>CM031240.1:250185483-250582331 GCA_018340775.1 Taxus wallichiana var. yunnanensis | reverse complement strand
AAAGAATTCTTACTAGCGAAGTGTCTAATCTTGAAAGGTCCGAGCCAAAGGGAATCAAACTTGCCATGGCTGCCATGAGGTTCATGCCTTTTATCCCACAACAAAACAGTGTCTCCAATTTTGAAATCCCTGAACTTGGCTTTCTTATCAAATAATACTTTTACTTTCTATTGGTGAGTAGATATCCTATCAGCAACTTCCAATCTTTCCTCATTCAATTTGTGAAGATACATGATTCTCTTATCCAAAGAATCATTGAAACTGGTATCTTCAATGGCCTTCATTAAATGCGGTGGAGGCTCCATTAGAATCGCAATTGGGCCTCCACTCCATATACTACCTGAAAAGGAGACATCACAATGGCTCTCTTAGGTGTGATCCTATTTGCCCAAAGAGCATCATAGAGTTTCTTGTGCCAATTGTTGGGATTCATTGACTAATTTCCTTATTATGGCCACCAGATTTTTATTTGTTGATTTTGCTTGTCCATTTCCCGAGGATAGTAATCGAGGAGTGAGCTAGGAGATGCCATATTCATAGCAAAAATCCATCATCTCGATTGAAGAAAAGTTTGACGCATTATCATCACAATCTTGTTTAGCACACCATACCTTATCAAGATGTTTTCTTTGATAAAATTGCATACTTTCGAAGTAGTACTTTTTACTAGAATGGCTTCTACCCATTTGGTGAAATAATCTGTGGTAGTTAATACATGGGTATGACTAGCACTAGAAGAGGGATTAAGTGTTCCAATGAAATCTAAACCCCATTGCTGAAAAGGTTCTTCGATCACAACTGGTTTAAGGGGCAAGGAGGCCAATTTGGGTCTACCCACGAAAGTCTGACAAGCCTCACATTTATCAACCCATTTTGATGCATCCTTGAACAAGGTAGGCCAGTAATATCCTCCACGAAGTATTTTATGAGTAGTGACAGTTGATGAGTAATGCCCTCCACATGCCTGATCATGAAAAGCTGAGAGTAGCTTCTTCTGTTGTTCCTTGTCCACACATTTCAAAAACCTTCCATCTAACCCACGTTTAAACAAGGTGTTTTCCCACAACACATATTGGGTTGACCTTAGTTTAACGGCTCTCTTCTCTTTGGTAGTCAAATGAGAGGAGCATTCTCCATAGGTGAGAAAGTGAGCGATATCAGCATACCATTCATCAACTGAGCTAAGAAATAGAACGGTAGGAAGACCATCTTTATCCTCCAAAGAACTCATGTCTAGCTCCTTCAACGATGAGTTCACACAGGCCTTTTCCATGGACGAGCTTGGTCGGTTTGATGTCAATATCATATTATTGAACCTTGGCCACCTAGTTCCCTCTCTTGGATCCAAATTCCTACTGTGTGAGAATTGACTTGATAGTTGTATCCGGTACCAACACCGTGGAGTGAGAGTTAAGAATGTAAAAATGAAACTGCTTGACAACTTTAACCACTGCAAAAGCATGTTTTTCCATTATGGTGTATTTTAACTCATGATTTTTTAGAATATAGCTCATAAATGCAATTGGGAGTTCATGCTCATTAGAATCTTCCTGAGTCAAAACAACATCCAAGGTGTTATCCGTGGCATAGCAATAGATAATGAAATCTTTGCTGAAATCTGGACATGCTAAAACAGGAGTTTTAGCAATGGCCCTTTTAATACCTTCAAAGGATTCTTTCCCTTTAGGAGACCAACCAAACGTTTGTTTTCCTTTCATCATTTGGGAGATATTCAAATTTAGCTCTGCAAAATCAGGGATGAACCTTCTCAAAAAGTTGATCTTACCAAAGAAAGAGTGCACTCCTTTTTGTTGGTTGGAAGAGGAATTTGCTGAATAGCTTGAACTCGCTCAAGATCGATTTTTATACCATCTCGGAGACAATGTGCCCCAATAATTTCCCTCCGTGACACAAAAATAGATTTCTTAGGATTCAAAGAGATCCCATGTTCTCTACTTCTTAGCAGAAGCTGTTTTAGATGCTTTGAAATGATCCGCCCTTGTTTTAGAAAATACAGTCAAGTCATCAAGGTATATGATGATACACTTTCCTTTCAAACTTCCAAAGGCCAAATCCATAGCCCTCTGAAAAGTGGCACCGGCATTGATGAGCTCAAAAGGCATCCTTTTGTAAGCAAAGGTACCCCAAGGGGTAGTGAAAGCCGTTTTGTGTTGGTCTGTGGTATTAACTTCTACTGGTTATATCCACGAGAATCCATCACGCATAGACAACATTTCGGATCCCATTACTACTTGCAAGACCTGATCCATGATAGGTAAGGGATAATTATGTTTTAAGGAAGCTTGATTTAGATTCCTAAAGTCAACACAGATACGAATCTCACCATTTTCTTTCTAACGGGCACAATATTGGCAATCCATGTTCAATGATGGATAGGAAAAATGATTTTGGCTTTTAACAACTTCTGTATTTCTTGAAAAATGGTGTCAGCTATTTTAGGATTATATTACCTCTACTTCTGTTTAAAAGGTTTAATCCCAGGTTTGAGAGGGATAAAATGTTGCATCTCCTTTAGTTGAAAAGATTTTAAATCTTCATAGGAATAAGCAAGAGCATCCTTATACTCTTTCAAAATATTCATTACCTTCTTCTTTTCTTCCGAGGTGCAACATTTTCCAATGTTCACGAGTTTAGGATCAGTAGAAGTCCCAATATTGATTTTGTCATATTCGGCTGATTGTTAGGGTCCAATAGAAGCTCTAAACTTTACATACCAAGTTATGTTTGTCAAATGATTTTTCTAAACTCACCAATCCTTTTGGAATCTTGTTTCCTTTGAGTTTGATACATCCATCCTAATCCACTTCTTCTTCTTGGGTGGCTTCTTTGTTAAAGGGCACACTTTCACGAGGTAAATTATCGCTTCATTCAAAGTACAACTGTTCAAAATTATCCTTGAGTTCTAAGAAGGAAAGTGTTGATCGTTATTGAAAACTTGCCAGTTACTTGTATTATCAGGTACAATGGGTCTATGAATCATTTCAATGGTATACTTATCTTGAGAAAAGTCAGGATGAGGTATAAGCAATGACCCTAAGACTGCTAGAGAATCAGCCCTTGTATTCTTCTCCCTAGGCACTGCTTTGATGGAGAAGGCATCAAGAAATTCAATGGAGTCCCAAACTTGATTCCTGTAATGTTTCAACCTTCCATTATTTACCTGGAAGAGGTTTCTAACTTGCTTGACAATCAATTCCGCATCCCCACGAGCTAGAAGATTCTTCACACCCTGTTCTTTTACCACCTGGAGTCCAAGAATGAGAGCTTCATACTCTGCTGTATTATTGGTATTTTCAAATTGCAACTTGAATGAGAAAGGATGAATGCTTCCTTCAGGTGACACCAATATGACACCAGCTCCAGAACCAGCTGAAGAACAACTTCCATCAAAATCTAATATCCAAACATCATTAGGATCTTTAGGTGAGACTTTGGGGAGTTGGATTTCTTCTGGAGACATAATCATGTAGTTTCCATGCCCCATATCCTCATAGAGTATTTGTTCTTTGGGATCATCAATTTTTTTACAATATACTCAGGCGCTTCTCAGGCAACAGCTTCTTCATTTGCCCATTACTGTGGTATGAGGGCATGTGACCAATCCATTTGAATTTCTCCACCCACATCCTTATAGAAGTTCCTGCTTAGCAACATCCCATATGAAGGAGGAATATTTGCTACTAAGATAGTAGCCAAAACTTTCTTCTCAGGAAAAGTAGCAAAAGCCACTTGTGCGTCCTTAATTCTTCCAACCAAGGGCACTTCCTTACTCTCCATGGAATAACAAGATCCATAAGTGCATGTGAGAGTCAAGCCTAAGGCGTGAGCTACTTTGGTAGGCATTACATTGTCTGATGCTCCTGAGTCTATGACACAATTACTGAGCCTATGGCCAGCTATAAGGAGTGTTACATAAAATGGTTTGATTTTGTCATTGGGTGAGGTGACAGCGGCTACCAGATTAGGCTGTGGTGTAGAAGGAGTGGGTAAAAGGCCTTTAGAGGTAGTTTTAGAATGGGAATTGACAAAGTGAATCATTTTACTAAAAGCCTTGGGATGAGTTTGATAATATTCAGCCTCTGAGATTTGAACCTTAGTCTTTTTTAAGTGATCAATAATATCGAAAGACCCAGAAGTGGATGGGTTATCATCACTTGAGATCCTAGTTTTATCAATTTTAGGGGAAAAATAAGTAACTTTAGTAGCAGAATTGACAGGACTCACCTTTGGTGTAGATGAAATGGGGATCGGAGATCCTCTTTTTGTAATTACAGGATAGTTGTCACTGCTCCTTAGATTTCTTGTTGGGTGCATCACTTTCTCCCTCCGATTTTATCGCTCTTGAGTCATGACAGCGTATGATTCACTATTCATGTCTACCACTACTTCGTCATAATCATCCCCTTCATCAATGCCTTGGTGGTGAAGAAATTAACTTGAGATCCCTCAAGTTCATCTATTTCATCATCAATCTCTTCAACAAATTCCTCACAATCTTCATTAACCTCCTCATCCTTTGGTTCCTCAACTTCACGGAGTTGCATTGTGGGAACTTTAATAGGAGGTCCTTCAAGTGCTAGCCTTGTTTGAGAAGCGGGAAAACGATTTCTAGACTGAAAATTCCTCCTTGGAATGTCTCAGTATAGGAGTATCTTGAGCCAATTGTTTCTTAATGGCGATGAGGTCATTTACAAGTTTTTGTACCAATGGATCATTATTAGGTCTAGGAGTAGAAGAGGAGGAAGAAGTAGACTTAGATTTAGAAGGGTCTCTCCTCAACTTCCCGATATGATTAAATCATCTTCAACACTAACAACAAGAGTTTGATCCTCGACCAATGTTGTGAGATTAGCCCTTCTCAAAGGCATAACTAACTTCAGAAATTGGGCGTTTAGGAAGAAGCATTTTTGAATTTGATCTACGAGTTAAGTATTTGGTGGAATTTTTTTAATCAACTTTGTTGAATCGAGCCACAAATTCTCTCATGGGCTCTTGTGATTCCTTCTTTATTTGAGAAATTTGGGCTAGAAAGCATGCATGTCTTCCCTCGATTTGAAACGGTTTTCAAACCTAGTTCTCACCGTATTCTAGCTAGTGATAGCTCCCTAGGAAGGTGATAGAACCAATCAAGCAACATAATCTTGTAAAGTCTCAACAAAAATTCTTATGGAGATGTCTTCATATTTAACTCCCGAACTCCGCATGCAACTATGAAGGCTGCGATGTGTTCATCGGGATGTACTTTACCATCACCTTTTAATTTATAAAAGTTATTCGGTCACCTCCGGGTAACTCATGCAAAGGCTGAGGAAGGGCAAGAGGCCCAACATGATGGCCCCAAGGCAATGGTACCGCCATTCTTGGAAAAATGGCTTGAAGAGGAACTAAAACACCAGCAAGAATCAAAGCTCGAAGATTATGACTGATTTGCTCTGAAGGAATACCACCCGTAGGGATTCTATCTTGGACAGGTGGAGTGCTTGTTGAACGAGCCTTTCTATTTCTCCTTGTTGAAGGGAGAGGAAAATCCTACTGTTCCAAAATTTGAAACTGAAAATCTTCAATACCAAGGGCCCTTCTTCCTCGAGTAAAATGTGGAGTTGCCAGATCAAAAGATGATCAATAAATGATTATAGAACTAGAATATGATTCCCCAGTGGAGTCACCAAAAACTGTTGGTCGTCAAAAAGGACTTCAAGAAGAGCAACAATCAAGGGACAAGAAGTCCCTCCTCTTTAATGGGAGAGGTTCCCTTATTCAGAAATGAACCTATTTACACATATACAAAGCATGATTTTCTTGTGGAACTTGGATATTATGAAAGTGTTTTCTATAAGGATCATCAATCACAAAAGGACTGAGGAATGAAAATGCGAGAACGAGCATAAAAGCACCATTCGTAATTATAGTTGACAAAGTAATTCCTTATGCATACGAGGGTACAGCTAATTGGAATAAGATCATTTATATCACATTAATAAGATGAAATTTGAAAACACACAAAGTTCTGTAAATAACATCTGCAAGAATACAAAGCTTCTCAACATAATACAGACAAATGATTTAACAAGATTAAAGGAATAGCTTAGGAATAAAGGAAACCAGATAGACAAAGAATGAAAAATCCTACGTATTGATTTCTTTAAGATTTATTTACACTTTCGAAATAAGCCAAGCTCCTTCCTCTTTTTCAAAATGGCGAGGAGAGGCCATTATATAGTTTACAAATTAGTTACTCCGGTAATTACTTATTTTAACTAATGATTAGTTAAAGGGCTGCAAATCGCAATACCCCAACTAAATAGAATAAATTCATGATGAAGAAGAGAAGAAGGAGAAAAATCGGGGAGAAGAAGACAAGCGTTCAAGATTGGGAGGGACCCACCGATTTAAGGATCCGTTATCTAAATCTCTTCAATGCCTCGGCTATGTCTCTACCACGTGGGGACTGATGTGTTGGCGGTAGATCGAGTCCAAAATTTGAGGCACTTCTCCATGCACATTTGTTAGTTCGCTTGAGTCGCGATCGAAATGGGCTCCGCAAGTGAGTACAGTGTCTACACATTGTACTGAAATTGGGAAGCCACCGGCAAACACCAAGCCACTGTCATGAATCATCTGTGCCATAGCTGAAGGGTTTGCATCTGTCATCCTTGCCCAAAAATCCCCAAAATCAAGGTGGTGAACTTCACTGTCCCCGATATCGAGGAACGGCGGACTCGAGTGGTGAAACTTGTTCCCGCCCTAGAATTTGATCTTCATGTTGATAGTAACTTGGAGAGCAAAGCTGCAAGCTAGACTTGGGATGGAATCGCAAGGGAAATGGATACGCGCATAGAAATTTTGGTTAAGGGTTCGAGCAATAGATAGCATGAAAGAAGTGTACAAAAACACATATGGGTAGTTCATTATATAGCCATTTAGAGAGAGAAAGGTAATAAATGCACATTAAATAAATATCTACCAAACCGAAAAGCAAGATATTCGGGTAGAGTGGGAAAATTAGCACAAATGGCACTTGGTTCATTTGGGACACGAGGGACGTGAAAGTGCAAAGTACGTAGTTTGGGCTGATTCAAAGCGATGTGGGGAAATACGTACAAATGGTTTTGGGACATGCGGGACGAAAGTATGTGGAATACATGAATTGGCGAAGCGGACGAAAAGGAACAACGGTGCAGGTGAACTTGTGACATGTGGGAGAAAAAGTTCCGACGGGCCCGAAAAGAACGGACTGTAAACCGGCCGATCGGGAATAGAGAGCCTAAATGAACCTAGGATACGCTTGAAAAAAATGTCCGAAAGGCCCGAAAAACACACAAAATGACCCAAAAACATAGATTTTCCCAATTTCTTGACTTTTCACATTATCGGGACAACGAGAAAAGACACTTAACCTCAAAATTTTAATTTTCATCTTCTTAAAAGCGGGGAATTTTGAGTGGACAACACATGCCAAGTATCATTAACATTTGAATGAGTAGATGGTCCTTTGTATGTCCAAGTTATGTTCCAAAAGTCTGATCTAATGTCTCAAGTGATAAAATTTCTATCTCAAATGGTTTATTCAGTGTATGTGGTTCTCTTGACAAGGTTTGTTAGTTCTTGGGTGTGATATAAAAAGGCCTAAAATTAGAACTTAATCTATAATGAATCCCCATAGGTGTCTTAAGTGTCAAAGTTTATTGCAAAGGGTGAATTCATGATCTTATGTAGGTCAGTGAGTCATTTTTTGACCAATGAAGAGGTAGTATGAATATGTCCTACACTTTGAGTATGAATATTACAAGTTGACAAGGATGAGACTATGAAGATGACATCAAGTAATCAAAATGAGCTACATCCTTCCAAATTACTTCAAGAAGATAGACGGACTACCTATACCTTGTAATATACTATATAATTTTGAAGTAATCCCATATGACAAAGTCAAATAAAAGTATGAAAGATTGTGATAAATATTATGCACTCTAGTTTGAGGAGGTTGTTAAAGGAAGAAGAAGTCTTGGGTTCCAAGAGGCATACAACAATATTCCCTAGCTATGAACAAGGATTGATGCATGACTTTAAATAGATAAAGAATCAAAAGTATTGAAAAAATAAATATGCATTTATCTCTGATATGTGTTTATAAGTGTATAAACTATGTGTGTAAAGTGACCTTAAGATGTTATAAAAAGGAACTAAGTTGGATAAATGATTGTGAAAGAAAAAATTGGTACGCCACAGGTCAATAGTGTATTCTTCAGTCCTAATGAATTATGTACAGTAGTGAATGAACTATGAAAATTCAGTTAAGAGTATTTATGTGAAAGTCCTGTAGCAATTTATTACAAAGAGGGCTTAAAATAACATGACTATGGTTGAAACAAGAAAATAAAGTATGTGATCTTATTGAAAATCTTAATCTTATTGTTTCACCTGATTCTAGATTGTTTCTTTGAATACTGACAAAACAAATAAGGGTGAAGGGCTAGGAGGAATACCTGTTGAAATTCTGGTTGAAGGTTGTTGCACATGTATGACTTCTTGATCCATAGCTGATCGTGAGAGCATCCTTTTTGCTTGGAGGAACTACCTAAAATGGAAAACGAGACCACTAAATAAAATTTAAATAGTATATGCAGTGGACTACCTAGCGTATGCTAGATCCGAGAAGTGTGATACTTCCTAGATGGGTCAATCTCTTGTTTAAAACAACTTAACGCTAACAATAAAGGAAATCCTCACCGTAGTTAAAATGATTTAGGTATCTCATTTTATTACAATAAGAAAATTCGTTCATAATAGGCTAAGCTATGATTGAATCCAAAGGTCAAGGTCTTTGTCAAGGTACTAGTATTGGTACTAGTTTGGAGTGCAGTTCCGTGCTATTTTGTGTATTTGGTAGAGGTTTTAAGCTCTGTTCTTTGTGTGAGGAAAAAACACGAGACCAACATCGGTTTGGTATGACTAATGTCAGTTTAGGTTAACTGGCGGAGGTTATGGGTGACCGGCATCGGTGTGGTCAGGGTATAGAAAACTTATAAAAAACTTGGTGGGATGACAAATCTAAGGCTAAATGGAAATGGAAGGGAAAATGGTTAGGTTTGTATAGATCTTAGGGACACTAAGGGGTGATTAAAATCTTGGTATGGGTAGTTCAATGGTGTGCATGAAGGAATTATCAAGTTTGCATGGAGGTAAATGGTGGGGGAATGGAAATAGGAGTAAAAACTAATAACAAAAGTAAAAGAGTCTACTAAAATGACAATGGACAAGTTCTAGTTAACAAAGCACTTACTATTGTATGAGCTTGATGTCTGGTTGGAAATGGTAGGTGATCAAATGGAAGGAACTTGGTGTGGTTCTAGTGCTTCCTCGGATGCTCTCGTGAAGTAAAATGGCTCTGTGGTTGCTTCTAGTGCTGGTTGTGGATGCTCTGATGCGTGTATGAATGTTGGTTCTGCTTGCATGCAGATCTAGTTTTGTCTCTTGTTCTCAGAAGATGTGCCAACCTCAAAATAAGGTTGTTTTGGGGATTAAATGGTAATCGACGAGTGGTTTTGGGTTGACCGGTAGTGGTTTAGGGTAACCGGTGTCGGTTAGGGTAGGATTTCCTAGGTTTTCTAAAATGGGTAGATCCCTTTGATTTTCTACGATCTCGTTCATTTGGTGTATGGACTAGGCTGAAACCTTCCTTCTAATGGGTGGGAATGTGGTTAGAGGGAATGTAGGATTTTATTTTTAGGGTTTAGGTAGGTCTTAGTTAGTTATGGCAACATACTAAGAATGGGTCCTAGTGTGAGGTGGCTAGATGAGGTGTATAGGTGAGGTGGAAGGTGTGGGCATTATCTAATTAGGATATTTAAATAATTGATATTGTGAGGTAATTAATCAATTTAATTAAATTAATATTAGAGTGGGGTGAAAGGGGCCATGGTTAGGTGAGTGTGTTCGAGGTGGTTATTTGTCGAGGGACCAAGGGAGTGTGACCCAATTTTGGTGTCTACACTTATATTTGGTTGATCTAAAAAAGTGTTTAAGTTGTAAGGATTTGCTCTGCAATTTTTATGATCTCCATAAGAGTGGTATGTGATACTCTGTGTCCTAGGTCAGTAGTCCAAGTACCATGTTCTTCAAATTGTCTTTTAAAATTTATGGGGATATCTAAGAAGTTTTTGCCTTGGGTTCATATTCTATATGGATCAAAGGACTATAATCTCTCTTCTTATTCAAGGTGATAGTATGACAAGTCTAGATGGAGTCATAAGGGTATTAATTTTCTTTGTCGGAGGAAATTTACCATGTTCTTCACTTAAGTTACATGTGTGTATAAGGATTAGATAACTCAGAGATGTGTTTCTTCTCAATGTGTTGTTGTGAGATCAAGAATTCAAGTTAAGGTGCATAGTGATTGAAATGAGTGTCTATAAGAATTTTCAATGATGTTTACTCATTTTTGAAGAATGTATCTTATTTCTCAGAGTTTAATTTTAAAGAGAAAAGTTTTTGAATGCATATTTTTATTCATAGGACCTTTTAGGTATGAAAAAATGTACTCAAGTTTGAATCCTTGCTATGTACATATTCTAAGTAATTTAATTTAAGATAAGGTCGATTATGCTCTCATATTTCAAGCATCAAACTGTGACTGTGATATGACGGTGAAAGCAAAAATACATGCTATAAGTGCTACGATTAATTAAGGGTGTTCTAATTTAAGTAAAATTGGAAGGGTTTGATAGAGGCATGTATCAATATAAATGAAATGGAATTTCCCAAGTTGATACAACTACTCTTAGGTGTAAGTATGCTTCTTGAAGTGTAATTCATGTATGAAGGTTTATATTCATGGATGTGAAGTTCCTTCCAAGTCTCTAGGGATAAAAAGCTATGAAGGCCTCTAAAAAATTTCAATGATGGTGGATGATAAAGTATAAGCTTAAAAATATGGAATTGAAGGTTTCATATGTATTAATTTATCTAAAATGGTTTTATGATCTTGCTACATTAATCATCAAGATGACACAAAATTAGTAAGCCGTAGGTTGGTAGATATGGTATGGGTAGTGCAAGCATGAAAAATATCAAGGACACCGGATGTTTAATAAGGTCTATGTGGGATAAAAGGCTTGATTATCTGTGAATTAATCCATATTAATCATCTAAATTGAAGGATGGAATGATTCAAGAAAGGTGGAGAAAGTATTAGGTTTATGCATTATGACCTATGGATGAGAAGTGTGTGTCTTCATAGAATTTTTTTGTGTAAGGTGTTTTCTTCATGCAAGGTAACAAAAGTTGATGGAAGATTGAAGTCGTGAAGATATAATCTCAAGAAATAAGGAAATAATATGAGAAAATAATGCAATGTCGCTGATGATGCATGTTCTCCATGACTGAAAAATGGAGAAAAATATACATCCTAGAGGATTGTGAATGTCTTTCTCAAAGGAAAGATGATGTAAGCTGTTCCTAGTAAAGTCTAGAAGAAGGGCTTGTAAATTCACTATCACAGGAAAGGTCATGTGTATCTTTAGCATTTTAAAAATCTAATGAGGAAATGCATCATGTTATAAGACAAAGAACGTGTTGTAGGTCAAGAGATAAAATGGTTGAAAGTGTATAGAGGTCTGAAATATTACTTTACTACGGGTGACATGTTTGTAAGATCTACGGAAGGGAGAGGAAGGTCTATATCTATTTGAGGTGTTATAAGACTTATAATGCAAATATGTTGATATTCAAGAAATTTTTGAGCTATACCAGTGTATATGTATGCCTTTTAAGGCTAAAAAGACTGAAAATGATCCTCGGGACTATGTTAAGGTGTTTGAGCTATCCTTAAGGCACTCACAAAAGGTAGATAATTTAATTCATGTAATTTATATTAGGAAATAATGTCATTATAATTGGGGAACCTATAAGTGGCTATGTCATGATGTGAGTAAGCTTTTAATTCCCCGAGAAATTGGTCTAAATAACTCTGAAGGTCTACTTAAGGGATCTTAGTTTCAAAGGTTGTGTGAAGACAAGATATGGAGGAGTTGTGCTTAGTTTGAGTCTTACCAAGTTAAGGTAGATCTAAGATGTTGTAATTTTGACGTTTTTATGTTACTCCATGATAAAAATATGGTTGGTATGAGTTGATTACATATATTAATGGAATTTTATAGTGATTTCATATTTGAAGAAAGAAAAAATAGAGTTTTGTGAAGTAAGACCTTGGTTTTAAACATGAATAGACATAGATGAATATGTTTTTGGAATGATTGAAGACAAAGTAAAGATTGTACACATTTAGAGGATATTTTTGAAGTTTTTACAATTCCATGGACTTTTACATATTGTTGAAGAAGTCAAAGAGGAGAAAGTACAATTCGAAGGAAGCTATCTCAATAAATTAAGTTGTTGTTTGCATTGTTTCCATTTTGTTTTCTAATTTTTGTAGTTTTCCATGTTTATTTGTCAAGTATATCCTTTTTCATACATGGAAAAGGGGAGAGAGACATAAAAAAATGGAAAAGAGGTCATGTAGGTGTTTCTCATATGGTTTCCATCAATGTTTCTCAAGGTGGTTACCATCAATAAAAGGGGGAGATTGTTCACCATTTTGTATTTTTGGTCATTGATGTCAACTCCATTGATGGAAAATGGTGTCATGGTGTCATGTGAGCCTCCATATGTTATTTTTCACGTGTCAAGCATGAATATTGAGTGGTTGTGTCAAGCTCGGTGAAGGTTTATAGTGTCCTAGTGCATGGTTGAGTATGCTAAGTCACAATATGAGTCCTCTCAAGTGATTTGAATAATTTTATGAGGTAAATCATAGTCCATATGATGTGTCATGGTTGTAAATGTGTATTCATAAGGTCAACAAGGTTGGTTCATGGATTGTTAGTGTTGAGTTAGGTCATTCTAGGCTTGTTTCTATCCCTAGAGCATGCAGAATGAGGTAGAGGTATGAAATTTGGACCTCATTAGTTATGGTGTAGCATTTTTTCATCATGATGAAAGTTTATATGAGGTTTGTGATAAGTTTTAGGAAATTTTACAGAGGTTTCATGGTGTTTCAGGGTCCTTGGGAAGTAAGTAGGTGAGAAATAGGTAGTTTGGCATAGGTAAGTCATGGTTGGACAATGTGATATACATTTGAGATATATTGTGAGTATTTAAAGTTATAGGATATTGTAATTATGCTTAATGATAAGTTTCAGGTCAAAGTACTAAAGGAATTTCAAGATATGAAAGTTCGGGGTGAAACCATGTAAGTTTCAGTGTGATTTTAAAGCAACTATGGACCTTCTGATGCTTGTTGTCAGAAATCGTAAGATTTGAATGGGAACCTAATATATTTAAAATATTCTAAAGTTATTTATGAAGGTTTCAAAAAATAATGAGGTTGTTTGATAGTCACATTTTTATGAAATATCGTAAAGAAGGTAAGTTGTTTTGAAACCAAAGAAAACCCTACTAGGAGCCACTTGGAGAAGATTGTTTGTACTAGCCTAGGTTTTGTTTATTATGAAATAGTTATGATTTTATGTTATATATAATTCCTTCAGTTTTCCAAAATAGTATATTATAGCTTGTGGTGATATGTGGGACCCACCTAAAATTGTTTGTTTCTAAATAATTATAGTTTGTGGAAAAGTTATCCAAACGAGGTAAAGTCTAAACTGTAATTAAATATAGCCCAAGAATTTATATATATGTTCATGAAGGTTTTAGTTCATGTTAATTATGAAAAATTAAAAAGTGTGCCCTATCTATGAAGAGTGGTTTTTGGGGTAGTTTGGAGCAGTCTGCACTAAAATCAACATTGCAAGAGCTACATGATGATTTAGGAGATTATTCAAGTTATACCACGAATTTGGTTCAGATTTAATCCCATTGGTGTATCAAAATTTATATTTGGATATGGTATACAAAATTTTAGACTCATTCTTTGAGGATCAAGTTTGGAGTATGTTTGTTCTTGCAGGTGTTAAGTTATATATGAGGTAAGGTTAATGATTGAATTTTTCAAGTTTGGTGAAGGTTTCTTAGTTATTAGAAAAAATTATAATTTGTTTCATGGTTTGGTTGAGTTTGGAAGTGATTTTTGGTAGGATGGATCGTGTTGAGCTCATTACTAGTTCTTAAGTCCAAAAAGATATACGAATAAGTTAGTAGAAATTGCCTTGATCAAGGCCTTAGACTTGGAGTTGGAAAGAGTTCCAATATGTTATGGAAATTTAATTCATATATACTTACCATGGTAGAATTTTTTTCTCATGAAAATATTATTTGATATGGCTTCCAAGTCATTTTATGGAGACAAAGGCTTCTTGTTTTTCAAAACAGGACTTCCTTTGTTGAAAGAATGAGTTGGTCGAGCATCAAATGGATGTTTTGATGCTTTAAATGACATTTAAAATGAATAGGGGTGGATTTTTAATCTATGGAAGGAATTTATATGCCTTGAAAGTATAAAAAAGGTGCTAACAAGTTGAGTTTACAAAACTAGTTTCTAGGTAGTTTGTTTTGGTGACTAATAAAGTCATTGTGGCTTGAAATAGTGGATGTTTCAAGAGGTATAACATGCATAGAAGTGTTTTACAGGCCATATTAATTCCATAAAGTGGTCACATAACATATTTTAGTTTATATTGATGAGTATTGATGATCAAAGGTAAATACAAAGTGCTGGAAATAACTTTTTGTGAAAGAAATGAGCTAGTGGGCCCATTTAATGAATTGTTTGAATGTTTAAAGTAAATTCACAAAAATGTATGATGATTATATGTTATATTAATCATGTATGGTGAATATGGGAGCTTAAATAAGTTTTTTTGGTATGAATGGATTTTTCTAATCTTAAAGTGATGGGGTTTTGAGGATGAATGGTGCAAGTTGGATGATTTTGGACATAAACAACCTATATGGGTCATATGTGACCCCGTAATGAATTTATTGGATTTTTTTGATGTTTTATGGGTAAAATTAATTATGATTGAATGACATATATCATTTTTGGATAAATAAAAACATATAAAGCTAGTGTTTTCAATCCATTTGGGGGCTAGTTCCTTGGAGGGAAAAGTGTGACCCCAATGTGAGTCTATTGCAAGTATGATTGCACGATTTGAGACTGAAGGAAGTGTTTTATAGGTTAAATAAGGTTAGAGAGTGTGTGTGCAATGGTTTATATCCAAAAAAAGTCCAAGAAGAAGAAGATAGCGAGTTGAAGGTATGAGGGTTTGTGAGTGAATTAAGGATCTCCATCCATTTTTACGGAAAAAAATTTGTAGATCATCATTATCTCGGTGGCTGATTTTGTTCTTAGTAATCTTAGGCGTTGTATCTTCCTTGTGGAGTGGGCAACTCACTAAATTAGTGGTTGGTGCTCGTTATCGGGTTGGTGCTCTTTGTGAAGTCTTTTCTTCACTATATTTCTTTGCTTTGTGTAATGTAAGCATATTTTCAATGGTTTTCTTCCCCATGAGGGTTTCCCACTCATATATATGGTGTTCATGTGTCTTTTTCTTTTCTTCATGTACTTGTGAATTATTAATACAAAAATAATGTGCTTATATGGTTATGAATGTTAAATGGATGGATTCAAGTGATGGTAAATGCAATGTAAGTTTTGTAAGATCGATTCAATCCCCCTCTCAATCCATTGTTCTTCCAAAAAAATAAATTTGGGACATTTATTTTTCATTTATAGACAACCAATTTAGTATGGGGAGGCCCTTTTTACTTTCTATTATTTTTCTCTATCAATAATTTGAGTAACAAGTCTATTTGTTCAATGATTTTGGCTAGTTCATGAAGTGTGATGTTGGAATTTATCTTCTTCATATTCTCAATAATTTTTTAACTATTCCTTGTAAGATTTTGTTGTATCTAAGCTATAACATGTGACTCTCCTCTTTTGGGCAAGATTGATTATTACTAGTGGTATCAGATGGTGTATCTCATTTTTATGGAGGTTTGGTGGTAGTGTTTGTATCTGTATTTTTCTTCTCATGGTATAACTATTCCTCTAACACTACTTATAAACATGGATTTCTTCAGCTTTTTTATTTGAGATCATTTTCCTCTGGGAATGAAAACTTATAGCCTCAAAACTATGTTAGTGCTAGTTTTAGAAGATCTAGATTTATTTTGGTCCTTAGGATTTAGTTCATATCCTTCAATTTACTTATGAATGGATTCAAATGCATTACATAATCAAGATAGTCCAGTTCATAATGAAAAAAGGTACCACGTCCTCTATAAGGGAAAACTCAACTAGGTTGAGGTCAAAACTTTTATTATTAATAGGAGGATCTCAATTGATGGGTGTAGAACATGTTATACTTGGTAAGAATAGTTCTTATGCAACGATAAAGTTACACACTTGTGGAAAATTATTGAATTTATTATTTATAACTATATAATTAGTTAAAGTTTGTTAAAACATTACTATATTTTATGCCATCTATAAGTTTAATAGATCAAGTTAATTGTTAGGTTGATTATTGTTTAAGTAGTTTAAATACATTTTTAAACAAATTTTAATCATGTGACAAGGAAAAGTACAAATCACCATGAATTTTGAATTTTTACTTTCTTGTACTATCATCAAAACTCAAGACAACAAATAATGTAGTTAAGAACTCATTAAATACAAAATTTATCTCGAGTTATATTTTGATTTTTTTTTTTGACATGTCTCCCATGAAATTATACATCCATTAATTTTTTCATTAATAACACAAAGTTTTTTGCAAATAAATAGAAACTACAAATTATTACTACACTATGATTCTCTGTGTACAACAAAAATAAATATTAGAACATACATCTTTCCAATTCAAAATAAATAGGACAACCATATATTGAATTTTGATATAATGATAAAACAATAATAATACAACTAAAATATATATTACTTCATGTTATGAATGCTATAAATTTTATTGTAGTTGAGGGAGAATATCATTAGAGAATTCTTCCTCCAACCATATAATAAAATGGATATCCATTCACATTTAATAAATGGAAAGTGGCCCTACCCTATAACATAAGGAGTAGAAATGACGATTCAACTTAGTATAAATCAATAAAATATAGAAAAATATGTGTATAATAAATCTTATCTATACTACATGTACTCAACCAAATGAAATATTCACACCAAATATCATCTTGGTTTCTAAAAACATCATGCATCTCTAGTAAACAAAAATATATTGTGATGAAAATAATCTCACTACTTTTGAAAAATAATTATATATGATATAGGTAGTACAATATATCAATGTTGTCACAAAAATTAGATATGTCTCAATTCTCACACAAACATTTCAACACACTACCAATAAGTGGCCATGGAGAGGAGGATGGATTCAAGGGGATAGTAGATTCTCCTCTCAATCCCATTTTCATCTCCAAGGTCAAATAAGTGTTAATATCACTCCCATATAAGTAGACACACAAAAGAACATATATGTGCATGAAAATATATATAATATGGATTTCATAACAAACCAATTAACCATTTAATACATAATAAAATTAAATTAAAATATTATGTTTAATCATGCACAATTTCAATATTTCATAATTAAGATATCATTGTATAAGTTTTTAGTTTGATGAATATTTTCAGATTAATAAAAAAGAAAATGATTGGGAGATCTATATAATTTGATTTATAACAAGACCCTATATTCCATGATCAATCATGACTAAAATTCAACCCAAAGTTAGTTAAATAATAGTTAAATTTAATATTTAACAACTCATAGCTTTAGAATTAATAAAATGGTTTAACAAAAAATAAATCTAAAAATGATGGAATTAACCTCATATTCGTTTCTTCATTAGATATTAAAATAATAAATTCACTATCCCAAAAATTGTATATTTAATAAATATTAAATATTACATCATGATTATATATACCTCCACCTTACAAGTATGCAAACAAAATCACATGCATGAAATCTTTATTGTATATAGTTTACTTAATACATTTTTATTGTTTTAACAATAATATTTTACAATTAGAAGTGAAATAAGTGAACAATCAATTTATCTAGACACTAATTTAGAACCTTTAATCAACGAGATCATTTAAAATTTATGTACCTGAGAGTCTTATCGTGATAAATCATAACAATCCCTTCACCACACTTTAAGTATAAAATATACATCTTAAATTAATGAGATTGGAGTGATACACTCTCACTTTCCAATTATTTATTAAAAACCTCTTTTTAAATAAAATTTATGACTATAAGTTTCTATACAAACTAAACTCAATGCAACTAGTCGAAGAAAGTTGTGTAGTTAATGATTCATTTTTACCTTTAGAACTTATATTCCAAGCCTCTTGTTTTTAGGAAAAAAATAATGGATCAATCAAATAGTATTAATATTTTTTAAAAAAATATCATATTAAAATTTTAACATAAAACTCAAGTGATCTCGAGATCAATGTTTTCACTTTATCTATCTCATAAAATAATATTCTTTTTTAAGTGACAACCTTCAAGGGATATAATTTAGCTATAACCACCAACATTTTAATTAAATAACAAGGCTTATAAGAGACCCTAGAAATCATGTTATATTTATATAAATCTTAAAGTGATATAATTTGTAACCTATTTATAGGGATAATTATAATATCACCACAAGAATACTAAATGAGACAACAAGTTAAACATTTATTTACTTCGTTAGTAGTGTAACTCTATATATAAGTTAAGTATTCAAAAGAAATTTCATGTTTTAATAAAAGAAAAGACAAAAATCACATGTCTAAAATTAAAAATATACATGGTTTCCAAAATCTATGTATGAAAAGAATAGAACACTAGTAATACCATTAAGGTTTCCAAATGTCACAATTCAATGGAAACTTTCGTTAATGGGTAAATTAGGACTATATATGTATATATTATCATATGGTTTTATAATGTTGACTATGATGCTAATATGGGCACCTGATTAATTACTATTAGAATACATTTTAGTTGTGTTTATGGTATATGGGATATTTTTTGGTAGAGTGTAAAATTCTAGTTTCGTAAATATATTATTAAACATCTTTTGTTTTCAGAATAGAAGTGCTAATTAAAGTGAAATTTAATGGATGTGTAATTGATTGAGTTCATATTATTATCCTTTCAACAAAAAATTTAGGCAAACATTTATATGTATAGATGACTAATTTTATTCTTATCATAGTCCATTTCTTTTTTAGGATAGGTGGAGGGCCTAGTTTTGTTGGAAATATTTTCATTGATGCTTTGTTTGATTCCTACATGTGCACTTTAAGTAAAAATTTATTGTAGTGTTTTTTGCAGGTCTCTATAATGTTACAGGTGTGTTTTAGTGTTCCCACGGATGGTGTATTATTATACGAGATGATGTAGTGTTATGTGGATGTTTAATAGGATGTATAGTGTTTTGCGAGTTATTTTCTATCGTAGTGGTTTTCGGGTTGTGATGTGCTTCACGGGTTTCTATGTTGTGTTGTGGGTTTCCTTTGTGTTGTAAAGTTTTTGGGGTGCTTATGGGGATACACGATTAATATTTTTCATAAAGGTATAATTCCACAAATGTAAGTGTTTGTATGCGTTGGTTAAGGAAATCCGTGGGACCATGTTAAAAACTAGGGGATGTATGTGGGAGTCTAAATTAATTCAAATATTTAAATTTCATTCTACTATGGCTGAATCATGCTGAATAATAAAGTTTATGTTTATCTTTTTGACTTATGGGACCAGTCACATCCTTTCATGAAATAAGCATGGTATATATATACAGTTTCAATTTGTAAATGAAGTGTGTGAACTCATGGTATGATGATGCCATTTTAAATAGAGAATAAAGAAGAGTGATAAGAAATATATGGTTAATGAAGACATATCAAGAGGATTAGAAAAGAAGAAAGAGTAAACTCAAGTAGATTAGAATGCTAAGTTGTTGAAAAAGAATAAAGAGTGAGTAAGGCTTGAAATAAGATAAATGTGAAGTGCGGGTGTACAGTAAACAATAGAGATAAGTGAAGATTTATTTACATGGAATCATCAGGTTGAATAATAAACTATAATATGTGGATTTTTGAGTTGGTGCTCAAGAATATTTTTGTTTAGCGCTTAACATTGGGGAATGATTTCTCCAGTAGGTTAGTTCCTACAAACATTTATAACACAATTAATTTTATATCTAGATTTGGACAAGATTCTAAGTAGTCTTTTCTCGTGGTTTTCTCTTATAAGGTTTCACATAAATCCTATGTTCTACAATTTTTATATCTTAAGTGACTATTTTTGTTATGGATGTTAATATTTAAATAAGTATAAACTAGAATATAATTGATTCAACCCCTCATTATAAGTGTGTTTTCAACAATTTGTATCGAGTGGGTTCCTTTAGAAAACTTTAATTAGTGGAAGGTAGATCGCAAAAGTACACATTAAGAGTGAAGAAGGTTTTTCCTCAAAAAGGGATTCATTGTTTAATGGAACCAATTATGCCTTTTTACATTATAAGGATGTGCACATATTTAATGGCTCTTGGTTTTGACAATTGAAATATTTTTATTAGCAATTATATAGCTCTAATAACTCCTCTAATAGATCATGCAGAAAATGGAAAGTGAGAGCAATGCAAAGGATATGAATTCAATTTTGAGTGGATTATGTGAAGATTTTTTTTTCAAAGTAATGAACTAGAGTTATGAAAATGATATGCAGGATAATCTAAAGAATATCTATGAAGGATATGACAAAGAAAATAAATCCAAAATTTAAATACACATAAGTTAGTTTGAGAGTCTGAAAATGAAGGATGAAGAAAATATTATTCCGTACATTCTCCATGTTGATGTTGTTAATAATATTAGAGGTCTTGGAGTTAAGGATGGAACAATTGTGAAAAAATTTCTTAGGTATCTTCCTATGATATTTTATTCCAAATTATCTTCTATTTAAGAACTAAAATACTTAAGCATCTTAATGAATGATGAGATGCATGGAATTATCGAAACATATGTGATGAGAGTTGAAGGTAATAAATCATCAAAGTGAGACGTGGCTTTAAAATCATCAAATAAGGAAAAACTAAGGAAATTGAGTCACATGCTTGTTCTAGTAATGAATTATATGAATAAGAATCTCAATTTTCATAAGGTCAAGAAAGGATCTAGAAATTATAAAGGTAAGTTACCATTAAAATTATTTGATTGTGGTGAAATAGTACTTTATAAAAAAATGCCCAAATAAAAAATAAGGTTGATAAAGAAAAAAATATTGAAGGAGAGTGACATGTATTATCAATATAAGACTAATATTCATATTATAAAGAGGTCTGAAAATAAGAAAAACTTCCACAAGCATAAGAAGAATCTTTATATAAAATAAAACAGTTCATCTAAAGATAATGATGGATGCAATTCTAATAGTCATAAAGATGAATCACTACTCATGGCTCTAGAAATCAAAGAAATCAAAGAAGAAATGGATCTTGAATATGATGAAGACTTAGAATATGAAGCAAAAGTTGATCTTGAAGGAGAGCTCATTTTTCGCCTTAGAGTAACTCAAGAGCATGAGAAAGAAAAATTAGAAATATAAAATGAAAATTTAATGTATAGTGGAAGAATACACTTCCGCATCTGAAAAATTTGACAAAAGATCTAGAAGAATCAAATAAGATCAAAATTTATCTAAAGATTCAACTGGAAGAAATGAAGAAGATAGATGAGGATGTGAAAACATTGCTAAAGTAGAAGGAAGAAGGTTGTGAAAAACTTGAGTGTGAAGTTGTTTCCTTAAGAAAGGAACTTGAGAAAAAAACTACCAAGCTGAATAAATGTTTGAAATTTGAAAAGAGCTCTAAAGCTTTAGGTGATATTATCAATAGCCAAAGATCACCATTTATCAAAACTGGTCTAGGATATAGTGAAAAGTATGCAAAAGAAGATCCTAAGGAGACTCCAAAGGTAACAAGTACATAAAAATAAAAACTTATATAGATGTTATTACAAGTAATGTCAAATATGAGAGAAGGAAGAAGGAATATGAACATACAAGTACTTCAACTAAAATTAACAAGAGATAAAATAGTCATGATCCTCACATTACTAGTATTCCTCCAAAAGACATAAATATTTCATGAGGAAGATCATTTCCTCCAAGGAAATAGTAGAAAAATAGGTTTCAAAATTTCTTCTATGGTTATTGTTTTTTATGTAATAAATTTGGTCATAGAGTAGCAGAGTGTAGATATTTCTCAAGAAGTTTTAATAAAAATAGGATTGAAAATACAAGATCATATGTATTATCAAATAGAAACCATAAATCCTTTGATCCATTGATGAATTTTGACATTGAGTGTTATAAGTTCCATAACTATGGGCATAAAGCCTGGTTTTATAGAAGTAGGTTTGTGGAATCTACTAGACAAAATAAAAACGAGAAAACTAGAGATAATAAGGAAAATTAGTCAAGAAAGTTTAAAAGGAGAAACAAGAAAAAGATGAGAATAAAGAAGAATCCATGATTTTTGGAAAAAATTCCATTCTCAAAATTAAGAAAACCAAAGGTATATTGATAATGGTTGTTCAAGTCACATGACTCGAGATAAAAGAAAGTTTCTTTTATTGAAAAATATAAATGGAGGTACTGTAAAGTTTTGAGATAATGCAACTGCAAGAATTACAAGAAAGGGTACTATTAGTTTAAACAATGGTAATTAAAAACTAAGAATTTTTATATGTTGAAGGTTTGAAACATAATATGCTAAGTGTAATTCAAATGAGTGATAGAGGACACACTATAAAATTCTACATTCAGAGGATATTAAATCAGAAATCAAGTACTAGGAAGGTTGTTTTTGATACATGGAGGACACTAAATAGTTTTTATATTCTAAGTAAGATTAAAGGTGAAAATTATTGCATGGGAAAATATATGAGAGTTGGTTGTGGCATAGAATAATGGGTCACATGAACTTTGATAATCTAGTTAAAATTAGTTCTAAACAAGTTGTTAGAGACATGCCAAATATTTATAAACCAACAAATATCATTTGCAAACAATTTCAATTTGGAAAGCAAACAAGGGCCTCATTCAAGAAAAAGGAGTACTCAACCACAAAATACCAAGAACTAGTGCATAATAACCTTTTTGGGCCTATAAAGACTCAAAGCATGCAAGGTGAGAGATATTTCATGTTATTCATTGGTGACTTTACCAAAATGACATGGGTTACATTTCTAAGGGAAAAATATGAAGCATTTGAGAAATTTAAGATATTTAAATTTCGGGTTGAAAATTAAATGGATATTAAATTAGGTTTTAAATATTTGACCAAGGAGGATAATTCACATCAAATTAATTCATAAAGTATTGTGAGCGTCATGGAACAAAAAGGAATTACTTTATTGAATGAATTCCACATCAGAATGGAGGTGATGAAAGGAATAATAGAATTGTGCAAGAGAAGGATAGAAATATTCTAGATGAATCCAAAGTATCTAACATATTATGGAGAGAGGTAGTAACTACCACAATCTACATTTTGAATAAAGGGAAGATCGTGAGTTAATAACAAAAAAACTCCTTATGAACTATGGAAGGCCAAACCAATAATAACACTCAAACATTTCATATTTTTTTGGAAGTAAGTGTTATATCAAGAAAGATGATGAATACTTGGGAAAGTTTGAAGCTAGAGCTAATGAATGATTTTTCTTGGTTACTTTCAAATAAGAAATGACCATAGATTTTACAATCTAAAAAAATAGAAATTGTTCAAAGTGAAAATGTAAAGGTTGATGATATCAAGTAAAAGAAAAAAATGGTATAAGAAATTTATTATTCTAAATAAGCCATAAGTGAAGGTGAAAATGAATAATTTGACATAAAGGAAACAAAAACACCATCTAGATCATTCCATAAAAATCAATCGTAAAATCGATTATAGGTGATAATAATCTTAGAGTATATAAACTAGAAGAAGACTAGAAAATGCAAAAAAACATGAATTTTTTTCTTTACTATCCAAAGTTGAGCCTAATTTTTTTTTCTAAAGTAAGATAAATCAAGCATTGGATTGGAGATATAAAATAAGAAATTGATCGATAGAGAAGAATAAAACCTAGGAGATTTTCCCAAGACCTAAGGACAAGAATTTGATTGAAACCAAGTGGGTATCCAAAAAGAAACTAAATAAAGATGGGAAAGTAGTAAGAAATAAATAAATACTAGTTTGCAAGGTTATGCACAAGTTGAAGGTATTGATTTTGAAGAAACCTTTACTCTTATTACATGATTAGAAGCTATTAGAATTTTTTTGGCATTTTCCTTTTCTATGAACTTTAAAGTCTATCAAATGGATGTGAAATTTTCTTTTGTGAATGGTAATATGGAAAAAGAAGTGTATATTGGATATCTAAAAGGATTCATTCTATTAGATAATAAGGACTTTGTGTGAAAACTAAAGAAATCTCTTTATGGACTGAAATGAGCCCCAGAGCTTGGTATTCATGACTTGACAATTATTTTAAATAACAATGGCTTAAGAAAGGAATAACTAAAATCAATATATACATCAAAACAAAAGGTGAGATTTAGATAATTGTTGATGTTTATGTTAATGAAATTGTTTTTAGAGGGAGTAGTGATAAGATGTGTCAAATTTTTGCCAGGAAATGTAAAAATAATTTGAAATGTCCATGCTTGGTGAGTTGTCATTTTTTCTTGGGATACAAATTACTCAATCTAACAAAGGAATATTCATTTCACAAACCAAGTATATCTATGAAATGTAGAAAAATTCAAAATGGAAGATTGGAATCCAGGAAATACTCCCATGGTCATAGGCTATAAGTTGATCAAGGAATATGTATAGATCTTGAGGATAATCAAACTCTATAGATCAATGATTGGAAGCCTATTATATGTAATTGCTTCAAGACTAGGTGTGATGTAAGTTCTAGGCATGGTTCCATATTTTCAAGCTACTCCAAAAGAATCTCATGTGTAAGTTGTTAAAATAATTTTCAAATATCTGAAAGGTACATTGGATTACGTTTGTGGTACAAACGATGTGAAGATTTAACTTTAATTGCATATGTAGATGTAGATTTGGTTGGTTTTATTGATGACAAGAAGAGTACAAGTGGTGATGTTTTATTTTTGGGTAATAGTTTAGTATCCTAGATGAGTAAGAAGTAGGACTATGTTTCTCATGTTCCATAGTTGAGGTAGAATACATTGATTCAAAGATCATGTTGTACACATGTAATCTATATTAAATAGAAACTAAAGGATTTCAAGGTAGTATTTGATTTTCCAATTTATCTTCTCGTGTGACAATAATAATGCATAAAATATCTCAAATAATCCAATTATACACTCTTAAAAAAACATATTCACATCAAGTATCATTTTTTGAGAGAACAAGTTGTATACTAGTAGGTGAAGTTAGAATATATTGCTACAAAAGGACATATTGCTGACCTTTTTACAAAGCATCTTCTTAAAGAAAATTTTGAATATCTCGAGAAAAAATTGGGAGTAGTATCTTCTTCCATGTGTCATTAAGAGGAAGTATGTGTTTAGAGTGAGCTAATATTTTGATTATATTTTTATCTCCATAATGTTGATATCTTTTAGTTAGTGTTATATTTTTTTTAAAAAAAAAAATTCATTGATGTCAAAGGGGGAGAAGTTAAATTTAGGGGGGTTTGATTTGATATCTCTAAAATAAGTTGCATCAAAATGGTTGAGATGGTTGGTTTCCATCAATGAAAAAGGGGGATATTATTAGAAATATTGTCATTTATGCTAAAGGATTACTGATAAGTATTTTCTCTATTAAGGAATAATTTCATTGATGCATTATTTGATTCCTACATGCACCCTTCAAAGAATAATTTGTTATAGCATTCCACGTGTTTTTTTAGTGTTCCATGGGTCTCTATGATGTTATGTGGGTGTTGAAGTGTCTCATGGATGGTGTAGTGTTATGCAGATGATGTAGTGTTATGTGGATGTTCAATAGGTTATATAGTATTCCTCGGGTTATTTTTTTATTGTAGTGACTTATTGTAGAGTTGTGGAGATTAATTTCTTCACATTAGCATAATTTATAAAATTTATAGAATACATAATAACCGAGTTTCAGTCGCTGACCAACGTCGGTCACCGAGGACTAGTATCGGTCAAGGAAAGGAGGAACCAACATCGATTAGGGTAATCAACATCGGTTACTTGTGCATGATTATTTTATTTAAATCACGGGAATTAGATATAACCTTTGATATAAAGTTGATCTAATGGTTGTAATAGCATAGATAAGTTGCCCTAAGTTTGTATATGGTTATATAAGCTAGAAAAATAGGGTTAGATAAAAATATGGGAGAATTGTAAGAATGAATTGTTAGAGAGAGAGAAAGAGAAGCTTGTGAGGAAGAAAGTATTGTACATCTAAGAGGTGTGGAATATTGTAAATCTTCATTGTATATTCTCTACAAAGATTTGAATAATAAGATTGGTTATTTCTTGGTAGACATACCCCACATTGGGTGAACCATGTTATATATTTTATATTGTTCTTCTAGTTTATTTCCATATTTATTTTTTGTATGATTAGATTTGAATAATATATTTGTACAACTAGTGTGATTAACCCCAACAACTGGTATCATATATTTCTTGTTTAAGGGTTTTGTGTGTTGAAAATTTTACTTATAATGGGATTTCATATTGAGTAGGAGCTATAACAATGGTAGAAGATAGAAAATTCGGAGTTAAGAAATTTGATAGCCATAATTATCAGTTATGGAAGATTTAGGTGGATGATTATCTATATCATAAAGATATATACTTACCATTGGATGAGAAGGAAATACCTACAAAAATGACTGATGAAGAATGGAAAATTCTTAATAAAGGCTCGAGATCTATAAGATTAAGTCTAACAACATTTGTGGCTTGAATATTACCGAAGCAGCAACCATAGTAGATTTGATGAAATATTTAGCTAATTTATATGAAAAACCTAGTGCTTCAAATAAAGTTTATTTGATGAAGAAATTATTTAATTCTAAGATGCAAGAAGGTGAATCTACATCAAGTCATTTGAATGATTTCCGGTCTATAGTAAATCAATTAAAATTGATTAATATCCCATTTGATGATGAAGTGAAAGAAATTTTATTTCTATGCTCTTTATGAGATAGTTGGGATAACTTGGTAATGGATGTTAGTAATACAATGTCTACTTCTAATATTTTAAAGTTTGATGATGTGGTTAGTATAATCTTGAATGAAGAAATATGTAGGAAAAGTATAAGATAATTATCAATGTAATAATTTGAATGTAGAAAGCATGGGAGGGTAGAAGGAGAGATCCAAGAGAAAAATAACGGGAAATCAAAGTCTAAGAATGGTAGATCTAAATCTAGAGGTAAACGAATAACTGTTGGAATTGTGGAAAGAAAGGACATGCAAAGAATGATTGTTGGTTCAAGGAAAACAATGAGAATGTACTAGAGAAAGGTAAAGAGGTAAACATTTATGCATTTGAGGTAATGCAATATGCCCTTATTCTCTCCTTGGATAATAAAATTTAATCATGGGTTTTATATTCAGGAGCTTCTTTCCATACTACCCCTAATAAGGTTTATTTTAGAAATTAAGTCCAGGATAATTTTGGGCATGTTTATTTAGGAGATGATGAACCATGCAGTATTATTGGTAAAGGAGAAGTTCATCTTAAATTGCAGAATGGAAATACATGGATATTGAAAGATGATGTGCCAATGCTCAAGAGAAATCTAATTTCTGAAGGATAACTAGGTAAATCTGGTTGCATGGTTACATTCATAGCCAACTCTTGGAAAGTTACCAAGTGATCTATTGTTGTAGCAAGAGGAAATAAGGTAGGAACATTTATTTTTCTACATGTATTTCTAATTCCTTTTATGTGATATTTACTTCAGATTCAAATGTAAGCATGTGGCATAATCATCTAGGCCATATGAGTAAAAAAGGAATGTAGATCTTAAAGGTTAAGGGTAATTTATCATATTTGAAAGATGTAGATCTTGATTTTTGTGAGCATTGTATATTTGGAAAGTAAAATAGAGTGATATTTCTCAAAGTTGGGTCAAAAAAAAGGAGCAAAAATTGGAGCTTGTGCACTCCAATGTGTGGGGACCAACCCAGATAGCTTCTCATGGAGGATCCCAATATTATGTGACTTTCATTGATTATGCCAAAATAAAGCTATAGGTTTATTGTATTAAATGTAAATTTGATGTTTTTAAGACTTTTAAAATATGGAAATACCTTGTGGAAAATGAATCAAATTAAAATTTAAAATGCCTTAGATCTTGTAATGGTGGTGAGTACTACAATAAGGATTTAAATCATTATTGTTCAGTGAATGGAATACACAAAGAAAAAATGGTTCCTAGAACACCACAAGAGAATGGTGTTGCTGAAAGAATGAATAGTAAAATCATGGAACGTGAAAGAAGCATAAGGATACATGTTGGATTCTTGTTGGTCTAAAAATTTGTCGGGAGGGTAGAACTATGGATAGATGAGCTAATAGTGTGCAGGGCATAGCCCCTCTTTGAGACAGTAAAGTGAAATTGGTTTATTGCTATTCTACTAGCAGGAATCTATGCAAGTCCTACAGTATTCTTCCTTCAGGGGTTTGGGATCTCGTCCCAGTTGGGTTATTTTTGACTAAGAGTAGAAAGGGATGAAGGGAGGAGAGAAGATAGAATAGATCCAAAGGGAGAAAAGAAATGAATTCCAAAGCGAGTAAAGGTCGGAGGGTTTATATTTTTGGATTGGTAGTAAAAAGAGCCAAACCTACTTGCATAAATGAACAAAGTAATACTGATGAGCAAATGACAAAAAGTAGAGATAGATCTAACAGAATAAACACACAGATCTGACATAAGAAAGGTCGGATGCACATAACACATGTATTCAACACAAAGTCTCAATATTTGTATTAATGTTTTCTTCTATTACAAAAAGTACAAAGCCATTTCTTCTCACTTCCATTTTTCATCTAAAAAATTTCCACCACTTGAATATAACAAATATTCAAGTATATATAGAAGGAGAAAGAGAGAGAAGGCAAAAAGAAACCAACAAATAATTACAAAATATTTACAAAATATTTAAAAGTCAACTATTGACTTTGGGAAATTTGGTGGATGACAACATCTCATGGTGTAACATAAAAGATGTCATCATTTATGCCAAAAAACTTTTAAATATTACAAAAAAGAGAACATCCTAGGAGGAAGGATCCTATTTGTCGTCATCCCATGGATGGAAGGGAGTATCCTACTTCTACTCAGGAGAGGAAATGTGGAATTGAGCCCGATACTACATATATTTGCTAATCATCAGTTGAAGTTGATCTTAAGCAAGACCCTTGGTGTGATCGCCGATGACTTCACAAGTTTCCCATTCATCTCTGAGTCTCTTTAGGAGCTTGAAGTATTCATTACCTACCTCCATCAGGTATCCAATAAAATCACGGAGAGCCACAAGGTTGTTGATAGATTCTGCATCAAAAGTGGATTCTAACCCTAACCCTTGCGACGTGATCTCCTTAAATTTCTCGAATAGTGTCATCTACCTTCCTCAAGGCGTATGATGGGGTGAGCAAGCCCAGAGACATCCTTAGGATGATCTACTCCATTTGATGCATTGCATCCAAGGCTTCCTCCTTGATTTTATAAATTTTCTCCAAGATGAATTCCATCTGATCGACTGATAGTCAAAAGTAGAAAGGACTTTGTTTTGTGCTCTTGGGTGATTGAAGATGCCGGATTTCACTTAGTCATTTACCTGGGCAATGAGCATATTTTGGAATGTCTTATGTTATAACCAAGCATGGTCCAACTCTTTGGAGATAGGTCCCATAATCGCCTGGAGTTCCTTGTTAGCTTGATCAATATTCTGATATAGCTCTATGAACTTTACAATTACTTCCTCACTATCCTTGAGGATCTGGTCTCTCCAGGTGGATACTACCATACCTTGTTTGCCAATCTTGGTGTATTCATTTATCTTTTCCTAGCTAAGGGCCTTAGGAGTTTCAGTGGCAGTTGTAGGAGGTGCACTGCCCATTTTCTGCAGGGCTTGGAGAAGATGTTTGTTCTGTTCTTTTAGTATCCTCTTCTCTTCCTTTGCCTCCTGAATCTTTTTGCAAAGGGCATCCACTATAGATAGGGCCTCTCCCTATAGGATTTCTAAGGATGTTCCCATCATGACCTGTGTCACTATATAATCTATAGGAGATAGATCCTTTTTTGTCCTTTGTGGGATCGGGGTATGTGATCTCCATTACCCTTTCACTTGAAGCATTCTAAGAGAAGTGAGTTATCAGATTTTTCTTCTTAGGTCATTTTGTTGGGATGACGGAGAAGTCCATAGGTGCAATGGAGAAATTCCTCTTATGCTGGCTCAGGTGCTTCAAGATCCATTATGGACTTAAGGGAGTGGGACTAGAGGGAGAAGAGGGAATGGAGGTAGAAGAAGGGGCAGCTACAATGAACTCGGTGAAATGTGTAGAGACACTTGGTGGCGGCTTTGATAAAGAAGCCAAAATCCAATGCTCACAGGGGTAGGAGTCATTATAGGAGAGGAAACCATGGGGGTGGAAGGGATCTGAGAGATGAAGGAAGAAATGCTAGGGGACAACTCCGCGAGGGAAGAGAAGATGGAGGAAGAGGAAGGGGGAATAGTAGAAGATGGGGAGAAGACACAACTAAAGGAGTGGTTGCTTGAGTGACGTGAGGAGGAGAAGGAGGAGTGGGAGATGGGACGGTGGGAACTTTAGTAGTTATAACAGTGGAAACATCTTGAGTGGATGTGCTCATTGGAACACTTACCACCTGTTCTTTTTCGGGAGACCAGGCTTACGAACTACTCCTGGGCGGTGGAAGGAGGACTTTTGGGAGCTTACTCCTGAGTAGCGCTTGACTCTCCCTCTTTTCTTTCCCTTTTCCCTTTGGCAAATGTTTTAGTCTAAGAGTGCATTACTTCGAGAGAGAGACGTGGTGAAGTCTACCCCAAGGTTGATGAGACCGTTATACCGCACCAATGTTTTGTGTGTCAGAAAGTGCCTTTGACTCTTTTCTCAATTGTTTGAGGTGCACTTGTTCTATCTATCTCAAGAAATTACCAATTGTCACCTGTCTCTGTATTTAGATAGACCCGATCAACTTCTTGGTCAATTGTTTAGAAACCTTATGGGACAATGACTACACCATATTGGATAATTTCTACCAGACCGAGTAGGAGTGATCCTTTCTCCGACCTCGACCTTGTGATACAAGTCGATGTAAATATCCTCAATTTGTAGGATGTGGATTGGATCAAGCTTTACCTTTGGGAGGTGATTGTGAGGATCAAAGGTTGGCCTTCATTGCGAGAAATTATGTTTTAAGTTAAACAACTCTAGTTCTGCAAACATTTCGGGATTTGGTGTGAGAAGTATAGGTGTGTACCTACCCACCGTGATGGGGAATGAATTTCCACCCTTCTTTCTTTTCGGTGCACTTCTTGTGGTATGTGATAAGCTCCCTAGATAGTTCCAACAGGATCAGCTTAGACTCCGCATATATCGGTAACTTGGTTGGCTCCCCCAAAAAGTTGGCAGCTCTGAGATAAGTGAAAGTGGGGAATTGGGTAAATAACACTCCCCACTTCTCTCGTGGCAAAAGTATGCTCTTGGTCATCCGACCGTGAGTCATATTAGGCCTCAATAGGCAAATGATGCCATAAAGAAGACATCGTTGATCTTACCGAATCGTGGTATGTTATTTTCCAGTCTCAACTCTGGATAATATTCATATATTTTTACTTGGGGACATACCCTACATTGACTCAATGCTGCATAGTCTCTTTCGAGGCAGCAACATAGACCATGAAGGAGTTCATGTAGAACCTCCCGTTGTTGAGAGTTGTTGGAGTTGCTCGGAGATAGTGCTACCAATGATCTCCACCCATTCAAAACAATGATCTGGAACATTTTTTCTCTTTGTCTCTAGATACCTGAGCATCCATTTGTGGAAGTAATGGGCATCAGGAAGCCTAAATAACCTTCTTAGGAAGGTAATGGTGTCATTCAGATCCTATGAGAAGTCACTACAATGAATAACCTATGGCCACCATGTTATTACCTTCTTGTTTTTCAGATACACTTCGTTCATGAGCTGCATGCATTTGTCTTTATTTTCATCCCATGCCTTTATGCAGTCTTCTTGGCTTATTGCTACAAAGTTCCAGTGGTGGGGATACCTAACATGATTTTAAAGTGTTGGGCGGTGAGGTTGATTATAACCTTTCCCTTTTAATTCTTGACACACCTTGTGTCCTTATTATGCAAAGAGCCACCACCATCAAGAATTCATTGTTCACCTGCGCTCACAAGAATTCCCCAAGTAAAGTGTAGACCACTTCGACCAATTTTTCCATCCATAGACTTCTTGTGACCCTTCTGGTTCTGGCCCAGAAATCCTCCATATCAATGTGACCAAGTTATGAATCCCTGATGTCCAAGTCACATTCTGCAAGGGATTCGGGCATCTTGACCCTTTGGTATTTGTACTTCATTTCTTCTTCCGTGAGTTTGGCCTTACCCTTTGACTTGGTTGGCCTCTTACTTGATGAAGACATGTATGAATCTGAGTTTAGCCTACTAATTTGCAAGGAGTGAAGTCCATCGTAGAAGAGCCATGTTAGCTGTTAAATTGTCCATCAAAGCTTTACAGAATGAAGAGTTAGTAATTTAGAAGCTTCGGGCATGGGGTAGGCTATCTATACTATAGGTGTAGGGTCAGAAAAGCAAGGTGCACTATTGGAGAGTATTGCATGGAAGAAGACAATGCAGAAGGCACAAGGCGTAGAAATATTACAAAAAACACTCAGATGTTGATGTCAGTGTATGTGCTTTGCACCATATGAAGGGTTTAAAATGGGTGTAGATTATCTTAGTGTTGCAAGGCATGCAGGATGCGCCAATGGCGCAGATATGGAACATGTTGCAAATAGTTATAGTGCGCCAAAGGGGCGTAGGTTCAAATGATGCACCATTGACTTAAGGTGCACAGTTCTTAGCTTTTGGTGCAGCGTAGGAAAAGTATGCATGACATTCAGATGTTGGTGTAGACGGGATTGCGCTTGCGCCTGTGTTAGGTTTTTAAGAATTTTATAAGGTGCAGGGAGGGTGTATGTTGCAGGCAGGGACACTGCACCCAATGGTGTGACTATTTTTTGTGTAACAACATGTTTGTTTACGCCAAAAAGAAAAATCCATAGCTTTAGTTATGTTTAACTTTATATTTTCTCTCTCTGACGTGAGTTTGTAGTTTTCAGCCTCTTTCAACATAGATTCGACAATAAGGAGAAAAGAGCACAGAGGATTCTGGATTCATTTTGAGACAAAAGCCCTCTAGGCTAGTAGATCTGGAAGGAGGGTGAAACTGGTTTGGGGGAGAGAAGATTACAAAATGGGTTGGAGGTTGTGTTTTATTTCTTTAGATTCATTTCTTTGTTTTTTAAAAACAACAACCTCTGAAAACAATATAGAAAACCCACAAAAATCAACACAAGAAGAGCACGGACCACTTATCAGGAATATATAGAATGGGAGAAACAATGTGGGGTCTAAAAATTTGACGTAAAGTGACACGGGAATGACCGGAGGCTTGACAGTGTAGAGGAATTAACTTTTTCACGTGTTTTCAATCGTGAAAGTGAAAGTTCGGATGCGCCTATTTATAGCAAAAGGCATAATAAATGTGCCACCAACTTTTTCAAAGGGTGCACCAAAACAAATGAAAACATGAAATTATTTGTGCCATTGGTACATGATTCAAGATCTGTCGACATTGCCTTTTTAGCGCTTTAGCACACCATTCAAGAGTGCAACATTTTTTATGTCGAAAATAAGGCACATGCACCTTGGCGCAAACAAGAAGGGAACATAATGGGAAGGCGCAACATTTTTAATGTTGACATTCCAAAGGATGCACCAAAGGAAAAGAAGGGGGCACAAATTCATTTGGTGTTGCATGAATAAAATCTGGCCAAAAAAGGACCAAATGACCAAGTTTAAAAACTAGAGTTTCCGAGAAGGGGATTTTATGTCAATCCGAATGCAAGGGGACCTTAACGGGAATAGAAACGAAAATTTTGGTATGGTTACTGTAAAATTGCCCTTGTCAATTTTACAGGATAACAACTTTCTCTTTCCGGGGACTATCTTTGAGTGAAGATTAAGGGTAGATAATCCCGAGATCAAAATGTGTCTATCCATTGGGTTACGAGTCAAAAAAAGGGCAATGAAAAAGGAAAACACACCACCAACAAGAGCAAACACACGAAAAAGGAAACTATACAAAGAAGAGAGAAAGCTCTACTTCCTAAATATTTTGAGATGCTTCCTCGCTATAGGGAAGCGGGAGCTCAATTCTGTGTAGATATGAGAGATAGAAGCTATTCTCTCCATTGAGCTACTTGATCTTGAAAGGCCCTCTCCATAGAGAGTTGAATTTTTTGTGCATGCCCTTTGGCTCTCTTCACTTGTCCCACAAAAGGATGAGATCTACCACCTGAAAATATCTCTGCTTGGATTTCTTATGAAATAGTCCCTTGACTTGATTTTGATGTTCGGTGATCCTGTCGACCACTTTTACTCTCTTTTCTTCAACCTCTATTAGATACATGACCCTCTTTTCAAGATAATTCTAGAAAGTCTCATCTTCAATCACTCATGCCAAGTGCAGAGCAAGAAGTTCAATAGAAATTGGAAGCTCAACATCGATTCCGTATAATACTTGAAAAGGTGACATACCGAAGGACCTCTTTGTAGTAATACATTCTTCCCACAAAGCATCATACAATGACTTGTGTCATGACCGTTGATTCTCATCAACTAGCTTCGTATGATGGTCACTAAGTTATTATTGTTGTATTCTACTTGACAATTTCCTGGGGTAATAATCGAGGCATGGGCCAAGGTTATCTCATATTCATATAAAAAAGCGATAACTTCCCATGAGGAGAAGTTGGAAGCATTATCGAAATGATCTTGTGTGGAATGCTAAACCTTACAATGATACCTTCTTTGATGAAGTTGTAAACAATTTCAGAGGTGGCATTCTTAATGGGTATGGCTTCCACCCATTTGGTGAAGTAATCTATTGTTGTTAGGACATAACTATGTCTGGCACTTAATTAGGGATGTAGTGCTTTGATAAAGATGATTCCCATTTCTGAATGGTTCTTCAATAATGACGGGTATGAGGAAGGCCAATTTTGGTTTGCCAACAAACTATAGGCAAAGCTCACATTTTTCTACCTAGGTGGCTATATCCTGAAATAGTGTTGGCAAGCATGCATTCGGCCCAGATGATCTTATGTGATGTCATAGAAGAGGAAAAGTGACCGCCGTAGGTTCGGTCATGAAAACTTTCTAGCAATTTTAACTATTGCAGCTTGTCAACGCATCACAAGAAGATGCCATCAATCCCACGTTTATATAAACCATCATCCCATATGACATATTTGGCTGATCCGATCTTTACAAAGATTGCACTTCTCTTTTGAATTTAGATACCCTAGAAACTCATCGTAGGTGAGAATGAAAGTGATATATGAATACCATTCGTTTCTAGTCGCAACGAATAAAACCATAGGTAGAGAATCATCTTTCTTCACTGGCCTTGCATTCCATTGATGTAATCATCCTTTTCTTTAGGGACCTCTCGAATATTTGTTTTTAGCCATAAGTGACATAGGTCCCCGCCTCTTACCAGACTTGGTTGGTTTTATGTCTAGGTCTTACTCTTGGACCTTTGCAATCCAATTCCCTTGAAATCTTCCTAACTCTTGTTGAGTTAGGATAGACTTGACTACCGTGTTAGGAACCAACACTACTGTATGGGAGTTTAAGATGTAATACCAAAAGTTCTTGACTACTTTGATAGTGGTAAAGACATGCTTTTCCAACTAAGACATCTTCAATTCATGAGGCTTGAGAGGAGAACTCATGAACGGTATTGGAGATTCAACATCCTCAGATTTCTTTTGCATTAAGATGGCCAATACAGTATGCTCGAGATGTATAGATATATATGATAAAATCCTTGGAGAAGTCGGGACATACCAGGATGGGTGCATGGGTGATAGAGGCTTTTATATCCTCAAATGATGTCTTTCCTTCCTCACTCCACTGGAAATTTTGTGACCCTTTCATCATATTCAAGATGTGGTGAGTCTTTTGAAAATTTGGGAACAAAGCACTTGAGAAAATTTACTTTTCCGAAGGAGTGAACGCCGGTCTTTCTTGTGGGTAAAGTAAGGCTCTGAATAGCCTTAACCCTTTCGACATCTATCTTTTCCCTTCCTTGCTAACGTGTCCTAGCAACTTTCCTTGATGACCCCAAAAGTATACTTTTTTGGATTTAGCGAGATCCTGTGTTCTTGGCATCTAATCAATACTTGCTCCAAATGATCACAATGATCATTTCGCTATTTTGAGAACATAGTTAAGTTGTCTAGATAAACTATGATAAAATTTCCCATCATACCTTTGAATGCGAATTCCATCACCCACCGAAAGGTGGCACTAGCATTGGTTAAGCCAAAATGCATCCTGCTATAGGCGAATGTGCCCAGGAGTAGTGAATGTTGTTTTGAATTGGTCTACAGTGAGACTTGAATCGATTATAGCCCAAAAACCATCAAGCATGGAAAAAATTCTGAACCGATTACTACTGCAGAACTTGATCCATTATGGGTAGTGGGTAGTTGTCCTTCAAGGATGCTTGATTTAGGTTGTGGAAGTCTACGCGTATGCGTATCTCACCATCTTTCACACAATGACCCAAGTACTTCTTTCTTTTGTATTTCCACCTTGATGGTACCGAGATCTTGGGATTATGTTTGTGGAACATCCAAGTACTACTTTGATGGATAGGAAAAATGATCCTGTGCAACACTTCCCAATGTTCATCCGGGTGTTCCAAGATCTTTTGTATTTCCACCTTGATGGTACGCCGAGATCTTGGGATTATAGTGGGGATTGAAATCCCCTCCGCAAAGACGAGAATTAGGTGAAATTTGCAAGGTGTGTGTTTTATTGCTAATCTAAAACACGGTAAATAATATATACAATATTCACACTAATCTAACCATTGGGGGTTGGGATGAAATCCCGAAATCCACATTCACACGATTCAAGGATATTGCTTTCGTACGTGAAATAGGTTAGAAACTATTACAGTGAAAGAAGCACGGTAGAAAAGAAATGGGAGAAACGTATTTTCTTTCGAGTAAACACAGAGCACGAAATAATCATACGAGTTTTAGATCACAGATATAATGTCCGAGATAATTAGAAACACTGAGATTCTATGCAAAGAATAGCTTTAAGATCATGAACATAAGAACAATATCTTAAATAAGATATATTTCACAACACAAAGTCTGCAAAACAATATCAACTTCTATTCTTCAAAATGATTGAAAGAAAACACAAAGTTTTTCTCCTTTCCAATAGCCTCTTAATGCTTCAAAAATTCTCGACCCTTTAGAATGCACAAGCATCCCTTTTTATAACAAAAGAAGCTAGAGTTTAAACAGAACAGATCCTGAAAAGTAGCATGCTAACTAGAGTTTCAGCTTTGCATGATTCTCACGCAGGAGATCAAGTCAAAGTATGAATTAAAAATAATGACAAAATGGAAATAAAAGATATGACATTCTAAAAATAGAAATGACATGGGACGTTGGAGCTCAATCCGAGTCATCATCTTTTGATTCTTCTCCTTTCTCTTCCTCAGTGGGAAGCTGTTTGTTAGGAACTCCTGGAACTTCCGAATAATGCCTTGCATTTCATTTTCCTCAGGTGCAGTGGAATGATCATTCCACATTTCGCAAGTCTCATGGATATCAGCTTTGCCGGTAGAAGTTTCTTGATCTTTTCTTGAGCTTTTTAAGGCCTCAGCGTATGTTCAATCCTTACAAAGTGACCAATGACTTGAGGTCGAATCCATCTACTGAGTTCATCTTTGAATAGTCTCTTGAACTTGTTTGAAGAGATCATCTGCGATAGGGCACTTGAGTTCCCAAGCTGACACCTTTGGACAAATCTTAAGCAATTCTTCTTCGAGATCACTTTTCCCATCGATCAATTTATCTCTTGATTCTCTCAACTTGCTGCGAGGCTTCGTTGAGGATCTTTACTCGAACTTGATGGCCTTGATCAGTGAAAGTGTTTATATCGTATGTGGAAGAACGCCTTCTTCTACCAAGAGATGTCTTTGGTATTTGCTTTAGCACTTGGAGAGCTTCACAAGTCAAATCAAGCATGTCAAGTTCTTGGTGAATTCCTCATCCATCTTCTCTCCTTCCTTACGAATCTCTGCGAGGGTGATGAACTTTCACCACGTCTTGAATTACTTCCTTCCCTCGTTGGAGCAACTTTTGGATCCACTCATCAACCACCCTTCCCTTTTTAGCGATCTTCTCAATCGTAGGCACCGATGAGAAATCGAATCAGCGGCGACGAAGCGAGATGGTATGGATTCGGGGGTGTTGAGAGTTTAATCAAAACCTCATCATTGCTCCACTTTTTCCTTAAACTCATCTCTGTGACCTTTGTTTCTTTCAACTTTTGGCACGACACGTCTATGGAAGCCCGTGCATCTTGTTGCGCTCATACATTGTTACTTTCCCTAGAGCCACCTTGGTGATCGATAATCAGCATTTGTTACATCATCCCTAGTTTTGTCGGTGAGGAGTGGCGATCTCTGCGAACTTATCTCTGAAGCATCTACCAAAACCCTTGAAAGCTGTTTTGGGTTTCTTGGCTGATCTCATGGTAGAAGCCTTGAGTGAGCTGAAATCAAAGGTGGTAGAGTACAATCACTTTCCTCTTCCTCGGAGTTTGTTCGAGTAGCCATTGTGTGGTGGTGTATCGGAGAAGCGCCAATGTTGTAATGCTTGGTATTCTACTCTCGAGGGAGCGAGATTCTACTATTGGAGGGGAACAGCGAGTCAACGTGGTAGTAGGTGCGATGAATAAAGGCACGAGGTTGTGGGGGAGTGTTGGTGATCACTTGGGTTCCGGTAGAAGGGGTGAGAGCCCGGAGAAAATATTGGCCATGCTTGAAGAAGTGGATGGGAATGAGGAGGCTGAAGTGGTTGTTGAGGGAGGCACGATTCGGTCTCCAAAGCCTTGACTGCCAGAGATAAGGTCTCTTCGGTTGAGCAATCAGCAAATGGTGAAGTCAAGGGCTGACTTCCTCCTTCTTCCAAATTAATTTCTCCTATTTCTGGTGGTGTTGGTGATTCTGGCACATCCACCGTTTGAGTTGGAGAGACAATTGAAGAGATTTGTCTTTCTTTCCTCTTCTTGGGAATCTTGATTTTTATAGACCCCCCAGTAGATTCCTTGTCCTTCTTCTTTTTGGAGGGCCCCGCCTCAGGAGCAGCCAATTTTGGAAACTTGTCATCTTTAAAATTCATGCCCAAGAAGAGAGCCATTTCTTTTATGCGAGCGAATTAGGGTGACCTATCGGTGATAGAGGATTTTTCGCTAGCCGACCAATCAATAGGCGGGAAAACGTATCGATCTTCATTAAGCCCATCATAGGACATATCTAACACACTTTCATTGTCCCTTATACCATCTGGCAAATCAGAAATCTCTAGCGTCGAATCTCATCAATAGTTAATCTGCTTTATGATCTTTTGCGAACCATGACTTCCGTTCTGTGAGATCCACCCGGATATCCTCAATGTCGGGCTGTGCGGATGTAGGGCTCCATAAGTTCTCGGTACTCCTCGGATGTCAAAAACCATCCGAGACTTCATATGCTTCTTTAATTTCTCTGGAGTTCACATTCGACATTTTTAGCTTTTGCATTTGTTGAGCAAGTATATCTCCCGATAGAAATTGGGAAGGATACGGACTGCCTTATGCTTGCTCTGTTGGAATTTGTGGAAATCAATAAGCTGTCGACCAATTCTATTAGTATCAATCTATCGCCGGGATAACGAGGCGAGACGGAAAGGTTCTCGGAGTACATGACCGTTCGAAGGTAGGTAAACTTCTTGAAGCTGTAAGAAGATACATCCCCACTTAGATACTTGACCCATGCCCTCGTCGAGACCCTTGTCTTTCTCATTACTGGATTGGTGGCGAGATGTTTTCGTAGAAAAAGGCGTCATTTACCCTCCTAAAGTGATCCTTGGACCCCTTCTTCGTTATTTGAGGATAATACTTATAGACTGGATTTGTGGTTCTGCTTCCTTTAGTCTCCAGTCCTGGATAGCTCCTCATCCCAGCTGCTGCATAGGCCACATATGAGAACATATAAAACTTTCCGGTTGACAGGACCGTCGTCATCTGGGAATCAATTTCATCACTGATCAGGGTTCCCCAGTCAATCCCTTGCTTATTCTCCCTAATGGTGACCATAAATTGGTACATCCATCCATGAAATAAATTTGATTAAATGAGCCAAACACGGCTCGGTAGGGTGATAATATCGTTGATTTCTTGGATGAAATCCGATCTAGGGATAGTTCTTGGAAATCTAGATATTATTCTTGGTTTTGCCTTAACCAAGAACTTCTTATTAACATCCTTAATGCGATTCTCTCAGTTCTTGTCCCCGGGCCTTGAGCCAATTTCATGTCTAGGGCTCCATACTCTTCAAAATTTGGTAGTTTAGGAGATCATCCAAATAAGCCCCATCTAGTTTGATAACTACTTCACCGGCTGATTCCTTACGGATGAGAGAAGCCGAGTCGTAGCTGGATGCACACGCCAAAACAAACTCTGGACATTGGGCAGACATGGGGAAGCCCGCTGCAAGGGGCAAGCCACTATTAGCTAAAGCCACCATCCATGGGGTTTGAGAAGAACTCTTCACCTGTTCCAAAAATCGTCCATATCTATGTTGCCCATCTCGGTATCACGATATCATAATTGTCGATATATGGCGGGGATTACGGTTTCTTAAATTTGTATTTCATCTGCTAGATTTTCGGCCTTCTCTGTCTTGAACCAGGATCGACATGAAGAATATTGGAAGAAGAAAGGCTCGGAACTCGGAGATCTTTGTGCCTGCTTTGAAAAACTGATTGACGGAAGGCGTCGGAAGAAGCGAAGAACCCGACACGAGAAGAAGATATCGGAAAACTTTGAGAACCGACCAGTCGATATGTCGGAGTCTTGGCGAAACCCGACACTTGCTTTGATATGGCGGAAGCGAGGGAAAACCCGGCACTTCTAACATTAATGACGGAACTGAAGAAAACCCGGCGTCACTTTGTGGATGGCGGAACTTAGGAGGTGCCGGCACCTTTGTTGAGGTCGGAATGTTGAAAAACCCCGTCACTGCGAGCTTCCTTTGTATTTCGGACTTTTGAATCTGCAATACAAACTTCAAAATCCGGGAAACAAAAACAGAGCCTTTCCTTTGAATTTCTACATACACATCTTCCTTTCTTTTTTGTTATTCATATTCCATACATTATGCAAGTAATTGGAATTTGGAAGGAACAACACCAATTGATAATCTCAAAAAGAAAATAAACCCTAAAAACCCAAAACCCTTTCCAAAACAATACAGAACGAAGAAGGAAGAAAAACCCTCAACAACTGGCAAGAAATTGGAAAGAAAATATACGCAGTCGATCCAGAGAAATCAAGAATAAAGAAGGAACGAAAAATACCTTCGATTCGAGACAAGTAAAATCGAAAACAAACGATCCAGTCTAGTAACGCGAGTTTGCGGGTTTTTGGAGCGGAAGAGCATGCGAAAAATCCACGAATTAAAAATATGAGCGGTAAAAATGGCGTGGATTTTACGTATTTATAAGAAAATTAGTAATAAATACGCTCGGCTCGGCGTGCGTGCCGACTCACCAACCATTCGGCATGAGCGCCACGTCGGCGTGTTGGAGGAGTCAAAAACCCGACACGAGGAGATTTAGTGCATTTCGGGTTTCGGGACCGGAAAACATGGAGCACAAAACATGTTTTGGTACATGAATGTTCCGATGCATTGAACTTCCGAAAACCCCTAAGGATTGAGCGGATTACGTGGGATTGTTTTCTTAATGCTTTAGAGTTCGAAAACCCGATTACGGGTTTGGGCGGGTTTCGGGTTTTGAAGTCACGACACAAAGCATGTCTTAACACAAGTATGTTCCGATGCGTTGAATTTCCGAAAACCCGATTTCAAAGGATTTTTCAATACAAGGCGGGTTTCGGGTTTCGGAGGTCATAAGACATAAAGCATGTTAAAACTTATGTCAAGCTGTTAGTAACACCCGAAAACCCGATTTGCTCTAAAAGAGATCATAATGCAAAATCACTTCAAAAATTTTGTAGGGGTTATCCGATCGTTTCGTCGTGAACTCAAAACGGGGATAACAGCTGGCTCCAGTTGGGGACTTTCTTTGCAATACCAAAGGAAGAGAACTCAGAATCTCTGGTCTCGCGGACCAGGGCCTTATCCATTGGGCTACGGAGTCAAGGAGAAAACCAAAACAAAACAAAACGAAGAAAGACAGAAAACCAAAAGCAAACACACAACAAAAGCAAAATATGTACAATGCAAGAGAGCATCTTGCATTAATGGTGGAACAGCTTTAGATGTTGCCCACTGAAAGGCAACGGAAGTAATCCTCCATCCAGATATGATAGTAGGAAACTATTTTCGCCATTCAGCTGATGAATTTTGAAAGGTCCTTTCCATAAAGAATCAAATTTTCCATGCATTCCTTTTTGTTCTCTTCTTTTATCCCAAAGCAACACCAGGTCTCCAATTTGGAAGTCACGTTGCTTGGATTTTTTATCAAAAATCTTCTTCACCCTGCTCTGATGATCTGCTATACGATCAATCACCTTGATTCGCTCTTCTTCTAGCTTGGTTAGGTACATAACCCTCTTTTCAATTGAATTCTGAAAAGCTACGTCTTCGACCGCTTTCGCTAATTGCAAGGCCGGCAATTCTACTGAGATAGGAATTTCAGCATCGATCCCGTATAGCAATTGAAAAGGGGACATCCCTATGGCTCGCTTTGGAGTGATCCGGTCAGCCCATAATGCATCATACAATGCTTTGTGCCAATTCCTCTGATTTTCGTCCACTAGTTTCCTGATTATAGTAACCAGATTCTTGTTCTTTGGATTGACTTGCCCATTTCCACAGGGATAATAGTCGAGACGAATGAGCCAAAATAATGCGAATCCATAGCAAAACTCGGTTAGCTCGTGTGATGAGAAATTGGAAGCATTATCGCTATGATCTTATGAGGTACACGAATCGACAATTATGTTTTCCTTAAGGAATTTGCAAGCGACTTGAAGTTGCTTGCTTGATTGCGCGTGACCTCTACCCACTTGGTAAAATAATGCATGCTTGAGTTAGCACATAGTTGTGTCCAGCCTTTGAGCGAGGATTCAATGTTCGATAAAATCAATCCCCCATTGGCGAAAAGGTTCTTGATCACCACGGGCTTCGGAGGAAGAGCTGCTAACTTGGGACGACCAACAAAATGTGACAAGCTTCACATTTAGACACCCATTCTCTTTGAGTCCCGGAAAAGAGTAGGCCAATAATACCTAGCCGTAAGATCTTATACATTTATTACTGAGAAGGCGAAAAGTGTCCTCGCATGCTAGGCTATGAAAGGATTCTAATAACTTTTCTGTTGTGATTTATCGACACAACGCATGAAGATACCATCGATACCTCTCTTGTATATTGCATTATTCCACAAAAGGTATTTTGCGAGATCTCGAAACTTGATGGTCCTTTTCTCCTTTTGATTTAAATGCGGAGGGCATTCACCATAAGTTAGGAAGAAAGCAATGTCGCGTACCATTCATCGGTCGTACTTACAAAAAGCACCATAGGCGGCTACGAGGAAGTGTCTTGAATCTCTTCATACTACCTTGGCATGATTCTCTGCAATCAATTGACACGAGGCCTCTTCCTCGTACCAACTTGGTAGGTTTAATGTCAAGTCATACTCTGAACCTTAGCAATCCAAGTACCTCTTTGGCTTCCCGGCTCTTGTTGAGTTAGAATGGATTTAACGGCGATATCGGGAGCGAGAACACAGTATGAGAATTCAGTACATAGTACCTGAAGTGTTTTACTGCTCTTACCACTGCGTAAGCATGTTTTTCAATCTGCGACATCTTCGATTCATGCTCTTTCAACGGACAGCTCATGAATGCGATAGGAGCTTCAATGCCTTCTCCATTTTCTGCATCGGGATCGGCCCGACCTTTGTGTGGGGTGAAGCATAGCTATACATGATGAAATCTTTCTTAAAAATCTGGACATACTAGGGTCGGAGCGCAAGCAAGCTGCCTTTTGATTTCTTGAATGAAAGTTTCCCTTCTGCACTCCATCTGAATGGGACTTTGCCTTTCATCATTCTAAGAATATCCTTGGTTTTGTCGGTGAAGTCAGTACAAATCTTCTCGAAATTAACTTTTAGAAGAAAGAATGAACTCGGTTTTACTTGTTGGTAAAGTAAGACTACGAATGGCCTTTACCCTCTACGGGTCAATTTTAGTTCCTTCTCTGGTCACAATATGACCCAGCAGCTTTCATACGTAACCCAGAACATAGACTTCTTAGGATTCAACGAAATTCCGTGGCGCTTTGCATCTACGAAGTACTGTTCTAAATGATCATAATGATCACCGTTTTTAGAAAAGGCAGTCAAGTCATCCAAATACACGACTATGACCTTACCCATCGGATCTCACGAATGCTAGGTCCATAGCTCTCACGAAAAGTAGCTCTGCGTTGATCAAGCGAATGGCATCCTACATAAGCAAAGGTACCCCATGGGGTCGTGAAAAGCTGTCTTGTGTTGATCTTACGTGGTTACCGACTTGATTATATCCCGAAAACCCGTCGAGCATGGATAACATTTCTGATCCAGTAACAGTTTGTAGTACTTGGTCCATGATCGGCAAGGGATAATTATCCTTCAGCGAGGACTGATTCAAGTTCCGAAAGTCAACACAAATCCGGATCTCGCCATTCTTCTTTCTGACAGGAACGATGTTTGCAATCCAAGTGGAGTGATGGATTGGGAAAATAATTCTGGCATCTAACATCTTCTGAATTTCTGCCAGAATAGTCCCTGAAATCTTCGGATTGTAATGCCTTTGCTTCTGTCTATAAGGCTTCACATCAGGCTTCAGAGGAATACTGTGCTGAACATCCTTGGGCTTGAAAGATTTCAAATCTGCATAGGACCAAGCCATGACATCGATGTATTTCTTCAAAAGCAAAGTAAATCTTACCTTCTCTTCAGGAGAACAACATTTACCGATATTCACCATCCGAGGTTGATCAGATGAACCTAGATTGATTTGATCCACTTCAGAGGAAGAAGCTCCTTGACTTTGCCTTTTGTTTTGGATGAAGCGATCATGCTTGTCAAAGCACCCTCGGAGAAACCCGGACCTTTTGGTATCTTGTTGCCTTTCGATTGGATATATTCACCATCAACCTCGATATGGATCTGAAATAGTTTCACGAAAGGCTGATTTGAACCTTCAAAATACGATTCTTTGAAATTGTCGAGCTTTTTTCGGGAAAGCCAACACTTGTTGATCATCATTGAAAACACGCGGTGAGTTGCATTATACGGGGCCTAGGGCGTACACAATCTCGATAGAGTATGTGTCTTGCTTGAAGCGAGGATGAGGAAGAAGAAGAGATGCGAGATACGGCCAAAGAATCAGCCTTGTCATTATAATCTCTTGCTTTGCCTTAATAGAAAATGCATCAAAGCATTCTATACTATCCCACACTTTGTTCCTATAATGCCTCAACCGATCATTTTTTACCTGATATACACCCTTGACCTGATTAACAATCAGCTCTGCATCTCCCTGCACCTTGAGATTCCTGATTCCCTTCTGTCTGGCCAATTCTAATCCTAATAACAGGGCTTCATATTCGGCCGTGTTGTTAGTATTATCAAATTGCAACTTATAAGCTGATGGGAAAATCTCGGAGCTAGGAGATATGAGAACAACACCAGCGCCTGATCCAGAAGTCGAGCAGCTACCATCAAATTCAAGCGTCCAAATTGCATTGGGATCTTCCTCTTTCACATCTACAATAGGTATCTCTGAAGCCATGAAATAATTCCCAAAGCTAGCATCTTGAAAAGGATCGAGCTTTCGGATCATCGATTTGGTCACCAAATACTTTTCCTGTGGTTCAGGATGAAGAACCTGTTGAACCCCTTTGTCTGGGATCTTAGCTTTGGTCCAATCCATACTAATCTCTCCTCGACATCTTTACAAAATCCTCTACCCAAGAGAATGCCGTAAGGCTGCGGGATATCTGCTGACAGAATAGTCATTTTCACTCTCTTCTCAGGAAAAGCAACAAATGCAAACTGTGCGTCCTTAATTTGACCAATCAGAGGGACTTGTTTAGTTTCCATGGAATAGCACCGTCCATATGATTTAGTCAAAGTAAGCCCAAGGGCATGAGCCACTTTTGCGGGCATAACATTATCAGAGGCCCCTGAGTCAATGATACAATTGCTGAGTTTAAACCCATTTATAAGTAGAGACAAATAAAATGGTTCAATCTTTCCGAGGAAGAAGCGAGAGTCAGATTATTACGAGGTGTAAGTTGAGCGAGGATTTGGAAGGAGACCTTTTGAGCGGTGATGGAGCGGCGCTTTACTTACGATAAACTTGGCGGCTTTTCAAATTGTTCGAGGGATTTGAAGGTATTACGCTTCCGACATTTGAATTTTGTTCTCTTCGCATGATCAATAATGTCGAAAGCGAGTGTAAGAAGGAATGATAGTAGGCTCGAGTTCTAATTACATGAGCTTGTGGTGGGAGTCTTGGCCTTAGGAGAAGGAGAATAAGGAGCAATTTGTCTTTTTAGTAACCTCTCTTTCGGTTTGTGCGAAATAGGGGTACCTTTTTATTATGGATACGAGGAGGTTCCTTATTCTTCTCCTTAGTATTTTCGAGAGGCTTTACGGGAACTGAGATTGGGACAGTGAAAACAGCAAATGATTGACCATCTGGCTCACATTCATCTTCATCATATTCCAAATAACCAATGCTGGAGTCGCCAGCTGACTCATCATAAGACTCATCAGCATATCCTGAAGCTTCGAAATCCTCGGGGGAATCTTGTTCTTCTGGTTCATCATCTTCTTCAATTATTTCCCTTTGCATTTGCGTGCGGCGGAGCTTGATTGCTAATCTCGGTTGAGCAGGAGCTAACCGTGGCCTATCTCTGGCAGGTACACCATTGTTATTAAAATTCCGCCTAGGGATATCCCGGTACGGAACATTGCTCACCTGCTGAGACACTTGCTTCTTTAAAGCAATCAAATCATTAGCCATTTTTTGAAACATAGGGTCAGTATTACCTTGAGAAGAACCTTGATTTTTGAGTTTGGGTATATCTTTCTTGATCCTTCCAGCTAAGATGAGATCATCCTCTATTTCAGTAGCCGTTGACTGAGCAGTAGCCAGATCTGGGATAACCGACCTTCGTAATAAAAAGCTTATATCAGGAGGTTGAGCATTGATGAAAAAGCACTTTTGATTTTCTAGAGTTGGTACAGCTATAACTGGAATTTTCCGGATCAGCTTATTGAACTTAGCCACGAATTCCCGCATAGGTTCATGCGATTCCTTCTTCATATGCGTAAGCTGAGCTAACAATGCATGAGAATCTTCGGCTGGTTTGAAAGCGTGCCTCAAACTTGGTCGCATGGTAGCCCAATCTGGAATGCATGCATTCGGGAGGTGATAAAACCATTCAATTTCTTTACTCCTGTGATGTTTCAGCGAAGAGTCGAAACGAGAGACATCTTCGTGGGCTACTCGAGGACACCGCATGCAACAAAGAAAGGCGATATGCTCATCGGGATCTTTGCTTCCCATCCCCATTGAACTTGGGAATGTTCTTACGTGATCACGTGGTAACTCATGCGATGGAGGAGTCAAAGTAAGAGGACCAATATTTGCACCCCAAGGCACGAGGTTGAACCGCCATCCTTACGAAAAGAGTGCGTACGAGGATCGGGTATCGGACAAGAGTAGTGCACGACAAGTTGCGAGATGTTTCCCGTTCTTGAGGATCGATTTCTCGAGCAGGTGAAGAACTTACGGCTCGGTTAGAGCAATATTTGTTGGGAGAAAGGCTGAAATTGTCTTTGTTGCGGCAACTCAAAAAGTGGATCAATTTCACCTTGAGCTCGGCGGGACCAGTGAAGATCCTCTGGCCGGCAGGCGAAAGGAGATCTTATTAAAAATAAGGCAAATATGGAGTCGCGGACACCGAGAGGATAAGCTTTGTACTATTGATCCGTATTTCCCCAGGAGTCGCCAAAAACTGTTGGTTGGATATTTTGTCAAACCAAAATATGAGGTTCAACCACAGTACATGGGATTGAATCCCTCCAAAGGCGGTGAATTTGCTGTTTATTGCTATCTAAAACACGGTAAATAATATATCAATATTCACACTAATCTAACCATTGGGGTTGGGATGAAATCCCGAAATCCACATTCACACGATTCGAGGATATTGCTTTCGTACGTGAAATAGGTTAGAAACTATTACAGTGAAAGAAGCACGGTAGAAAAGAAATGGGAGAAACGTATTTTCTTTCGAGTAAACACGAGCACGAAATAATCATACGAGTTTTAGATCACGAGATATAGTGTCAGAGATAATTAGAAACAACTTGAGATTTATGCAAAGAATAGCTTTAAGATCATGAACATAAGAACAATATCTTAAATAAGATATATTTCACAACACAAAGTCTGCAAAACAATATCAACTTCTATTCTTCAAAATGATTGAAAGAAAACACAAAGTTTTTCTCCTTTCCAATAGCCTCTTAATGCTTCAAAAATTCTCGACCCTTTAGAATGCACAAGCATCCCTTTTTATAACAAAAGAAGCTAGAGTTTAAACAGAACAGATCCTGAAAAGTAGCATGCTAACTAGAGTTTCAGCTTTGCATGATTCTCACGCAGGAGATCAAGTCAAAGTATGAATTAAAAATAATGACAAAATGGAAATAAAAGATATGACATTCTAAAAATAGAAATGACATGGGACGTTGGAGCTCAATCCGAGTCATCATCTTTTGATTCTTCTCCTTTCTCTTCCTCCAGCTGAGACTGTTTGTTCCGGAACTCCTGGAACTTCCGAATAATGCCTTGCATTTCATTTTCCTCAGGTGCAGTGGAATGATCATTCCACATTTCGCGAGTCTCATGGATATCAGCACTTTGTAGGAAGTTTCTTGATCTTTTCTTGAGCTTTTTAAGGCCTCAGCGTATGTTCAATCCTTACAAGTGACCAATGACTTGAGGTCGAATCCATCTCTGAGTTCATCTTTGAATAGTCTCTTGAACTTGTTTGAAGAGATCATCTGCTGATAGGGCACTTGAGTTCCCAACTGACACCTTTGGACAAATCTTAAGCAATTCTTCTTCCAGATCACTTTTCCCATCGATCAATTTATCTCTTGATTCTCTCAACTTGCTGCAGGCTTCGTTGAGGATCTTTACTCTGAACTTGATGGCCTTGATCAGCTGAAAGTGTTTATCTGTATGTGGAAGAACGCCTTCTTCTACCAAGAGATGTGCTGGTATTTGCTTTAGCACTTGGAGAGCTTCACAAGTCAAATCAAGCTGTCCAAGTTCTTCAGTGAATTCCTCATCCATCTTCTCTCCTTCCTTCTGAATCTCTGCCAAGGACTGATGAACTTTCACCACGTCTTGAATTACTTCCTTCCCTCGTTGGAGCAACTTTTGGATCCACTCATCAACCACCCTTCCCTTTTTAGCGATCTTCTCAATCGTAGGCACCGATGAGAAATCGAATCCGGCAGAAGCAGAAGCAGATGGTATGGATTCCAGGGGTGTTGAGAGTTTAATCAAAACCTCTGTCAACTGCTCCACTTTTTCCTTAAACTCATCTCTGCTGACCTTTGTTTCTTTCAACTTTTGGCACAGCACGTCTATGGAAGCCCGTGCATCTTGTTGCGCTCCTTCTGTTGTTACTTTCCCTAGAGCCACCTTGGTGATCTGATAATCAGCAGCTGTTACATCATCCCTAGTTTTGTCGGTGAGGAGTGGCGATCTCTGCGAACTTATCTCTGAAGCATCTACCAAAACCCTTGAAAGCTATTTTGGGTTTCTTGGCTGATCTCATGTAGAAGCCTTGAGTGAGCTGAAATCAAAGGTGGTAGAGAGTGCAATCACTTTCCTCTTCCTCGGAGTTTGTTCGAGTAGCCATTGTGGTGTATCGAGAGAAGCGCCAATGTTGTAAGTGCTTGGTATTCTACTCTCAAGGGGAGCGAGATTCTACTATTGGAGGAGCAAGCGGTCAGCGTGGTAGTAGGTGCGATGAATAAAGGCACGGGTTGTGGGGAGTGTTGGTGATCACTTGGGTTCCGGTAGAAAGGGGTGAGAGCCCGGAGAAAATATTGTGGCCATGCTTGAAGAAGTGGATGGGGAATGAGGGAGGCTGAAGTGGTTGTTGAGGGAGGCACAGATTCAGTCTCCAAAGCCTTGACTGCCAGAGATAAGGTCTCTTCAGTTGAGCAATCAGCAAATGGTGAAGTCAAGGGCTGACTTCCTCCTTCTTCCAAATTAATTTCTCCTATTTCTGGTGGTGTTGGTGATTCTGGCACATCCACCGTTTGAGTTGGAGAGACAATTGAAGAGATTTGTCTTTCTTTCCTCTTCTTGGGAATCTTGATTTTTATAGACCCCCAGTAGATTCCTTGTCCCTTCTTCTTTTGGAGGGCCCCGCCTCGGAGAGCAGCCAATTTTGGAAACTTGTCATCTTTAAAATTCATGCCCCGAAGAGAGCCATTTCTTTATGCGAGCGAGAATTGGGGTGACCTATCGGTGATAGAGGATTTTTTGCTAGCCGACCAATCAATAGGCGGGAAAACGTATCGATCTTCATTAAGCCCATCATAGGACATATCACACACTTTCATTGTCCCTTATACCATCGGCAAATCAGAAATCTCTAGCGTGCGAATCTCATCAATAGTTAATCTGCTATGATCTTTTTGCGAACATGACTCCGTTCTGCGAGATCCACCGGATATCCTCAATGTCGGGCTGTGCGAGATGTAGGGCTCCATAAGTTCGAAGTACTCCTCGGATGTCAAAACCATCCGAGACTTCATATGCTTCTTTAATTTCTCCTGGAGTTCACATTCGACATTTTTAGCTTTTTTGCATTTGTTGAGCAAGTATATCTCCCAATAGAAATTGGGAAGGATACATTGCCTTATATCTTGCTCTGTTGGAATTTGTGGAAATCCAATAAGCTGTCGACCAATTCTATTAGTATCAATCTATCGCCGGGATAACGAGGCGAGACGGAAAGGTTCTCGGAGTACATGACCGTTCGAAGGTAGGTAAACTTCTTGAAGCTGTAGAAGATACATCCCCACTTAGATACTTGACCCCATGCCTCGTCAGAGAGACCCTTGTCTTTCTCATTACTGGATTGGTGGCGAGATGTTTTCGTAGAAAAAGGCGTCATTTACCCTCTAAAGTGATCCTTGGACCCCTTCTTCGTTATTTGAGGATAATACTTATAAATTTGGATTTGTGGTTACGCTTCCTTTAGTCTCGATACTGGATAGCTCCTCATCCCAGTCTGCATAGGCCACATATGAGAACATATAAAACTTTCAGGTTGTGGGACCGTCGTCATCATCGGGAATCAATTTCATCAGCGATAAGGGTTCCCAGTCAATCCCTTGCTTATTCTTCCTAATGGTGACCATAAATTGGTACATCCATCCATGAAATAAATTTGATTCGTGCAAGCCAAACACCGGCTCGGTAGGGTGATAATATCGTTGATTTCTTGGATGAAATCCGATCTAGGGATAGTTCTTGGAAATCTAGATATTCTTGGTTTTGCCTTAACCAAGAACTTCTTATTAACATCCTTAATGCAATTCTCCTGGTTACTGTCCCAGGCCTTCTGAGCCAATTTCATGTCTAGGGCTCCATACTCTTCAAAATTTGGTAGTTTCAGGAGATCATCCAAATAAGCCCCATCTAGTTTGATAACTACTTCACCAGCCTGATTCCTTACGGACCGAGAAGCCGAGTCGTAGCTGGATGCACACGCCAAAACAAACTCTGGACATTGGGCAGACATGGGGAAGCCCGCTGCAAGAGGCAAGCCACTATTTGCTAAAGCCACCATCCATGGGGTCTGAGAAGAACTCTTCACCCTGTTCCAAAAATCGTCCATATCTATGTTGCCCATCTCAGTATCCCTGATATCATAATTACAGTCGATATATGACGGGGATTCTGGTTTCTTAAATTTGTATTTCATCTTGCTAGATTTTCGGCCTTCTCTGTGCTGAACCAGGATCCGACATGAAGAATATTGGAAGAAGAAAGGCTCGGAACTCGGAGATCATTGTGCACTGCTTTGAAAAACTGATTGACGGAAGGCGTCGGAAGAAGCGAAGAACCCGACACGCGAGAAGAAGATATCGGAAAACTTTGAGAACAGGCAGTCGATATGTCGGAGTCTTGGCGAAACCCGACACTTGCTTTTGATATGGCGGAAGCAGGGGAAAACCCGGCACTTGCTTTGTTAATGCGGAACTGAAGAAAACCCGGCGTCCACTTTGTGGATGGCGGAACTTAGGAGTGCCGGCACCTTTGTTGAGTCGGAATGTTGAAAAAAACCCATCTGCGAGCTTCCTTTGTATTTCGGACTTTTGAATCTGCAATACAAACTTCAAAATCCGGGAAACAAAAGCAGAGCCTTTCCTTTGAATTTCTACATACACATCTTCCTTTCTTTTTGTTATTCATATTCCATACATTATGCAAGTAATTGGAATTTGGAAGGAACAGCACCAATTGATAATCTCAAAAAGAAAATAAACCCTAAAAACCCAAAACCCTTTCCAAAACAATACAGAACGAAGAAGGAAGAAAAACCCTCAACAATTTGGCAAGAAATTGGAAAGAAAATATCGCGATCGATCAGAGAAATCAAGAATAAAGAAGGAACGAAAAATACCTTCGATTCGAGACAAGTAAAATCGAAAACAAACGATCCGATCAGTACTTGCGAGTTTGCGGGTTTTGGAGCGGAAGAGCATGCGAAAAATCCACGAATTAAAAATATGAGCGGTAAAAATGGCGTGGATTTTACGTATTTATAAGAAAATTAGTAATAAATACGCTCGGCTCGCGCGTGCCGACTCACCAACCATTCGGCATGAACGCCACGTCAGCGTGTTGGAGGAGTCCAAAAACCCGACACGAGGAGATTTAGTGCATTTCGGGTTTCGGGCTTCGGAAAACATGGAGCACAAAACATGTTTTGGTACATGAATGTTCCGATGCATTGAACTTCCGAAAACCCGATTACTAAGGATTGAGCGGACTTCGGGAATCGGAGAACGTGGCGCATAAAACATGTTTTGGAACATGGATGTTCCGATGCTTTAGAGTTCCGAAAACCCGATTACTAAGGATTGTCTTAACACAAGGCGGGTTTCGGGTTTCGGAAGTCACGCGACACAAAGCATGTCTTAACACAAGTATGTTCGAGATCGTTGAATTTCGAAAACCCGATTTCAAAGGATTTTTCAATACAAGGCGGGTTTCGGGTTTCGGAGGTCATAAGACATAAAGCATGTTAAAACTTATGTCAAGCTGTTAGTAACACCCGAAAACTAGGTATAGGAATTAGTTTAGTCTTCCTAGTTGTCCCGAATGTCCCAAGTCCAAATGGGCCCATTGTTCCGTTTTCGGCCGAATCACCACGAATAACGCGTACTCTGCGCATTTTCGTCCCAATCGTTCCAATAAGCATTTGTGCATCCTCTCCCTGTTTCACCCGAATCGGCAAAAAATGCCGCGTGTTTCGCGCATTCGCGTCTCACATGTTCCAAGCGTACCAAGTGTCATTCACACTTAGTTTTCTGCTTCGCTCCGAGTATGATGCTATTCAAATTGGTGGTTGTGTATTCAATGCGCATTAAATTCATTCCTCTCTCCAAGCGGCTATATAACGAGCATTTCCCCTTTGTATTTTTCACATTGCTTCCATGCTATCTTTGCTCAAACCCTTGCAATTTGAAAACCTATGCAAATATCCCCTCCCTTTGCAAATTCCTTCCCGAGTCTAGGTTGCAGCTCCGAGACTATCAATATGAAGATCAAGTTTCAGGGACAGGAGCAAATTTCTCCGCTTGAGTCTGCTGTTAGCAATATTGGGGACAGTGAAGCTCGTCATCTCGACTTCGGTGATTTTTGGGCAAGAATGGCAGATCAAACCCTACACCAATAAGCACAAATGATTCATGATATCGGTTTGGCTTTTGCGGTGGTTTCCCAATCTCGAAAAACAATCAGGCGATAATCATGTGCTTTCATGCGGAGCTCACTTCGACCCGCCGAGCGAGGAATTGACAAATGTACATGGGGAACTCATTGTTTTGACGCCAGCTGCTATATGGCGCTGCTCGAGGATTCTCGGAGTTGGAAAATGCCATCGTCGTCTCCGGGATCAAGCATGAGACCCTATTCGATCAAGGCAATGAAAAATATAAGGCACGAGTGGCGAAGTCTTGGTTGAAGAACCCTAAGAAAGGTGCTTCTCGCCTAACCAAACCCTCTTCCGAGCATATTTCAATGAAGAATTGTCGGACTTCATAATCTTGCTAGCTCGAGTTATGGGTTTGCCCTCCACCAATGAGTTTCATTTCTCTGGATGTACCCGCTCATCTTGGAAAGCATGGTGTGCGAGGAACACAAAACATCAATCGCGAGAGATCATGGAAAACATGAATTTCATGGAGCAGCTATCCAACGTTCAAGAAACAAAGAAGTTCTATATGACTTCATACGATGTATACCCTAAAGATCAAGGCGGTGGTTTGGTTTCTCCTATATATATGCACACAAAGATGATGGTGTATGCCTTTGTTGCCAGATTCACCCGGGAGACAAATTAATCGGAATTTGAAGGGTCAATGATGCTTTCACCATGTAGCGTGGTCAAATTGCTCAAAGGTGATCTTGCTAGAAGGTTTTCGGATGAAGCCATGAACACGATATCGCAGATGATGGAGCCTATTTCATCAATTAGGAAATTTTCTTATATCGCTTATCAAGCATGTAAAGCACTCCTCTACGGCTTCCCATGTTGCAATGATAAAATGGCCTTGATAGAAATATGCAGGGCAACTAGACAAGTTGCATAGAAACTGGCAGAGACAAGAAGATTTTGGCTTGCACTTTCCCATCTCTCCGGGAAACTACACATGCAAAACACTCTGGATGCTCGGAACATAGAAAGAGCCCTGGTCCCTATCATCTATTTTCATTTCTTCAAGCCAAGAATTTAGCTTTGACTTGAAGAAGTTTATTCAAAGAACATCAGAGATAATCTACCATCATAGGCGGATCAATGAGGACTACTCGAGGCTGGTTTGCGAGATGATTTTTGCGGGGAGAAGGCATTGTGGCTTTAAGTTCTCCCTCGCATTGATTCAAGAACTCGTGCTGCCAAGTTCCTGAAGGTCTCAGGATGACAATTCTGACCTATACTGTATGAGTATGAAAATGTGATTAAGCACACCCCTCTGGAGGACCTGGATTGGAACGGAAAGAGAGAGATGATCTGGCTGAGATTCTTGCTCCAGTCCTAGTCAGGACTAAGGTCTGGTTCAGTAAGAAGATCTGAGAATTCAAGAGGCACTCAGGAGAATCCAGCTCCAAGGATGATTGACACCATAAGAGAGGCATTAGTTCCAAGGTGCGAAACACCAATGCAAACCCCTCATTGCCTCATCAACACAAGGACTGCGAGAATCTACTCCCTCTTCATCTACCCGTTGTATATAAGAAGAAACTCAAAGAGGTAAAGAAGGAGCCTCTGAGAGAATGACCCTCCAAGAAAGCAGCAGAGTTCATATGACTATAGGGCCAGAGAACATCATTGTTCTCGGTGAAAGTGAAGAAAGTGAGATGCCAACTCCTGCAAATGTTCTTGAAGATCCAGTGCAGATAAGGACAAGGAGGTCGCAGAGCACTGAACTTCCAGTGCATCGATTCTTCTACCGCTATTGCCTCCAAAGGCTCTACTCACATCTCGGCCTTGAGTCAATGAATTATGACATGAGACCCCGAGTGTCATGAGCTCCCTGTCTCTTGGTCCCCTTGCTTCTCCTGCAGATTCTTCTTCCTCTTTTGCGTGGGTGCAACCTTTGGTTGACAGAAGGAAGAGGAAATCCTCCTCTCAAAGCTTGGGACCAAATTTCGATGCTGTTGCAGCCTTGTTGGGCACCACTCCTTCTCGTGCCAAGAAAGCCAGAACTACTTCCAGAATAGTGTCTGATGCCCAAGGTCAGCAATTCTTGGAGATTGCTAAGCCTACAGTAGACAAATCAGAATCGAGACTTCACTGGCATTTGACTTGGAGCTTTCAAGAATCCCTATGGGAGAGTGTACTCACGAAGGTGAAATTCACAACCTCCGAAAAAGCTGTATCAAGAGTCATTGGAAGGGTAGAGAAAGGGCAGCAAACTATTGAACAGATTGGAAGAACAAGCCCGAACTCTCACGAGTTTCATCAAGTCTCTTTATCTAAGGATAAAGTCTTGGACCCTACCCCATTGACTACTCTTCCACCTCCTATAATTCTAAGCCAAGATGAAGTGTAAAGTATCAAAGATATGCACAAGTATTCTGTCTATGGTAGAGCTTTTAGCCATTGAAGCCATGGTGGATGATATGCTTGTTGCTTTGGATTAAACTTCATTGATGAAGCTTTCAAACTCCACGAAAAGGTGAGTAATGTGTAAGCTGAAGCTCTCTTCCACTTTTCGGTACCATGGATAAAGAACTAAAAATGAGCAAGCTTGTATAGTAGACCTTCGCCTTATGGGACAGGACAGATGAGAACATCTTATCGCGAATAAGATTTTCGATGATGCTAAGGACAATCTATCAAAATCCCGGGTCTCAAGTTGCGTGGAGTGGAAGATCAGAGTTTTGGAGGAAGCTTTGGGAGAAATGAAGAACAGCTGGCAGAAGGGAGAAGCTTTCAAGACACTGGCTGTTGCTGCTTTCAAGGATATACATTGTCATCTTCAGGATGAAAACTCTGGTGTTTCTGTCCTTGCAAGAAATCAAAGCTCAGTTCAGAGCTTTGTCAAAGATAATCTATTCAAGGAAAACTCCATCTCTAAGGAAAAGATGAAGGAAATTTGTTCTCTTCAATCTACCATTGAAGAAGCAAATAAAGATTATCATACTCACGTCGAGTTTGATAAAGAGATGGAGAAGTGTCTGGGATTTTGGACTCGATGCGCAGCCAACACGTCTGGTGTTCCACGTGGTAGAGACATAGGCCGAGGCATTGAATAAATTCAGCGGCCGGATTCGAAGACAGTGGGTCCTCCCAGAGCCGGCCCACTGTCTCCTTCTCCTTTCTTTTCTCTTCTTCCCATTCTTTTCGTATTCCTTGTAATTAGTTAAGGTATTGTAATTGGTGATCCTTAACTATTCTTTAGTTAAAAGAAAGCTTGCATTTAAGAGTAATCGACTTGTAAGCTATATAATGGCCTTTCCACGCCATTTTGCAGGGAGGAAGAACTTGGATATTTGCTGAAAGTGTAAATAGATCTTAAAGAAATCAATACAAAAGGGCTTTCCATTCTTTGTCTATCTAATTCTTGTTATCTCTGTGTTTTCCTTTAATATTGTGGAGATCATTTTGTTCCTAACTCATTAGTCTCTCTGATTGCATACTATTAAGTTTTGCAAATACAGTGATCTTGTACAACCAAGAAGGAACTTTGTGTCCTTGATTAATAAATCTGAAGAAGGTTATTTATGGAACTTTGTGTCTTTAAATTTAATCTCATTCAGCCAACGCAAATGATCTTGTCTTAAATTCTTTGAAGCTTCGCATACACGAAGAATTATTCTGCTATCTATAATTCTGAATGTTGCTATTCTGCTCATCTTCTTATTCCCTTTCCTCAGTCCTTGTGTAATTGATGATCCTTGTGGAAAACACTTTCGTAAAATCCAAGTTTGACCATAAAACAATGTTCTGTACATTTGTAAATAAGTTCGTTTCTGAATAAGGGAACCTCTCCCATTAAAGAGGAGGGACTTCTTGTCCCCTGACTGTTGCTCTTCTAAAAAGTCCTATTTGTGACCAATAACAAAGTGCGATCAAAAATAATGGTTAAAACATCGAGATGTTCATTGCGATGTTTAGACTTGCCAAGAAGATTGTCGACGTAATTTTCAAGGATTGTGTGCATAATGTCATGAAAAATGTAGGTCATAGCCGATAGGTGGCACCAGCATTCTTAAGGCTGAATGGCATTACACGGTAACAGAAGGTTCCCCAAGGAGTTATGAAGGCAGTTTTGTGTTGATCGGCTAGGGCAACCAAAATTTGGTTGTATCCTAAAAAGCCATCCATGAGAGAGAGCATCTCATGGCCTGCGCAAAGTGAGATCAACAAGTTGGTCAATACTAGGTAGGGGAAGTCATCCTTAGGGCAAGCGAGGTTAAGATCCCAGAAATCCGTGCATATCGAAGTCCCCCCGTCGCTTTAGTGACAGGTACGATGTTAGAAATCCATTGAGGATAGTCAATAGGCAGAATGAAGGAAACAGAAAGGAGTCATTGGAGCTCCTCTTTGACCAAGAGGGCAATGCGTGGATGCATTTTTCTCAATTTCTGTTTAATTGGCTTGGAATCGGGTTTCAGTGTAATGTTATGGACAGCAATGTCAGGATCAATTCCTGGCATGTCAGCGTAGGACCAAGCGAAAGCTTGGTTGCGAGCACGGAGGAAAGTAGTAAAGGCGACTTGTTCTGATGCGTTAAGGGATTGTCCGATCTTCACAATGTGAGGATCCTCCTCCGTGTGGATGTTGATTTCTATAGTAGACTCGTTCAGCATGGTTTGGGTTTCAGATGGTAAGGCTCGTTGAATATAAGAGTCATCCGCGCCAAGGTAAGTGAGGATGGAGTCATCATCCTGGCACTCAACAACGTTAATTGAAGGGGAGTCCTCTTCAATCATGTCTGGATATAGAAGGGGAATAGAAGAGGGGTGCTCATTATCGCGTTGATAAGTGAGAGGACCTAAGAAGATAGCATTTATGAAAAAAAAAAGTTAGGAGGGATAGATTCAGGATCTATCGACTCAGTGGGAGACGAAGGCAAAATGGGTGATGATGGTTCGGTAGGGGTGACGTCATCATCTTCTAGAAGACAACTGACACGAGGTTCCGTCGATGTAAGTGTTCCCGGAAATCCGAGACCACTACGATCATTATGTTTGCGTGTGGTGATGGGGATGAGCGTATGTCGGCCTTGTTCATAAAGACCAAAACCAAAGCCTTTCCAAGCACAGCGAGTCAAGAAGGTGAGGGCGAAGCGATGATTTGTCAGGTATTGAAAATTGGATTGGAAAGGAACCACACCAAGAGGAGGCTCAGGGGCAACGGAAGACGCGTCGACACCCCCATACGTTAGGTTAGTGCGGCAGTGAGGTGGTCCGTAGGAGATTACTTCCCCCACACGACGGTCATAGTTAGGATGGGCATGTACCTGTCCGTACTCCTGTGGGGTATGGAAAGAACTAACGTTATATAGGTGATACTCCCCCAGCGTAAGGCGCTGAAAAACATCTACTAAGGGGTCCGCGGTCGGGATGTTAGCTGCGGGAAGGGAAGTGGTTTTTGCGACGGTAGTTTCATCAGTTGAAGGCGTAGGTGTGGTTGAGGTGGATGGTTGAGGCACAGTTGAAGAGGATGGTTGGGTTGAATGAACGGGTGTCTTGATTGGTACAAGCACATCGTTTGGGCGGTATAACATATTACAGGTTTTAAAGGGGGGAGGATCAGCTTTTACGGTGTAGGACTTCCCCTCGTACTCAAATTTTATGCATCTATGTAATGTTGAGGGAACGCATCCCATGGCCCGGATCCAAGGCGATCTAACAACATATTGTATTGGAACTCTCCCTCAAGGACATAGAAGAGTTCGGTCAAGTAACACGTGGTCCTACATGAATGTTAAGGATCACGTTGCCTAAAGTGGAAGTAATAATTATTAAATGACCGCAACATGATGGGGTTGGCACACATGTTTGCTAGAAGGATATTCATTTGTTGGAAGGCTTTTGAAGAGATGATGTTTAGGCTAGCACCCCGTTAATCATAACACGATGTACCCGAATGTCCCAGAGCGTAGCGGAGATGAAAAGGGCAGGTCAGGTCTTCGTACCAAAGTCAACAATTTCATCTTCAGAGAAACCGATCTGCGGCAGCAGCAGGTACGTGAGACGAAGTGGTTAGGGAGGTGGGTTGTTTAGTGAGAGAGGCAACGTGATTGGGTGTTAGAATGGAGGCAACGGGCGGGGTTTCATTAGGTAAGACCTCGATCCCTTGAAGAATTTCAATGAGATCTTGTCGATGAGATTCAGAAGTCTGAATGAGATCATATAGTGTCATTTTTACGGGTGATTGGTGAAGCTGTTTAATCATGGCTCGATGGGCAGCTCCATTAGAGACGGGGTAAGTAGGTCCACGAATAACCACTTTGGGTGGTGGTGCAATCGGGATGTTGGACGGAGAAGGAGAGGACGCAGGTGTGCTTTCTTTCGCTTTCTCATTGTTTTTCTGCGCTCGAGTAGCAACACTAATCATATTAATTTCGTAGACCTGAGATGAGGAAGATGATTGGGATAAATCATGGTCTTCAAGAGGTGGGGTTGTAATAATGACAGATCTTGGTGAGGCGGGGACAGATGGTATAGGAGAGGGAATGGAAACTAAAGGTCTTTCCCTTCGTAAGTTGTCTTTCTTAACCTTTCTTTCTGGGAGAGGTGACTAACGAAGGATGGTTTTTAAAGCTTTGCATCCCTTCACATCATGTTCTGGTGTGCGGTGATAAGCGCAGATCTTAGACTCATCATAACCTATAGGTCGAGGTTTAGATGGGTCATAAGGTCTAAGTGGGGGTAGGGAAATGGTCGCATTCTCTACTAACATAGCAAGGATTTTGGCGTAAGATCCTTTGAGTGGGTCAAAATCAGAAGAGGATGAGGGTATTGATTGTCTGGATTTCGATAATGTTTGGGTATGGTTGGTTCGTGCGGGTGGTGGTTTAGCCAAGGGGTGTTGACACGCGGTTTCACTAAATGTGGTTTCTTTAGTATGTAAGCTTCATTAATTTGGTTAGATGATAAAGCTACAGATGACGTGGTAGTGGGACACAACCACGGAGAAAGGGGAGTAGCAGAGAATAAATCCTTTGATGATGGAGTTTGTTTAGGGTTGATTGGTGGACCGGATGCGTGGGGTGATAATGTTGATATACCCTTTGATCCCTGTATGGGTGCAGAAGGCGTAGGTCATTTTGAAGAAAATGCAGGAGGTATGATATATTGGTGCAAGGTGGAAGGATGAGGTCCCAATATGGAAGGTAGGTATGACGATGATGGTTTTGATTGTGATAGAGGCACAGTTGAGTGTGTCTCCTAGGTGGCGGGGCGGCTTTATTCTTGGACAAATCTAGTCGCTTAGGAGGGTGTGTTAGACTGGGTATTGGCAAGGTCCCAAGTGTAGGGGAAGATTTGGTTAGGTTGATAGAGGTGGATGGGATATTGAGTATAGATACGGGGGGTGAGAGTGAGGACATAGGCATTTTGAGTTTCTGTAAACACTTCGGGTATATGGTAGAGGTATCGGGATCGGTCATCTGCATTTGAGTAGAATAGGGAGTACTCAAACGTTCCCATAGGATTCGTCTATCTTCTGAAGAATGACAGTCTTCAGGTTTGAATTGTAAATTTTGTACGGAAGAAAGGTGGGTTGTGATTCCGGTCCACTGTGGGTGTGATACAGGGGGTAAATGAGGCACTGTATCAATAGATGTCAAGAGGTCAACCGGTCGTTGAAAAGATTTAGGCGATGAAGAACTAATAGGTAAGAGGGCATGTTCGAGAGGATCCGTCATGGTTAAAGAATTTGGTGATGTCGGTGCAAGAGATTCCTCATCTAAGGATGTCAAAAGGAGTGGCGTACCTTCCTCTTGTGCAGCAAGAGGGGTAGAAGGGGAAATCTGGGAAATAGATAGGTTAGATAACATCCATTCGCAATCTTGTAGGGATGTGGTATAAGAAGACTCATTGATGGGAAGATAATTTCTGGGCGAGTTAACTCCTTTATGGGTAAAGGAATGATTTCGCTTTGGTACGATGGTGGTAAAGAAGGTTCGGGCTCCTGTGTTAGTGAAGAGGCTTGATTCAAAATTTTCTCGATAGAGGCTTTGGGCTAGGTATCAAAGACTGCATGGATCTCAAAATGAGGTGGCAGGTAAGGTGATGTGGATTTATCCATTACAAGGTAATTAATAAATAATTGTGTAAGGTTTAGGTGATGAGGTTATATTGCGAGATGAGATGCGGGTCACAAGGGGTCGTAAGACACAAATTTGGTGTCTACAACCGCTTCACCGAGAAAGTGCATACCTCTATCACTTGTCAAGCTCAATGGGAATCCATACCTGTTGGTTATGTTCTCCCATAAAAATATAGCAGTTGTAGCTATAGTACAATCCTTAGTAAGGGCGCCTCTGTCCACAACCTTGTCAAATAATCGGTGCAAGTAATGATATACCGCAAACTAGTCCTTCACACTACTCAAGTAGAGATTGGTCTGAAAAATTCAATAGCCCATTTCTCAAATGGTTCCACACTTGGTATTGGTTGCAAGGGCATTTCATCCCTCTTTCCAAGTTTTCCAAGGCACTGGAAATGGTCATAGGCCTTGCAAAACTCTATGCAATATTGATAAATGGTCTCCCACCAAAGCCCTGTGAGTAGAATCTTCCGCGCGGTTGCATTTCCCACATAGTGTCCTCCTGTAATCCCACCATGCACTTCTTCTATTATAGTAATGTGCTCATGCTCTAGCACGCATTGGTACAGAACCTCATCATGACCCATTTTGTACAGGTCTCCATTAATTAACATGTAGGGCACGGCACGTATAGCTAACTTCTTTTTCTCCAAGGCCTTCATCCCTTCTGGTGCCACACCTTCCTTTAGAAATACTACAATTTCCTCCAAATATGAGGGTGTGCGCCACAACCTAAACAGTTGCATGTCTAGAAGAGTATCTTTAATGATCTCGCACATCCTCCCTTGAATCAATTCTTGACAAATGATCAGGTCCACAATTACTCTTTCCAGGATTCACAACTACCGTGAACTCAAACTCTTGAAATAATAGCACCCACCGACATATGTGCCCTTGTAGGATGGGCTTGTTCACCAAGTACTTTAACACCATGTGGTCGATGTAAAATACAAAGGGAGTTGGCAAAAGATACTTTGTCTAAACTTGAAGCACATAGATCATGACAATGCTTCACACTCGGTTGTAATGTAATTTTGTTCTTCTAGTGTCAACTTCCTACTTGTAAAGCATAGGGGGTGATCAACAATTCCCTCACTAGGATATGTAAGCACTGCCCCAATGGCCATTTCTGGAGGCATCCACATGAACATGGAAGGGCTTATCCCAAGAGGGGAAACGTAATATAGGTGTGGTGCTAAGCCTATCCTTTAATGTGTCGAATGCCTTTCATTTGCACCTCTCCACAATGAAAAGAACTTTTATGTCTGAGAAACACTTCCTAAGGCGTGGAAATCTTGGCATACCCCTTAATGAATTTCTTGTAATAACTCGTATGCCCAAGAAATCTGCACTGTGCTTTGGCTAGTAGGCTCCCCAATCCCACAATAACTGCAACCTTGGCAGGATCTACTAGCAATCCCTCCTTACATATGATATGCCCCAATAACATTCCAAAGGGGGTAGCAAAGACACACTTCTTAATGTTGAGGGATATTCTCAACTACCGACACCTCTCAAACATCAACCTCAAATTATCACAATGGTATTTTACTAGCCCATACATCGTCCAATCATCCAGATAAACCTAAAGAAATTTATGGATGAAGTCTTGGAATGCTTGTACCACTATGTGTGAGAAAACAACAGGTGCATTCTTCAACCCAAAGGGCATGACTGTGTATGCAAAACTTCCCCATTTAGTGGTGAAATTTGTCTTCTCCTAGTCTTCCTTTGTAATCCGGACTTGGTGGTACCCCAAAATCCATCCGTAAAGGAATAGATTTTGCGCCCAATGAATCCCTCCAAAATTTCTTCAGTGAAGGGGGTTGGAAAAGGATCGATGACACAAACTACGTTTAACTCCTTATAATCCATGTAGATCCTAATCCACCCATCCTTCTTGATGCTAATTAACATTGGAATTATCCACTTCAATTCTTAAACAACTTCAATGATCCCAAATGCTATCATTTTGTCTATCTCTTCCTTTACCTTCACATACAGGTTAGGATTCATTTGGTATGGTCTCTTCTAGACGGGCATGCACCTTCCTTCAACTTAATTTTCATTTCCCCAAGGAATGGTGAACACCTTTGAGTTCATGATACCCGCATGGGAATAAATCCTCAAACTCATGTAAAAGATCAATGATCTTAGAGACTTCCTTCTCCAACCAATAATCTCCAATGATAGCTTCCTTGGATTCTACCTCGAACCAATATTAGCCTTTTTTTCTTTAAAGGTTCATAATAGGTGCACGTTCTTTCATTAGCACTATCCATCACTTCGCATGTGAGCCTAAAGAATGGTTAACCTCCAAATTTTCCATCTCTTCACCATCTATGACATAGACCATCTTTCCTTTTTCTTTCTCTGTGCATGCGTGCTCAAACTGTATCTCTTCTGTGTCTTCTTCCTCAAAGCGCACCTCTAGGCTAGGTTCACCTAGCAACTCCAGTAGCCTATCTTCTACCATGGCACTATCCCCCATCGTAAGGCACTTGATCTCCTATAATGCCTTATCCACCGATGGTTTGGTGCTTCGATACTCAAATGCTTAACAATATCAGCCACTAGTTCTTGCCAATTCCCTATTTGGCGGCGTGTCTCAGAGTGGATATACCATGCACGTGCAACCCTGCAGTGTAGAATATAGTTTGTGTACCCAAAGGGATGGTGGAAAAGCTTCTACGCCTCCTCTCTAGACCCTCTCACATGCTTGGATGTGGAAAGAGGTGGGCTCCTTACCATGGTAGTCCTTGATGGTGGTGGGCACATTTCTTCTAGAGAAATGAACAGAGAAGGCAATTCTCACTTCACACCATTCTAAGAGATTATCTCGATGTGTTTCCCACCAGTGTACAAAAGTTCTTAGTAGGACGTAACTTAACATCCCCTTATTTCATTTTCCTTCTTCCATTGAGCTTCCATCTTCTATAAAAAGACCTCAGGGGAGGCTCCTCCTGAGTACTTAGGTAGCTCCTTTCCTCCACCTAAGAACCGGAATATGTGTGCCTTTGTCACCTTTGTCACCGATCCTCTTAAATTTTGTCTGATAAACTCATAGGTTCCATGCACCCAATTATCACATGCTAGACTAGTGGTGTCACTTACTCGACTGAGCATCCTCAAACTGGATAATTCTGTTGGTAGGATGGATTATCTCTGGATCCCTGATTAAGCACACATATATTCTATCCAGGACCTCTTCTCCCAAAGGTTCAGTATATGGTGTTGAATTCCTATCAACAATTGGTATGATGACCCATTATTCCTCAATTTCAAAGCTTATGTACCCCTTATTGAACTAAAGATCCACATTGTTCTTATAACACCATGGGTGCCCAAATAGTGCTGGGAAATTATCTACCTCTGGTGAGCACCAATATTTCAAAGTCCCTAGTAAACTTAGCTCCCTGAATGGTGATAGTTGCATCCTTTAAGACACCGATGGGCATTACCTTCATTTTTTTTCATATACAACACATTTGAAGATGGCTGTAATGTAGGCCTTCCCATCTGATGCCATGCATCCAAGGTGAGAACATTGACCTTCACACATGTGTCAATGAGGATATTACTAAGGAACCATCCATCCACGATCACATTTAACGTAATCTCCTATCATATTCAAGACTGTGAGGGGGAAGGTTTGTATGCAAGACCTACCTCTCGCGCTCTTCTCTGCCATGTGGTACCTTCTCTCTCAACCATGATCCTAGAAAGGGAATAATATTCTCTTTCCTTAGCATTTTACATACTTCCTTGACCTCATCCTAGGTCATCTCTTGGTGCCTCGACCTTCCTTCTTTGCTCCTCCCTCCTGGACTGCTCCTTTAGACACTAGATTTCTCCCTGTAAACTCCAAATGATATCCATGGTATCTTGATATACCTCCTTTTGATGTGCAGGGTTTGGGTACTTCCCATGTACCACTTCTTCCCTTGAAACCAGGTTCTTCTACCTTGGTATTTCCTTTGCGTGTGTGGCCTCTACTCTTGTTGTTACCATAACAGATTCCAAACCCGCATCACATGTCACTCGTGGCATCCATTGTGTTTCCATCTTCTTAATGCTTACCATTGCAGTGCCCTTGTCTTTCTGGTGTTGCTAATTCATGTGCTCAAATAACTCAGGGAACTCCTCATACTTGTGCTTCTTCCCGCACCATGAGCACTGTAATAGATTTGGGCACTCTCATTTGTAATGCTCTATAGAACCAAAATTAAAATAGGTTCCATGTGGGAACTCACTTCTTCCTCCTTTGTGGTTACCAAGACCACGAAATCCTCCGTGAAATCCCCTTCCACATGTGCTTCCATCTACGTGCTCCACATAACGGTGATCATCACCTTTAGAACTACTGACAATGCAAGTTTGGTGCACCCCATGATCAATGGCCTCATGGATCTAGTCAATAAGCCTATAATCCTTAGTATCATAGGTTATAATTGTAGATATTATAGTAGTAAGACACATTCTTCTGAATTACGTGTTGTAACAAGGGACATCTACTTACATCATGGTCCCCATGAAAAATTTCACAGTCTACTGTTATGATGCATACCGTCCTCTGGGGAAACTATCCTTGACATGCCCCTCCACTTCACAATCTGTACACCATATACCACTACAAGTCTCATGGGATGAGTTTGTAGACAAATTCTCCAGCTGCTTAGCCATAGCAGCAATTTGAGCCTCCAGAACGGGCTAACACTAGTATCAACACTTATAAAAACCTCGATGCACGTAGAGAAGCTTCTAACGCCTCACGTGGGTCTGTGAAAGTTTTATGAGATAAATCTCTTCTAAATGGAGTTATCAACCCCCCAACAAACCATTGAGCATGTTGTGAAGGGTGAATGTCATATGAAAATTTTGACAAGAGGGTCTTGAACCGTGCATCATACTCCCACACACTCTTTACCATTCCCTGTTGAATCTTCATCAAGGAATTGATGCTCTTTGTTCAAACTCAGGGATGTGGAATTCTACCAGAAGGCATTCTTTAAAGTATTATAATCCACCACCGTTTGATGAGGGTCATATTCCCTATACCAACTATGTGCACACCCTTGCAACGTTGTTGCAAATTGACTAGCCTTCCGCTCCGGGGTTGTGATCCCCTTTGTGCGCCATAGATCTTCAATACCTCTGTAATTTGGAAAATGTAAAGACATCTCAAAGAAGACTTGAGGGGGTAACTGGGGCCCTTGTCCTCCGAGCAAAGCCTTAGTTCCCTCCAGTGTTTCCTCTGCTACTGGATCCACCAGATCCACCAGGTCCTATGCCTCCTAAGCCACCAGATCCACTAGGTCTTGTAGAGGCTCATTCCAAGAGGCTCCCAAGGTTCCATGAAATGCACGCCAATAGTCTGTGATAATTCCCCACTACAACTAGTGTACCCCTCGCCACTCCTAGATGTGAGACCAAAGGCTTTTGTACTTTCTCCTTGTCCAAAAATTCCTCCAAATACTGGAATATACATAGCCATAGAAGTGGGAAATGAAAAATTGTATCTCCTGGGCACGAGATATGTCACTTCCACTGATACCAACTGGGTCAACAATACTCCTTCCTTGATCTAGAAAACCAAGCATCAGGGATTGGTCACTAGGTGGGTTTAGATATGTGCCAATGAATCTTCTCTCTCCACATGACGAACACTCATCAGAAGGCAAAGGGGTCTCTCTTACATGCTTTCCAAGATGGGGTAGCATGATCGATCAGTTCCATGTCCTCCACGTGAACCTCCACTCCTTCCCACAACATCTGCCTCCATAGATCCATCACACTTGCAACCTCACGTTGTCTAGCAATCTCCCTTTCATGCACTTCACTATACTTGAGCTGCCTCTCCTCCCTTTCTTTCTCCATCATAATATCTACCATCTTCCTCCACCCTAGCTTCCTCGCCCAACACTCAGAATGGTTTATCCGGCCATTGGAAATGCCTCTAAACTCATGGTCATGATCAAGATCTTCATTTCCAAAGGAATAACACGTAGAAATGATCCTCTGGGCTCCCTCAAGAACTCAAACTCAACAACTTCTAGACAAGAATACGTGGAAATAACGTATTCTAGAGTGTAGCTAGCCAACACTCCCTTCCACCAATGATCCACAACACGAGTCCACATCATATCTACATCTTGTAACCTCTAGTATTCCTCTTGGGTCCACGCACGTGATCTATAATACCAACTTGATCTAGATGCATATGCTGAGAGCCATTCATACAGTTCAACTGGGAAGCAACAGAAAAAAATTTCATACAAATCATGGTAGAGGTTCTCTTCTACCCATCTATGTGCATCAAACTTATATCCAGTGCTGAATCTTTGAGAAAATTCATCCTCCGTGCTCTTGAACCATGATTCAACACTTTCCAAAGTTAAATGCTCTATCATCACTCATTACATAGATCATGATGTATGCCATGTCCCACTACAAATTTGAAAAGAGGTCCTGACAATGGAACCAAGATGTAGTCATTTTTACACCCATCAAAGAATAAGGAAACCCCATGTGCGATGCCTATCACCCAATGGGTATTGGGAGCTCACCGAGGAATGCATGGGTTCCGAGTCTCTCCTTTATGTGAGTTTAGTGGGAAACATCATCTATGATCCAAGTTTAAGAGATTTGAGAGGAAATAAGACATACAAGCACCATAGAGCTCAAAATGGATTCTAGATCCTTGCAGTCATTCTAGATAGAAAAGTGCTTAACAAATTATAGAACTTACACCAAAACAAAAAGGAAGTTGTATAAGCATTCATACTTAGTTCATAAACATAAATGAAAAAGAGCTATGAAGAAGGATGTATGCATATGTAGAAGGATGTATGCATCGAGTAACCATTAATTTTCGTACTCACATAAACTAGTAACCTTATTAGATTCATTAGGCCCATTACAACATGTCATAGAAGGGCGGCACCGCAATCATGCATTATAACTAGATTCATATAGCTAGGCTCTCAAAAGAAAATTTTATAATCCCCAAACCCTTGATACATCCTTTCCTACGCTTATTTACCCAAGCTAATAGAGTCCTTGCAGTATTTCTACATAGCTCGCCCTCTATCCACTTTCTTCCTTTCTCCTCTTATCTCTTTTCTTACTTCTGCAGGCGCTTATATATATAGCCTTCCTGAACTACCAACTCATTCTTCTACTGGCCTCGGATTTGTCGCATAAGTGTTTGAATGTGGTCCTCCATGAGCAAATTCTCCTCCAGGACTAAGCTCACCACTCCATGCCATGATGTCCTTCTAGAAGCTTCTATCGCATAGTGTATTCCTTCCAGGCCACCCTATCTCCAGGATGGCACTTTATCCACTTGGGTCACATTTTTCTCACGTCCTGCCTTATTGGTCAAAAATGACTAAGTCCTGGATTTTTCTCTATGGGCATGCATCCTAGGTTCTACTAAAACCCTACTTGAACCCTTCCTTACGGGCCTTATCTTGTGTGCTTTTTTCAACCTTGCGTGCCTATACGCCCTTTTTGGACTTAGTTGATATGTCGGGGCCCAAAAGTCTCGAATGTTGTGTAACACTTAGTTGTAAGTCCACCATGGTGGAAACTAAGGTCATTCCAACCCCTTTATATACATCTTTATTTTGTAGAGATTCGATGCTTTGTATGGGGGTTTTCAGGTAGATCTTCATCAAAGGTTTATGGCGAGATAAGAGAAGTTACTATGACAATCACATGACAAGGATCAAGACATTGCAAAGATATAGCATAACACTACAAGATTCAGGAACTTGAGATTTTATGTAGACCAAAGCTTTGGTACTATAGACTAGGGCACTCACGGGAACCCCATTCCTGCCTCTAACGGAAGCCCAAATCAATTGTTAGATCTTCGATTTCTACAATTTCGTGGGTAGTACCTTCATACTGCTTCTGTCTACACATCATCCAGTTTAGTCCAGAATCAAAATGAGGAAATTCATCTTCAAAGTTAGTACCCTATCACTCCTATTTCCATTATTTCATTTCATTTAAATATCAAAATAAAATATTTAGCATCATTATTTCAACTTACATCATTTATTACATTTTTGTACCTACTTAGATTAACTCATAATATAAATCTAAAATCCATATTTTAGTTAATCATTATGGTGAACCGTACTTTAGAATATTTTCCCTAGGATCCATTTCAACACCTAATGGCTAGGAATATTTCATCTTCTTTGCCCATCATGTCTCATTTTAGTGTCAACCCTATATATGATGAGGCTACTATTGCTGAGCTCACGGCTCTCTATGATAATTCTATTCCTACGCCAACTCATACTCAAAAAGAACTTTTAGAGGGATAACAATATGTGCCTACTCACTTTAAAGACTGTCCTATTGGAATTAACATTGTTGAGGATCCTTTAGCCTTCACTCATTATACACCATGCTATATGGATACTAGTGTGATCTCCTTCCGATCTCTCTAAGGAAATTTTAGACATATCTCTTATTGATTATTTTATTGGTATTGATCATCATCCACATGTGCATACTGATTCTTCTCCTACTCATCATACTACCTATACTTCCACCTCATGATTCTCTAGAATCTGATATTTTTCTCATCCTTCATCACATAATAGATCTCATTCACTTTTTCATTATGTTGATGATCCTATTGATAGTGTCCTTAGTGATATTCTCATTTTGAGTCTTTTTTGATCATGATCGATAGTTGAAAGTCATTCTTCTCCTTTTTTCATATTTTCAAGTGTGACTCACCTATTCCATCACTACCTTCACTTGAGGTTGCATCTAGTACTATGCATGAGTCACCCCATCTATCACTTCTTCATCTCCTACCATTTCATCTCCTCCTCTCACATCATCTACACCTATTAGGACATCTTCTCTTATAGAGGTCTCTCCATCAGTCACCTCACCTATTAGGGATGTTTCCAATGCTAGTCCCACCATTGCTATACATATTCCATCTACATCATCTACTATAGCTCCTTTGCACCTACTCCTAGTGTGCCCTTAGCATCAGAGCCTCCTCTATCATCTCTTGATATTCCTATGATCACGCACAATGGCAAGTTACAACCTCTTAATACATTATTTCCATCTTCCACTATTCCTTCACAAGATATCATCTCTCTCATGCATGTTGTAGGTCAATTATAATCTCAGGTTCAATATCTCACTTTAGAAAGTAGGGCTTACTATGCTTCTATTGACAACAATTCATTACATGGTAGCCATGTTAAGTAAAGAATTCATAATTATGCATTTCCTAAGGAATTTATCATGCCTACATTCACATGTTTTGATGGTACTAGTGACCCTCATGCCCATCTTCTACACTACCACATGTTTATGACCTCTTATTCTAATGATAGATTATTACTTAAGGCCTTTTAATACAGTCTTATTGATGAGAGGCATTGTAATGGTACACTCATCTTCCCTTTGGGTCCATTAGTACTTACTATGACATGGAGGATGCTTTCCTCCATCATTTTATCATCAAAAATGGCCCTAAGGTTACTTATGACCACTTTCCTACTTTACATCAAGGCTCATCTGAACCTATCAAGGATTATATCTTATGGTTCAATGCTTGTATACATCAACTAATATTCCAACCTATTGATCTAGAAAATAAATTTATTTTTCTATCATGGTTGATTCCCACACTTAAGAAAAGATTGTAGTATGATACATGTGAGTCATTCATTATTCTATTTACTAAAAATTTCTAGATCTAGAGCAAGATATTCTTTTAGTAAATGTCATTGACCCTCCACATACATCTACTTCTATTATATCATCTAGTCCTCCTCCATCAAAATTGGTTGAGCATCCTACATAGTCTCCACCTTTGCCTCACAAGCAAGGAAAGTAGGCTCAACCTACTCCACCACCACAACATACTTCTTCTCTCCTCCTCGTGATAGGTTACTTCTCATTCCACTCCATCTATGTCGTGTGAGCCATTGCATTTATCCCATCATACTAGACCTCATGATGTATTGTTTTCCTTACTTGAAAAGCACCTAATTCACTTACCATCCAACCATCATCACCCACAACATAAATTACAATGTCAACGTAATCAACCATACTGTAATTATCATCACATAAATGGCCATAGGGAAAATGATTGTCTTTCCCTTCATGATAAATTACAAAAATTAGAGGAAAAGGGCATCATCTCCTTTGGATCTCACTCATGTGAGTGGTCTATTTCTCCTCTACCTCGGTTAGAGGGTTTCTACTCCGCTTGAGTCCTCTTCTCCATCAGGTTCTTAGGCCATAGTTCATCCATCACCACCATATATCACTCATGCACACTTTCCACCACATCCATCCATCACTCCACTATTGCATCCATCATCACATTCACGCTATCCACCGCATCATGCTACTTCTACACATTGACATTCACAACCCTACACATTTTCGCATTCCATTGCAGCTCCATATGACATTCATTTTGGCACATATTCACATGCTACTTCCATCCCACATGCTTCCAATGCTACTCGCCTCCTTTGTCTCTAGTAGGTGATGCTTATCACCTTACTCCTCGATGATGCACTTGTGTTCTTATGGTTCTTACACAACTATTGAGGGATTTTTCTAAGAACCTCTCATCACGTGCTTCATTGTTTCATCTAGCACACTCAATCATTTCCCGATGACGCACTCTTACTTATGTGGCTCATTATTGATCTGTTGAGGGTCTTAACTAAATGAGCCCATTCATACACACACATTGGGGCATCACTAATCTCTCCCCCCTTAGTTTCATCATACTAACATTCTACGATCACATCCTATTATCATATATCTCAAGACATTACTTTATTTTATGATTATACATCATCCATTTTTTACATCTATTCTACTATCATCCTTACATTAACTACGTGCTACTAATAAACATTTCATCAATCACATTACATTTTCATCTATTTTCATCATTCACTATACACATTTTATCTATCATTACCAACATTATAATGTGAATCTACCTTAATCAAAAAAAAACACATATACCATTACTAAAAATGAAACATGAATCATACATCATCATTCATTATATTACACATTATATACAAAAAATTTCACCATATAACCATAACATGCATCCACACACACATATATATTGCATAAAATAATCATTAAAAAATAAATTATCATCATTTGGGGGCAATGCCCCACATCATATATAATAGTACAAGTCAAATATCATCATCACTATCACTCTCGGGTACTGCAAGATCCCTAGAACTAGATGCCTCTCCACCAATGTGATGTCATTTTTCATGGCCTCGATACCTCTCGACCTACTCTCCATAATAAGGTAATCTATGTCACTTACTCATAAACTAACACTACACATCACGTATCATGCAAACACATCTTGTGCCAAGGGACCACCACCTACCACCTCTCGGGATCATCGAGTCTCCTCGCATGCCTCGTCCCTCTGCCTAAAATACCATGCATGTTGCCAATATTATGGCCACTGGCTCAAATAAATGGGCATGCTCACCGCTATATCATCCACTCATCAAGTATACCTCCACCAAGTACATCATCGTGGCATGTTCCATGTCAATGTGTAGATGGATGTGTCTACTATAAAGGACCAATACACATCACCTACAAAATAAATAACACAATGTGTTAGACAACCATTATTATCACATTAGCCACTAATGACACACACAATATAGCTATCTATAGATACTCACAACTACTACAACTATTGCTACATTTTCAGGGGCATGAGATTCCCCCTCTCCTCCTCCTGTCAGGTGGTAACCCCACTGTTGGACCTAAAAATAATGGGAACAATAATACCCACTCGATGTGCCACCCACCATGTGTGGTACTCCTCCTTACAACCGCATCATCTAAGTCTATCAACTTCTATTTTCACGTCTACCTCATCCGGCCTGGCGGTACTAGTTGCTCTCTTGTGGGCCCTATTCTAGCTCTAGCCCTCCTAGGTGCTTTGATGGATCTCAATCATATATATGGCTCTGGGGGCACATCCTGAGCCATACCAAACTATCGTGATACTCTCTCCACTTGAAAAATATTGGCCACACCCGAGGAATCGATCCTCCAACCACATCATCCTCCAAATACACCGCAAAATCTATAGCATCCTTGGGCCATCTTCCATAGTCTTAATATGGCCTCCATGTAACTACCTCGGGCCCCATCCTATCTATCTAGTTCCCTGTAGGTATCTGTATCCATCCTATGCCCATGAATATTAATCCACCTCCTTGCATATATCTCTAGCCTAGCCCACTCTCCTTGTGGACCTCCAACTAGTCTCAACATGGCTATATGCTCATAAGCCCATACATGTAATAGTGTAGTGGCTCTATCCCACCACCATGCTCATCGTGAGTAAATCAATATAGATCTTTATATAGGTGGGCCAACACACACCATGCCCATGCGTATCTAGTACCCTCCTCCTCTATCCATCAACATATATCATGCATCTTATACAAGATGCCTACACCTCCTCCCTCCACTACTATAGATGAAGAAATCACAACTACTATGAACTTCCCCAAATTTTTGAACACCCTAGACCGTAAAATAAAATCCAAACTGATATGGGCCTGACAAGTACTTGAGTCCCACAAAATACCATCTTAATAGTGTGTATTTGTCTCTCCATATTCTCCAATGGCATCACCTATACTCTCTCTCCAACAACCAAAAACCACAATATATGATACACATCCTCTAAAGTAATAGTCATCTCCCCTCATAGGTAGCTAAAAATGTACATGTTTCCACACACCACCTCTCACATAATGCATTCAACATGGGCATATTATGGGGCACATCCCCCCATGTTATGTGCTGTGGGATGGAAAATTCCATCACATCCCAATCATCATCTAATAGGCCCAATCCAAGAAAAGTACTCATGTGACACCCACCATGAAACTCCCTTGAGTGAATGTCTCTCTACACAACACAAACAAAAACAAACCCAACATTAGAATGCCTTATAAGTACAAAACAGACTCGCTCATCACATTACTATACATCACAAATCACACTTATACATTCATTTATGTACCAAACACACACATTATGGACAAGGTGCCTAGATGTAGGACTATGACATATAGGAGTAGGACACCAGCACTGCCCGAATATGGGTGCTCTTTGTCCCAGAGGTCACTAGTGCCCTCACCGCTCTTGTCCAAGACTAAAACACCGAGAAACTCAAAAATATTCAAAATTTGCAAAAATTCACCAGAAACGACTACTACACCATACATTTTTTGCAAAAATAACACACATACCAACTCACACGTAATGCTACACATGGTCACATCATCTCAAAATTAGCTAGGATGATGCTGCTCTCACTACAATTTTTACTCACTTACTCAATATCACAATCACACAAAAAGACAAATGAAGTGATTAAACACTTTTTCACTTCACTACTTATAGTTACTTTTTCATTTTACTTACTTACTATAGTCATTATTTGTGCTTATTAACACAACTAATACACACCACACCATTTTTGTCATATCTTGAGCATTTCTACTTTGATTTACACCCCATTTGTGGAATTATTTTTAGAATCCCACTACTACCATATTGAACACATTCCACATATGTTACCTCTCTTTAATGATGTTTTCCATTCACCTTATCCACATTTTTGTGATTTTTACCACTTTCTACATATATCGTGCTTACTTTTGGCTTAGCATTCATTCTTCTCATCACTTCCCCTTTCACTGAAAGGGGGGCATATCATTGGGGTCATCCTATAATCCCCCTTACATTACCATGCATGATTAATCAACATTTCAATTCAAAATTTCAAACATTTACTAATTCATTGTGTGACATTTCACCATTAATTCCCCCTAATGACCTAATTTAGGGGCAAAAAAACATACAATTTTCTATGTGACATTTCATCACTTCCCCCTAATGACCTAACTGGGGGAAACAAAAATTAAAATATTTTCCATGTGATTATTCACTAATTTCTATTGATTCCCCCTAATGACCTAACCGGGGGAAACTAGCGTAAAATCTCTCTATGAGTAATAAATCAAATCAATCAATCAATCAATCAACGTGTTCAAATTTCTAACAATAAAATCATATCATCAATAAAAATTCAATACAATCAACCTCCCAGATGACCTAACTTGGGAGATTACATTTGTTACTTTCCTAGATGACCTAACTTGGGAGTTATTCTACATTTTTGCTTTCTTCTTCCAGATGACCTAACTTAGAACCTATTCACATATTTTTGCACTTTGGAAGCCATCATCCATTTCATGTTTTCTTCTAGATGACCTAACTTGGAAGCCATCACATTGGTGACACCCGTGGAGTGGGGGAAAAGTGCCTTTCCTATACCACTCCTATATGGGTCAACTATTTGATCAAAATTATTTGGATCCAAAAACCAAAATCTTTGATCTTGAGTTCTATTTGCATGGCTAGATCTTGAGGATGTAGTTAGAGATTGGATAATAACACAACTTTTCTCCCTACACTCTTCTTCCTTTGGTGGTAGGACACCCAAATCCTCAGTCGTTTATTCGTATACATGAATTCTAGTTTGGGAACTGATCACTCCCTTCCCATCTTATCATCATTACATGCATTCAAAAATCATCATACATAACAATCATCACTCTCATTTAGTGCACTTCATCATACTAGTATGTTTTTTTATTTATGTTGCATGGATCAACCCGCTGATCCATGGTTCAACATGCTTTTATAGTTCTTTTGGACATGCTTTTACTACCACATGTGCATTCTACTACAACATGGGCTTCTCTATCTTTTTCTAGTACACATCTCTATCTACTTTATGTTACCAAGATTTCCACTCACCAACATAAAGTGGGGAAAATATAGTCACAAAATCACACACTTTCTATTACATTTATACCACTAAATATGTTATTTTATATATGGATCTCATGTAAAGAAATTATTCACTAATGACCTATCCCCTAGTATTTTCATAGTTAGTTGGTCTTCATCATCATTTGTCTTGCATAGTCATCAGTTATTTACACAATTTTGGTCATCTCTCAAGGAGTCTTAGGTGTCATTATTTGGTTATTTTGTCATCTCTAGTCCTTGACTAGGGCACCTAGGGTAGTACTGGGGAACCCATGGGTGCCCCGGTCCTTAATTTTAGGTGCCCTGGTCCCGACAACACTTAGATTTAATTTATCTATTTGAGGTCGGTCTTTGTCATTTTCCCTCTCTTTCCCCTAGGTACTAGTCGGCATGTTAGGTCATTAGTGTCAAAATTTGAGCAAGAGATCCCTATATAAACATAACATACCTATTATCTTATGAGTAGACTATTTACCATTAAGGGATAACTATCTACTAAGGCAAGGGACTACATTTAGCATCATTTCATCACACACACAATGCATAGGAAGGGTTGTATTCATTCTATTCCATCCACCATTTAATTTTTACATCTAGCTATTGCCCCCTATCTCTTGCGTCATTGGCACTAGGGCACCCTAGGCACACAATTACACACATAAGCACACATAACTACATTGGGTCTAGAATGTAGTGCAATAATTAGTTGTAAGTCCACCATTGTGGTAGCTAAGGTCATTCTGACCCCTTCATATGCATCTTTTTTTTATGGATTTGATGCTTTTTATGGGGTTTTTTAGGTAGATCTTCATCACAAGGTTATAGTGACATAAGCGAAGTTATTGATAATCACATGATAAGGATCGATACATTATGAAGATATAGTGATGCTTTAAAATTCAGATCTAAGATTTTTTGAAAACCAAAGCACCCGTGTATTATAGACAGGGCACCCACAGTGTCGAGTCCTCTCCTCAGGTGCCCTTTTTCGTAAATCTTCAACTTCTGTAATTTCCTAGGTAGTACCTTCATACTCTGCTTCTTCCACACATCATCAAGTTCAATCCAGAATCACAACAAGGTAAGTCATCTTAAGGTTAGTACCACATCACTCCTATTTCCATTATTTCATTTCATTTAAATATCAAAATAAGAAACATAACATCATTATTTCATCTTACATCATTTATTGCATTTATGTACCTACCCAGATTAACTTAGAATATAGATCTTACAAGACACTCCTTGCTTTATGAGATGGAGAGATGATATAGACACGAGAGGTCCAAAGAGGAGTGAGGAATATTATAGAGGACTTCTCGTGTGTTTACATGATGGAGATTTGATATGGAAGACATATTTATGCTTCCCCTCATGGCAAGGTGAGAAGGGTGAGCTCGTGAGCTACACCTGTAGACAACAAACATTTGCACCCTTCATCGCCTTTATCATTTATTTATCTAATTCATCATTTAACATTCATAAATTTCCTTATCCTAAGTCATAACCCCTGTATTATATTTACCACATGTAAGTATCCTTCTACAACTATCAAATGTATATCTAACCATCTAAAACCACCTTAAAATAAAAATTAAATAAAGAAAAATCATATTTAAACCATTTCACAACTCCCTTAACCATCACACCTCGTCCCTAACAACTTAGCAAACTATTTACCCAAACACAAACCAAAATAACTTCATTTAGAAGTGGTTTTAACCACTTTTCCACCTTAAATCTTAATAAATTTAGATTTTCGGTGATTTAGCTAATCACAATGATTATAAATACAAGTTTTTAGCCTCTTTCCAGGAACCTCAATTTCAAATCCCATGCTTTTTCTTTCAATACTGTATTCCAAACATTCTGCAAGTCATCACTTAACTCTAGGACATCCAATCCATCATCGCATATTATTTTGAATCATCACCAATGTTTTCAAGGTGTTTTGGAGCTTATTTGGATCATCCTTTCACCATTCCAGTTGCAAATCATATCAATCATCACGCAGATCATCCTCGAGAAAGATTTGAGGCATATTTTAGCTTGATATCAATTCAAGGTACCTTTAAAAACTTTCATTAGTATCTTATTAGTAACATTTAGCTTTCAAACATTAATCTAAAGCATCATTTAGTCGTTTTGATCATTTTTCAAAATCTACCTAAATCTCAAGTGATTCCTATCAATTTTCTTTTCATCAACTTTCATCACTTTTTTTTCATAAGTATTTCTATACGTTATATCATAAATGTTTCTTCTAACACATTTTTAAGCAGGACTCATTGTTAGATGGAAATTAGTGGTCAATCACATGAAATCACAAGCATTCAATCATTGTTAATAGTAAAAAAACCCTTTTATTGGGAACTATTCGATATCATTCAAAAATTAAGTCTCTGTGCAATCCGATTTATCGAAACCAAATAAGACATCAAAGATAAAATTGAATTCTTACACAAAATTGAACAAGAAGATACAGACTTATGGTACGATTATTTTGAATGTGTACAAATTACATCCACACTTTCCTAGGCCACATTCAAAGCTGGATAGGACCTACCATTCAATCTTGAGTTCTATTCATATTTACATACTATTCTTGTATCTATGTATCTTGTATCTATTTATCATTTATCACTTATCCATTATAATTCACTTGATTATTTACAAAGCAAGATGACATCCTTTGAGGAATCCCTTTGGATTCCTAGAATCGGCCTTTTGAGAAAGCTCACCTATCTATTTATCTAATCCATTTATTTAGTGTCTTTGAGTGCGAGGTCTTCTCACAAGATAAAAACCTATACACACTTTTGGATGGAGCGCAACTTCTATCAACGTCAAGCATCAACATCCATCATCTACGGGTATCGTTAAACCCCACATCTTCGAGGTTAGTTTTATTTTTATTATTTCACTTTGTTAATTCAAGTAGAAAGGTAAAAACATATCTAAACATTTTGGCATGCCTTGTGGGACCCTAGGTCCTCTTCTTTCATTTATTCAAATTTCATATTTTTCATATCTAGTTTTTTTCTGTAATCGCTAGCGATTTGTTCAATTTCCAAAGTGATTGGGTGAATCACTAGCGATTCATTCAATCATTAACAATTTCTCTAAATTCTTTTGATTACTCTATAGTTGGCCTTCCAACCCTTGCTTTTCTACTTTTTCCATTTCCTGCTAACTTGGTTTTGCAAGTTTCCTTTTTTTTAGGCTTTTTGATTGCTCGATTTCTATATTTCTAAATAAAATAAAAAATTAAAAAAAGCATTAAGTGTTAAAAGTGAGTCCTTTTTCCTTTTTTTTTCTTTCTGTACTACATATTTTCTATATGTCCTCATCGAAATCAATCATTTCTTTTGGGATTAAAATGAACATTGCATACTTCTTGATCATATATCATTTTAATTAGGAAGGTTAACTAATTACATTCACTTAATTCTTCCCCCAAAAATAGCCAAATCACATTGAATATCAAACTTGCATCAAACACTCTTACCCATGTGATAACTATTGGGATTTCATCACCCAATAGGGAAACCAACTTAGTTTTCTAACCAAGTATAAAAAATTGTTTTGTCTATATATTGGCTAAGTACTCGACTCCCTTATCATTGTGGGACCATGAAGTGAAGGGGTAGGCCCCAATACAAGGTCCCGTATCAACACCAACATGGATTTGAGCCTCACGTACCTTTAGGTATATCGAGGAATCCAACCTTAAATTGTCCTGAAACCAATTGTAGACAACCATTTCCTAGGACCCCATCAACCATTTTGCACATTTCATCTTTTCATAATTAATCAAGATAATCTAAAAATTCATTCTTCCTACTTTTGTTTGTTGTTTGTAAACAACCCATCTAGTTATTTTTCATTTCTTAGGTGATTGTGTGTTTGTTATCATGGTACTTACAAGACAACAATCCCATATCCAAACATCAGAAAACATGTCTACACCATTACCTCATCAAAATCCACAATATCAATCAATTATAAATCCAAATCAAGAAATATCCACACCTCAATCTAAAAATCAACGAATTTGGGAGGAATAAAATGAGCATTATAATGAAAGTATCCAAAAGTGCCTTTTAGATTTCCTGCATGCCTATTCCATTGTCAAAGATCTCACCTATCTCAGATAGAAGAATTGGAACCACCACATTCTCCTAGCTCTCAATCTGCATCATCTGAAATCCTGATCCTCCTAGTCCTCACTTCTTTGAAGGTGGGGATCCCATATTTTCAGATATTTTAGATTCAAACCCCATGGCCCTTAATTCTTACCTTATAGCTAGGGGTGTTCAACTTCAACCATCAATAATAGAACCAACCTCGTGTGTTCTTGATCCTTCATGTGGTTTTTCCCATCTTATTAATCAATCAGGAACTCGTCATCACGACAATTACATCCATATCCACCTCATACTCAACCCAAAACATATAATGTCATGTCTTCCATTCCTATTTTCGATCTTCATATGATTTCTTCTCAAGACATGTCCACTCAACAACCTACATCTTCACCTAATCCTTCCACTGGTTCCACACCTCTTCAAAACAATCCTAATGCTTCTTCATCTACTCCTCTAGCACCCTCGCCATCCAGACACCTCTAGTAAGTTTTGTTTCCATTTCTATCACTGTATCTTAGCCACCACCTTCTCAAAAAAACACCAACCCCATTCAAAATATCAATATGTCCATTCTTGTATCCATTCCTCTAGTCAACACTAGTGTTATTGCTAGCACCAACCCATTTCTTTATCATCTTCTACTCCCCTTATCTCACAACACATACCTCAACCTCACAACCACTCATTTCTATACCTCAATCTATTCCTATTCAGAATATCCCACAACAAGCACCATCCTCAATTTCTTCTTCTATACACTTTCAAATCAGCTTGCCCACTTATTCATGACCCCTTACCTATACACCCATTCCTTTTCAACACATCCCCAATCATCACAGCCTCTCATTAACACATCTATTCCTATTCCCTATTAATATGTACAACCATCACAACTTTTAGCATCTCAATCCACTTACAATATCCCCATTAACATTTCTTATTAGCAAAACATTCCTTACAAAAAAGCATCCTTACCAAAAAATATCCGTTATCGGTAGAATATCCCTCAACAGTATCCATCATACCCATAGCCCAACTAGTCTTCATTCAATCAACTTGGATCATCCTCACAAAAAAACACCACAAATATACCCCCTTCAAGCTCTCATGAACATAATATCCAACGTCGAAGCCACTTTTTTGGGTCCTAAAATGTGTTCTCATATGAATAGATTTGTAATGAGCCCAATCACCCCTCAATACCTTATAAATCATATCCGCCTCACTGGGAAATTCTGAAGTTTATCAAATTCTATAGTAAATAATATCCCCAACAACAAATTTGAGCTTTTCACCACGCTTGTTATCTCATAACCCATGACTAACATCTGATGCTGAGGACTTTCCCCTTGTCTCTCGTGGTCCTACTCTAGATTGGTACAATATAATCCCTCAGTACTCACTTTTCTCATTCACATAACTCATCCATCTCTTCTTGGAACACTTCTCTATAAACATCACTCATAAAATCACCATGACCGACCTTTATACCATAAAATAATTTGAAGATGAATCCGTCGCTGATTTTGTTTCCTTGTCGAGGGGTATGATAAAAAAATTATCTTTTACATTACTGAAAACAAAATTAATCAAATTATTTTTCCATTCATGTGCTAAACACATCTCATCCACCCTTCAAATCTAGTCATTTCAACTTTTGTGAAGCTTTCACTATGGCCCATAAATTAGAATTGTGAGCCCTGAAGAAGGTAGAGTTAAACTACGACCTAAGAAGCCAAAATATGAATTTCCATCTAAATCATCCCATCATCATGAAAAGTCAAAATAATCATCCAACACTCAAGTATTCATCAAGTCCACTTCTAAATAAAATCCCAATACTAAGTGTTCCCATCCACAACGTAGTTACACACCCATTAGAGAGACCTATAGCATGGTCATCGAAAAAATCCTCATTGCCAATATGATATCTCTTAAACCCTTCCGCACCATCGACACATCTATATCTAATCCCTCTTGGTATAGGGATAATTACTATTATAAATACCATAGGGTTAAGGGACATGACATCGAAAGGTGTCACTTGTTCTATAAAGTCCTTCAATATTTGATTGATAAAGGTGAACTCCATTTAGACAATCCTAACACACCTTAGAATCAAAATCTCAATGTCTTCAAACATCCATTTCCGAATCATTCCCCTTGAGTAGTCAAACCCAGACCAATAACATATAAGCTCACCATACCATAAAAATATCATTCAAATATTACCTAATATTGAATCTCAACCTTTAACCACCGAATCTACATCCACTAAGAACATTGTTGAACCTACTCCCTCATCCTATAGATCTATATCTGTATCATCCACACCTCCTCAAAACACCTCTAAACCCACATCTAATCAAAATTACAAAAATGCCTCAGTCTTTCATTAAATAATAACCCTCCAAATATAGTACATCATCATCCACACCCAACTAATCTAAGAAAACCATGAAGGGACCAAAAAAATAATCCATCATCTAAGTATTTAAAATCCCTATTATGCCTTAAAAGATCAAACCTATTCATGTAACCTCGAACCTTCATCCCAACCCCATCTAAGGAGGTCTTTGTCATCTCAATCTTGAAACCAACTCATCAAGCTTCTATATTAGGTCATTTTCCTTCATCCGTCACACCATCTAAGATTCTTCTTCGACAAAAACTAAATAGACCACTTTTAAACCAAGCCTCACCCAAATATCAAATCAAAAGAAACACCTCCACCATCCACTTCTGCTCCTAAAGGACGTTATGTGACTATCTTGGATGACCTTCTTCAACAATCAAACATAACATTACCACACCCTAAACCATCTGATCCTTGAGGATGGAATCCCTCTTAGTATGACTTCAATGTCTCTTGTGACTATAGTAGGAAACAAAAACACTTTGATGAAAATGTTAAGGCCTTCCATAGAATCATTAAGAAACTTGAAAGTAAAGGTTTCCTCCCATTAACAACATCTAAACCTTTTACTCTTGAAGAATCCTTAAATAAACTCCTTTCTTATCAATTTGATGCCATTCATATTACTACTCAGACCTGAAATAATGAATCCAACCCTCCAGATAAAAAAAATATAAGACCTTTTTTGTTATTCCACCACCACCGAATTCTCATCATCATTGACTAAAGATAAAAATAAGGTTTATATATCCGTTGCCCCTAAGACCTCCAATCAAACCCCACAATCTAAGAATAAAGTTTATATTCTTGTTGCACCTCCATTATCCAATACAATACATAAGGTCGTTATCAAACTTTTACACAAGCTCATGTTAAAATGTCACTTTACAAGCTCATTAAAACCTCACCATCCCATAAAAATTCATGATTAAAGTCATTCAATCCATTACCATACCTACATAGGATCTAATATCCTTTACAAATTTTAGTAGGTGCTCTTAAAGCCTCTCGCTACCGTCTCTCTTGAACCTTAAGAAATACCATCACCTTCATCACCATTCAAATCAATGATGTCCTTATTAAAAGGGTCGTGATTTATGGGGCCATCGCTATCAATATTATATCATCCCTCACCTTCAATCAAATCAGATTACCGGGTACCGTTATAGCCCAAACACCCATTTTACTTAGATTAATACATCATTCTACAGAGCATGCTAGATCTATATCTAAGGGAACAAATTAAGTATTAACCATGATGAAATCAAGAACATACTAGATCCAAATACACACAGAACTAACACTTAGATTCAGCCAATATCCTCCATTATATTAAATATGACAATTACACAGAAGCTTCTTACAATAATGGCATTCTATGCCCATACATGCACACATATCGATATAAGTAGTCCAGTCTTGCACACATACATACATATATATGTCTCTCTACTCATTTATTTTATATTATATATCTCTCTACTATGTAGTTCACTACATATTTATAAGGGTGGGGACTTTCCCTTCACCGCTTATCCAATCCTAGAATAGGTCACATGCTATTATTAGCTACGTTTTTTACAGCCATAGCCCCACATGCAAGTGTGCTAATAATAGACTTCCTTTAGTTAACTGACAGTGATAAACCTATTCTTAGCCCACATCCATGCAAAGTGATTTGTAGCCGATCCTCCAAAAATAGCCAATGTGTGGCACAAGTCTCTGCCTCGTTTATGTGCTCTGCACGCCATCTCTAAAAATAGATCCTTATGTGCAAAAATGGCTAAGTCCCAAAATATGAACTTATCCTCCACGCACATGTGTTTCCCTTATCCATTCATACCTTTGAACATGCCCTATTTTCCCGTGTGGACCTTCTATATTTTCTCAACTAAGTGCCAGAGTTTGACTGATCAACATTACCCCACACTAGTTTCATTTCCACCCCAACAATGGTTGTCTCCAAAAATGAATCAAAGAATATGAATAAAGGAATAAAAATAATTTGGATGAATGAAAGAATGTCTTCAACTTGTAGTATCCTCTTCTATAACCGAATAATAATCAATTCTGGATATTCCTCTTTTATCTCCACCTCTAAGGTTTTCCAGTCATTGAGCGCAGTGGCCTCTTTCTCTGGAATATCTACTGCAATTGACTCCAATTCATCCCTTGCAATCTCTCCTTTTTCATTCTGTAATACCAACACAATGCTGGACATGCTAGTCATTCTCCCTTCCAATAAGTCCATCTTTTTTGAGTGATGAGTTTTCCAAGCTCATCCAAGCCTTTCCCTGTGAGGTTCCTGAGTGGCTGTAAGGGCCTCGCACTTCTGCTTAACAAGTGCTAACCATTCTGCATGGCCCAATGTCTCATCCTTCATGGCCTTCAGGACCTCATTGTCTTCTAAAATGGTCTTGGTCCTTATAACAACCTCTGGCACTATATAAATATTCAAGCGCTTGATCCACCTTCTTGAGTTCTTCTTGCAAGCTTTGAAGCAATCCTTCATATGATGTTATCTTCCACATCACTGAAGCCTTTTTGTGCTCTCTTCTATGTTGGATCCTTTGGCTCAGGCATGCGCAGAGGTTCATCTTCAAGTACTAAGTCCACCAACGTACTGACATAATGTATTGCCGAAGGAAACATCTTGGGTACCTTTGGCTCTAAGTGTGGCCTAGCCTTCATGACATTGTCACCAATCTCCTCTGCCATGTTGATAAACACAACATTCTTCTTTTGTGCCAAGTATTTTTCCTATTTCAGTCATGCTATCTCCTCATCCTTAGTCTTGATCTCCTCCCTTAGCGCCCTAATTGTGGCAGCTTTTTCCATATTCCGATGTGTGACTTCTGTTGACACTTTCACCAAAGCATTGCTTACTGTTCATCTGACATAACAAGTAGGCTTTATTGTTATGTGTCTAGCTTGAGGTGTCTTTTTCAACCTCCTTGACACACATGACTCCTCACATACATCAAATTCTAGTTCATCCATGTGTGTGCATCGACCATGATAATTGCTTCCTTGTGTGCACATATTGTTCGCCATATCTTCATCCATTAATTCCCAGCCGTATAACTCCTTTTGTGCCATTGTGCTCTAGAAATGGGCATGGATAATTTTACCTGTGTCCTCCATGCGTAGCCCATGGCTGGTGGAATATACTCCCCACTCATTCTTCTTGATCTAGGATACTTAGGAACTTGGGCTTCAAGATTGGGAACTTGTGTTGCTATGTCCTGAGTAGTCTTTATTGTTGTCTCTTCTTCCCCTTTTTCTTCCTCTTCTCCATCCTTCATTTCTTCATCTTTTTTTTCTCCTCTACATTCTCTGGAGGTGTAGGAGAATTGGGCATGCTTTCTCTCGACTCTTCCACTTCCTCATTCAACTTTAATTTCCTTCTCCTTTTCTCAGTTGTCTCCTTCTATGGGGAGAGTCGAGGTGATGCACACTATTTGTGCGGAGTAGCACCTTGAGTCCTTGTTTTCCGAATACTCTTTTAAAGTGGTGCTCTCCTTGAACTGCTTCTGGATCCTCTTCTTCTTCCTGCCCATGAGTTGGTGTAGTCACATGCTGCTCTGATTCTCTTTTATCTGATGGCTACCTCCTCTGTGCTCCAAACCACCACTATCCTCATGCTCATCCTCCTCATCCTCTACTTTGATTGTCTCTGTATGGGCTTAGGCACTGGAATGTTCTCCATGGTATGCTTACCCTTTGGTGGCCCTGGGAGTGTGAACTCATCTTCCACATACTTGTTGTTTTCTAGCTTGGGCTTTAGTTGGAGGTACACAAGTGTTGCTCCAATGTCTCCAACAACCAAACTTACTAGCTTTATGCTCAACACATCTGAGATGAGCCTTTCAATATATGCATTACATCCTGGATATACATACTTCTTCCTCAGTGTGTGGTAGTCACAGTCTACCTTGTCTGCATTGAATGTTAGGTGGCATGTATTTGAGAACCTGTGAACCGATGCCTGAAAATACCTCGTTGTGAAGGCATATGATAGTTTGCACCATGGGCTCCAAGCCCCATCCTTCATTGCAAATCATGCGATGCAAAAATGCTGGTAAACTATAAACTATACTGCCTTACCCACCACCAAAGGAAATTCTTTGGGGATGTGCCATTCCTCTTCAAATGTCATGCATGAGAGCCTATCATACCACTTCTCAGCCCTCTGCTTGACTGGTTCGGTCATCGATCCTTCACACAAGTACTTGTTGAATCATTTTGTAGGTGACTTGTTCTCCATGGGATACTCCTAGATCTTCTCCTTTGGTCCATCGGGCACCCCGATCTCCATGAATACCAGAGACAACAAAACAGCCCCAAAACTGATCTTTCCTCTGAACGCACTTCTTCGATGATAGTTTCTATAATGTAACCTGAAATGTTGTAGACCACTCCTTTCAGACATCCTTCTAGCAACATGTAACCACATGGTATTCACTTGTGACCACCTCTCTTGGTCATTTAATTTTTCACAAGGTGTGCGACTACCTACACAACTGGGTACTTTTTCATCTTGTCTATGTCCATGCCACATGGACCCTTGGTGTACCCCATCTCCCTCCTAGTCTCCAAAATTGTGGCCTTGTTTGTTAAGTCCCCATTGAGGTCTTCACTGTAGCCTTCAACCCTATCACTATGGAGAGATCAGCGCGGCTGAAATCCTTACTCTGCATGTCCTACAAAGTAGAAGAAGTCTTCATGTACTCTGCTCATGAGCCATTGGTACAAGGGCTCATATTTTCCAAAGTAGGGGAGCTCGTATAACTGATATACTCCAATATTTTTCAATAACTTCTCCCAAGCATCATCATAGACCGACATGTCCTCCGCCATGTGCTTATTTGTCTTTGTGTTCAACAATGCATCTAACTCCTTGTTTTCTATGGTATGATGGTTGTACTCACTTATCTTGCTTCTCCGAATGTGGGAATCCCATTCTGGCCTACTATAACCCCCTCTGGATATTGCATCTCTAAAAATTCTCTCAGGGGTCATTTCTTCTTCCTCCATGACCACCTTCTTCTTTCCCTTAACTCCCATTGCAACTGCCTTCTTTGGTGCCATTTCTACCCTGCAATCCTCTGAAAATACTCATCTTTTGACTTCTGCAACATGCAACTCAAACCCTAGCTCAAATCTCATGCCCTAGTGGAAATCGCATGCCCTAGCTCATTTGTAATGCATCTTCTTCACTCAAACCTTTCTCCTGTGGGAATGCAAGCTTCTCCTTCACACAAACCTCCTTTCCATGTCTGGTTTCACACTCTTCGCACCTCAACATGATTTCTCGGCTCTTCGCACTTAGCTCTTTTCAAATTCTCTTAATCGCAATGGTAAGAATGAACTCGCATCCCATCCTTATATAGATTTTCAAATTTTTGATGCATTTATTGCTCCTTCACCTACCCAATGTCCTCTCATTTATTGACCAATTTCATTCATTCCATGTGGTACATCTTCACACCCCAACTATAACCTTCTAGTGTGCCTTCCTACCCTCTGGTCACATACTTCTCTTTAGTGTGCTTCTTGTGCCTTGAGTACCTTGTCACTGCACCTTCCACTGGTAGTTGTTATGGCATCCGCTTACCTCGTGTTATATTATCCCTTCATTCATCTCCATCTTTGGTCACTTTTTAGAAGCAATCCTTTGACTTGAATAGCACCCGTAGCAGCTTATTCCTTTCATCATTCAATTCCAATAGTCTTGTACCTGGATATCAACAACCACCCCACACTAAAAGTATGTGTAGTCCTCTGTGCATAAAAATTCTTCAAAATAGTAATTAGCTTCACGTGCATGCAAACACACTTATTACACAAGAACAACAACTAAATTGACAAAGCATAGTGATGAAGAAGGAAATACATTAAGGAACTACATAATTGAAAACCTAATCTAAATGGCAACACTACCTTATTACAAACACCAAGAAGACTTATTTATAGTAGGGCTTCAGCCTACTCCCGTTGAAGTAACCGGGTAACCGTATTCCATCAAGGGCCTCTAATTGAAAAGTGCCTGATTCGAGTATGTGAGTGATAACATATGGCCCCAACCAATGTACTTTGAGTTTTCCTGGATGGTGCAAAAACTTAGAATCATAAAGGAGCACCATCTGTCCTATCTCCAAAATTTTTACCCCTGATGTGCTTGTCATGCCATGCTTTTACCTTGGCCTTCTCTTTTTTTTGACTCCAACGTGTTATGGCTCATCACTCATCCAGCTTGATTATCTTTTCAATCCATTCTTCTAAATCTTTCTCATCAACTAGACCTCCAACACATGTGATACACAAAGAAGGTAACATGAATTCCATAGGAAGAATGGATTTATGCCAAACACTAACTGAAATGGTGTGGCTTTGTTCAACCTCTTATAAGTTGTTCTGATATGCCAAAAGTACAAAGACACTTTATCATCCCAATCCTTTCTTCCAACATCACAATTTTTGTCAAGGTTTGGCTCAAAATCTTGTTGAAAGCCTCAGCAGTTCCATTTTCCTGAGGATGGTAAGGTGTAGTCTTATGGTGCACAACCATAAACTCATCTAATAATATCTTGATTGTCTCATTCAAAAAATGTGTGCCCCTATCACTTGTCAAGACTTAGAGGACATCCATACCTTGTAAGAACATTTTCCCATAGAAACCTAATTGTAGTTGTACATCATACAATCCTTTATAGGTGTTGCTTCTACCCACCTTGTGAGATAATATGTGCAAGTAATGATGTAGCGTGATCCAGTCCTACGCATGTGGATGGTGAAATAGGACCCACAAAATCTATAGCCCATTTCTCAAATGGTTCTACACTAGTAATGGGTCTTAGAGGCATTTCATCTCATTGACCTGGTTTTCCAAGATGTTGACAATGATCACAAGCCTTACAAAATTCCTTACAATCTTTATACAGGGTCTCCCACCATAATCCAATGAGTAGAATCTTGCGTGCAGTGGTGTCACCGCATAGTGGCCACCTGCAATTCCACCATGAGCTTCTTCCATAATATTGTGTGCTCATGTTCCAATACACAAATGCAATACTTCATCTCGGCCTAATTTGTACATAGGTCACCGTTGATTAACATATAGGGGGTGCACGTGTATAGCAAGTTGTTTTTCTCCAAGGATTTCATTCCTTCTGGTGTCATCCCTTGTTTGTAGAAAGACAACAATGTCCTCTAGTTCTGATGGTGCTCATTGTAACCTGTATAACTATGCATCTGGCATGGTATCCTCAATTTCATGTGCTTCTTCTCCTGATTGTATTCTTGATAGATGGTCTGGTCCAGAATTACTTTTCCCTAGTTTTACCACAATGGTGAAATCAAATTCTTGAAATAAGAGCACCCATCGACATATGCCCTTGTAGAACAGGCTTGTTTACCAAATACTTCAATGCCATGTGATCCATATAAAAGATGAATGGTGTAGCTAGTAAGTACTGGTGGAATTTATGTAGTAGCACATAGATCATTGACAAAGCTTTGTGCTCTGTAGTTGTGTAATTTTTTTCTATAAGAGTCAACTTTCTACTCAAAAACAAATAGGATGATCTACAATACCATCTCTAGGTTGAGCCAACACCGCACCAATGGCCATGCCAGAGGTGTCAACATGTACATGAAATGGTTGGTCCCATGAAGGAAAACATAGAATAGGTGTGGTAGTAAGTTTTCCTTTAATATCTCAAATGCATTGCATGGTTCTCCCAATAGAATGTACCTTTCCTTTCAATAACTCCTCAAAGGTGTGGTAATTTTGGCATATCCTTTGATAAAATTCCTATAATATCCTTGTATGACCCAAAATCCATGCACCTCTCTTTGATTGGTAGGCTCCCTTAGGCCTATAATGACCACAACTTTGGTTGGATCAACCAACAAACCCTCCTTGCAGATTATGTGTCCTAACAAGTATCCCAAACGGTGTAGCAAATATGCACTTCTTGATGTTCAATGAGATACTCAACTATCTACATCTTTCAAACATTAAGCAGATTGTCACAATGATCCTTAACCAATCCATACACCATCCAATCATCTAAATAGACTGTAAGAAGTTGTGAATAAATTCCTTGAATGCTTGAACAACTATGCGTGAAAATACAACAGGCACATTTTTAGACCAAAAGGCATTACAGTATAGGAAAAGCTACCCCATTTAGTAGTAAACGTAGTCTTTTCCTGATCCTCCTATGCAATCCGAACCTGATGATACCCAGAAAACCCATCTGTAAATGAATAGATTTCACCCTCGCACATGCCTTCTAGTATTTCCTCAGTGAATGGCGTGGGAAAGGGATCAGTCACACATGCAACATTCAAGCTCCCTATAGTCCATACAAATCTTGATACATGTCCATCCTTCTTGATATTGATCACCATTGGACTAACCCATTTTGACTCATCAAGGGGCTTGATAATTCTAGACTTCAACATTTTTTCAATCTCTTCTTTGACCTTTTTCACGCAAGTTGGGGTTCATCCTGTAGGGTCTCTTTCTAACTGGGTGCGCACCTCTTTAAGTTTTATCTTCATCTCCCCTAATGATTCATGCATGCCTTTAAGTTCATGGTACCCCCTAGGGAATAAGTCCTGGTAATCCCTTAGTAACTCTATGATTTTTTCCACTTCAGAGTCTAACCAATAATCTCCAATTATGGCTTCCTTAGGCTCAGACCTCGATCCAATATTCACCTTCTTTGTCTTCATAGGTGCATGATAGGCACACGTGTGGTCTTATCTGCACTATCCAACACCTCCCGCCTACCCATTGAATGATTTACATCCAGATTTTCTACTTCTTCATCATCCACTAAGTAGACCATTTTTCCTTTTTCTTTCTCAAGGAAAGTGCATTGAAGTAATGTTGCATCATCGGCCTCTGTTTCTTCAACAAGATGTGCTCCTGAGTCTCCTTCATCTAATAACTCTGAAGGAGTTCTTCATCCTTGGCACTATCTCCCATAGTTAAGCACTTTATGAATTTCAATGCTTCTTCCACCGGAGGCTTTGTAGAGAAGAAGTCAAATGTCTGGGTCATCCTTGTAATTAAATCTTCCAATTTCTAGTCTCTCTATGGAGTTCTGCATATACATACCAAAGCACGTGCGCATCCTTGTAAAGTGGAATAAAACTTGTGCACCCATAGTGAAGGTGGTAAAGCTTCCTTCCCTTTGTCAGAGTCTCTCACACTTTTGAACATGGTGTTGAACAGGTTGATTACCATAATAAGTGTATATTTGAGTAGGTGCATTTCCCCTGAAGAACCTAGTAGCAAGAGCAATCCTAATTTCATCCCATCCTACAAGATTATCCTTGTGGGCCATCCACCAGCATGTTGTTGTCCCACGTGAGTGTATATGCTAGCATATTTCTTCTTTCCAATGGGTCTATCCACTTTTCTTCCATGGCGCATAGGAATACCATAGGATCTCCTTCTCTAGTGTAACAAGGTACCGAGTTGTTACCTATTCTCCGAAACATAACGTGGTTTTTTGCCTCTAGGAAATATGCTCTTTACTTGTGCCCTACCAACTCATAAGTACTATGAGCCCAATTATCACAAGCAACACTTGTAGTATCACTAATAGACTATGCATCCTCCCACTGAATTATTCCTTCTTTGGTTGGCTCAAGTATCTCTGGATCTCGGATGGTGTGTACATAAATCCTATTCAGATCTTCTTCACTTAAGGGCTCAACATAGGGCATAAATTTTCCATCATATGTTAAAGGGATAATAACTCTCTCCTCCTTGTTTTCAAAACTGATATAGCCCTTGTTGAACCAAAGATCAACATTATTTGCATAGCACCAAGGATGCCCTAATAGAGCTGGGAAGCTATCTGACTCTGCCAGTGCTAAAACCTCAAAGTCTCCAGTGAACTTGGCCCTTGTATAGTAATGGATGCATCCTTCAAAACCCCGATGGGAGTGGCCTTAGTTTGATTAGCCATGAACAATATATTAGAGGATGGTTGCAATGGGGGTCTTCCCATTTGTACCCATGCATCTAAGGTAAGAACATTGACTTCCATGCCTGTATCAATCAGTATATTACTCAATAGCCAACCATCCACAACAACATTCAGAGTGATTTCCTTGTCATAATCTAGGCTATGAGGGGGAAGATTCACATGTAGGATCTTTCATCCAGTCTCAATACTTTGCGTGGAGTGTTTCCTTTAACCAATCTCCTAACAATGGAATGATATTTTCCTAGCGCAACATTTTACACACTTCCCTTAAGTCATCTATATCATTTTGGACCATCTCTGATACTTTATTTTGCTCCATCTTCCGTGATTGCTCTTTTAAGTATTGTATCTCACCCTGAAGATTCCTAAGAACTTCCATGGTTTCCTGATAGACCTCCTTCTGATGGGCAGGATCTGGGTACCGTGCATGTAGAACCTCCTCCTTAGTAATGGTAGGCTTCTGTTGCAATGCTTCTTGAGCGTGTGCCGCCTCAAGCATGGTCATGATCTTCACTTGCAACTCCTCGGACTCTGCCTCCAACTTAGGCATCCATTGATTTTCCACAACATGTTGTATCCTAACCATTCTTGCACCTTTGTTTTCTTGTTTATGCTGCTTACTAAGGTGCTCATACAAGTCTGGGAACTCCTCATAGCTATGGTTCTTTCCAAAAATGAACATGTAATATTTTGAGGACATTCACATGCTTGTAGTGGTCAAGAGATCCACATGTATAACATGTTCCATGAGGGAACTCACTTCTTCCACTACCATGGCCTCATCCTCCAAATCCACCATGGTATCCTCATCCTCTGCCATGACCGCCTTCAAAATTCCCTTCATTCCACTCATAGCATGCCTGATTGTGATCCTGGTCTTGATGCACATTCTTTCCCTTAGAGTTATCTAAAACTCCTGTCTATCATACACCAATATCTATAGCATCATGGATCTGACCAATCAGCCGGTAGTCTTCCGTGTCATGAGTTGTGGACCTACAGATTTTATAGTAGCTTGAAACATTCTTCCTTATCGTGCGTTGTAGTAATGGGAATGGCTAGCATCATGGTTCAAATGGCATATCTCACAATCCAACAACAATGAATGTATGGATCTATGGGGGAAACTATCCTTGGTGTGACCTTCGACTTCACAATATGTACACCAAATCCCTAAGCGCATTTCATGGGCCGAATTTTTTGATAGTTTTTCCAATTATTTTTTTGCATAGCTACAAATCTTTGCTTCTAAAAATGGGCTCACCCTAGTATCTATACTTCAACTACCTCTTAAGCGTAAAGCTGCTTCAAGTGCTTCACGTGGATCAGTGTATGTCTTATGTGATAATTCCCTTATAAAGGGGTAATTAATCCCCAACGAACCATTGTGCATGCTTGGCTTGCATGTATATCATAAGAAAGCTTAGATAACAACTTTTTAAAATGGGCATCATACTCTCTAACACTCTAGTAGTGCCTTGCTTAATATCCTTGAGTGCACTTATACTCTTCTGCTCAAATTCAGGGATATAGAACTCTTTTAAGAAAGCATCTTTCAATGTTGCATAATCCACACAAGTTTGATCAGGGTCAAACTTTATATACGTGTGTGTGCACACCCTTGTAATGTAGTAAAAATTGCTTCCCTATGCGCTCTAGAAGCCATGATCCCTTTTACACGCCATAATATTTCACACATGTGCACATGTTTCAACAACATCTTCTATGCCCCTATACTCTAGAAGATGAAGAGACATCTCCATGTAAATATTCTGGGGTTGGTGCGGACCTTGCCCACCTGATCCAAAACCTCTGGGTTTCCCCTACCTCCAGAACCACCAGACCCACCAGAACTAGAGCTACCTATGCCTCCTGATCCCACACCTATAGCTGGTGTTAGACTAGAAGATGTGCTTCCCTGTGTCCCAACAAGTAGAACTGAACTATACCCCAATAGTCTGTGAAGTGTTACCACTTCCAGAAGTTAGTCCAAAAATTAGCGTGCACTTGTATTTTGTGTAGATGATACACCAAAAAAGTACTCCCATATAAAAATGAATCCATTTGTGCTGCCATCACTATGCCTTTTATAAGACTCGATCCTACTCTTCCACTACTTGAATTAACTTGTTGACTATTTGTTGTACTAGATGTTGGAAAACCAAGTGCAAGGGCAAGGTTTCTAGGTGGATTCAGAGATGCACCCCATGGCCCAGGTCATCTCTACTAGTGTGCTGTGGCACACTTCTATGAGGCCAAGGAGGGTTCCCTATCATGTTTTCCCAAATGGGGGAGTTCCTGAGGCTTGGGTTCCATGTCTTCTGCGTGAACTTCAACTCCTTCCCGAACTATCTTTCTCCACAATGCCATTTTCTCTGCAACCTCCCACTGCTTCTCGATCTCCCTCTCGCATGCCTCATTATACTTAAGCCACCTTTCCTCTCTCTACCTTTCTACCACTAGGTCTGCCATCTTTCACCAAACCTGCTCCTTCCCCCGCATGTGTGGTGGGGTTTAGTTAGCCATTGGTTTACTCTCCAAATTCAAAGTTACCATTAGGATCTTGATCACCAGTGGAATGCCTTGTAGGTAAGTTCCCTTGGATATCGTAAAACTAGAATTCAGCTACCTCTGGGCATGAATAAGTGGAAATTGAGTACTCCAAGATATAACTATTTAAAATTCCATGGAACCACATGTATCCACAACTTGAGTCCAAATAGATCAGCATCATAAAGGGCCTAAAATTCTTCCTGTGTCCAAACAAGTGTGATACCTCCAATTCTGCTTAGATGCATACACAATCAACCACTCATACAATTCTACTAGAAAATATAAAAAGAATCTCTCATATAAACTATCATATAGGTTTTATTCCACCCACACACGTGTGTTAAACTAGATCTAGTGTTGAACCACCATGTGTATTCTTCTTCCAGATCATGTATCCACTCTTCAACACTTGCTAAGGTCAACCGATATGTCTTCATTGTGAACCATCCTGGAAAACAACTAAAAAAGAGGTCCCGAAAATGGAACCAATGATGCAGCCTAGAATTCACCAGTAAGACCCCAGGCGCGTTGACACATCACTCAACCTAGACTGAGTGCTCACCCAAAGTGCACAAAGGTACTAGGTCCCTCTTTAGGGTTGTTATTGCAGGATGTTAGCATGATGAAGACTTAATACATGTAGTTCCATTATTAATACATCATTCTATAGAGCATGCCAGATCTATATCTAAGGGAGAACAAAATTAAGTATTAACCATGATGAAATCAAGAACATACTAGATCCAAATACACACAGAACTAACACTTAGATTCAACCAATATCCTCCATTATATTAAATATGACAATTACATAGAAGCTTCTTACAATAATGGCATTCTATGCCCATACGCACATGATATCTGATACAAGTAGTCAGTCTTGCACACATACATACATATATCTATCTCTACTCATTATTTTATATTATATGCTCTACTATGTAGTTCACTACATATTTATAAGGGTGGGGACTTTCCCTTCACCACTTATCCAATCCTAGAATAGGTCACATGCTATTATTAGCTACACATTTTTTACAGCCATAGCCCCACATGCAAGTGTGCTAATAATAGACTTCCTTTAGTTAACTGACAGTGATAAACCTATTCTTAGCCCACATCCATGCAAAGTGCTCTATTTGATCCTCCAAAAAATAGCTAATGCGTGGTGCACAAGTCTCTGCCTCTTTTTATGTGCTCGCATGCCATCTCTAAAAATAGATGTTGATGTGAAACAAGAGAAGGTGTTGACATGTAACAATAGGGTTATTGATGTGAGATAAGGAATGATTATAGGTGGGTGAAAAATGAGTGTTGTTGATGAGCGAAAAGGGGGTTGCAGATGGTTAAAAAAATGAACTATTTTTTTGGTGTTAGAAGACAACAAGGTTTGTTTTTGCATGACAACAAGCATTTCTTTATAGTATGTGACAACAAGCCTTGTTGTTTTGAAATATCAATCCTTGTTTTCATGTGACAACAAGGTTTTCTATCACATGATAACAAATCTTGTTGTCACTCAACAACAAGGCTTGTTGTGACAACGTGACAACAAGGCTTATTTTCATGTGACAATAAACCTTGTTATTTCTTGACACCAAAAAAATGTTGAGTTATCCCACTTAAGAAAATGACGGAAAAAAATTAACTCTAAAATCTTGGAAGATTTTCCTTTATAGCGAAAGTGGTTTTAGGTATATTCGTTGGATATTTTCCACCTCTAATTTACTATAGGATTCTTAAAATGAACCCTACTTCTACATCATAGAAAGAGAGTTCCAATATAATGTACTATTAGGATGTCCTTGGATATGTACTATGTGATGTGTCCCTTTGACACTACACTAATGTCTTCAATATGAATAAGAGGGTAAGGTATATACAGTCCCCACAAATCCTAATCCTTTCACTAATTGTCTTATGACTTAGATTCCAAACAATGTCCTTGTGCCTAAATCAAAATCAAAAACATCCGATGAAGCATCTACTAGTACATCCATTCTATCATCCAAACTACTCACGATGATTCCTCCCTTGAGGGTGTTATAGAACGTCTTTTTTGGGGGAGTACCACCTTCTTATGTTAAATTCATTCCCTATACCTAAAACATATGGAAGAGCTAACAAGAAACCTATGTATAAACCTGACATCGGAGATTTCATCTCTTACAATCCTTTGTACCTCAAAACCAATCTCATTTATGGGGGATTTGACCATCCCTCTTCACAACATAATCATCAACACCATGCTATGCCATTTAAATCCAACTTTAATTTCTTATATAACCCTACTTTCACTCACATGTACCTTCATCATTTTGCACCTAGAAAGGGTTTGGTTTAGGACACTATGAACAAGGAACACATCATCTAATCATCTAACACTACCTAAAACCTTATGGTTTTTTTCTTAAGATATAAACAACCCTCTATTAAATCATCCTCACACACCATGTATTTACACATCATATAGTTAGAACCATATTCTCCGAAAAAATTGATGACCCCATGGACACAAATGACACCATATCCATCGCACCTAATTTTTTTAAATCAATACCATTTCATTAGGATCCTTTACTTATCAATTTAATCATGTCACTAAACAATTTTCTCTTATTCTCGGAAAAACCTGATTGAAGAGGATTCATCCACCATTAATGTTATGCACTTCCACGATGATCAAGACACCCTTTCTCATATGAGAGAAGAGGATAAATTCCTTCATAAATCCCTACCACCCGACAAATAAACCCTACTTAACGAATCCACTATCAATGTTAACTTAGGAAATTATCAAGAACCTTGTATAGTCAAATTCGGTCAACCCTTAAGTCCGCAAGAGTTAGAAGATTAGTCATGTTCATATATAAGTACAACCAAGAATTCTCCTAATCATATAGTGATATGCTAAGTATTGATCCAAATATCATCGTACACAACATCATCACTTATCCCGATGCTAAACCCATCAAACGAAGCATCGTAGGATGCATCCTCACATATCTATCCTTGTTAAAGAAGAATTATAATGTCTACCCTCTCGTAAATTTTATCATACCCATTGACTATCCAAAATGGGTCTCCAACATCATTCATGTAACCAAATCTTTAGGAAAGTTATGCATATGTACTGATTTCTGAGATCTTAATCTTTCTTTCCCTAAAGATGATTTCCCTCTCTCGAACATCGATCAGCTCGTTGACCTAATAGCTGGCCACAAAATGATCTCCCTCATGGATGGATTTTCTGGTTATAATCAAATCCTCATTTCCACTAATGATCAACATAAAACATCCTTCATCACCCCTTGGGGAACCTTCTACTACCATATCATGTCATTCGGTCTTAAAAATGTAGGAGCCACTTATCAATGCGTCATGACCTATATTTTTCATGACCTCATCCATAAAACTATCAAAGACTATGTCGATGATCTTTTAGGAAAATCTAAATGATGAAAATACCATCTTTTCATCCTTGAATCCATATTTACTTGTCTTATCCAATATTTCCTTTGTCTTACCCCCTGCAAACTTTATTTTTTCGGTGTCCTAACTAGTAAAATTTTAGGATTCATCATATCTATCCAAGGTATTGAAGTAGACCTAGCCAAAGTTAAAGAAATTATTAAAATTCCTCCCCATCCAATCTAAAACAACTATGTAGTCTCTAAGGTAAATTAAAATCCATTCGATGTTTTATATCTCAACTTTCAGACCATTTTCAACCATTCCATTACCTTCTCCACAAGGATGTATATTTTAATTGGGATTCAGATTATCATAAAGCCTTTAATGAACTTAAATATTATCTTCTATCACCACCAGTGCTAACACCACCTAGTGAGGGGGAACCATTCTATTTATACATATTTTCTTCAAAACATTCCTTAGGTGTTATGCTTGCTCACAGTGATGACCAAGGTCACTAACAAGCCATATACTATATCAGTCACACACTTCATGATTATGAAACTCATTACACCAAATCTAAAAAAATATGTTGCGCTTTATATTTCACCACTTATAAACTACGTCACTATCTCCTTAATCACAAAAACTACATTGTTACTAGCTTTAATCCACTTAAAACCATGCACTCTAAACCATATCACAATGACTGTATAACTTGATGGATCATGCTTATGACTAAGTTTGACCTCAAGTTCATATCAAAAAAATGTATCAAATGCTAGGATATTACAAATCAGCTTCCTAACATACCCCTTCCTGAAAATTAACTTCCTCATGAACCTTTCCAGATAAATAAATTAATCATGTTGACAAATAAAAATTCATTCCTGTCAAAATGAACCTCTTATTCGATGGATTTAAATGACAAAAGGGGGAGGGGCTGATGTTGTCCTCATACCACCCTAGGGAATTCCTATCCCACTATCATTTAAACTTAACTTGAATGCACTAATGACATGATAGAATACGTAGCTTTAATAATGGGGAATGATAGAATTCCTATCCCACCTGTGGAACCAATATTATCTTATTAGGGGTTCACATCTTAGAAATTTATGGAGATTCACAACTCCTCATCAACCAAGTCAAAGGAGAGTATCAATGTAAACATGAAATTCTACATAAATATAATGTAAATGTTGATTTTATCCTTGGCGCCTTTGATCATTATACCATTCAAAACATATTGTAGTCCTCTAATAATTTTATAAACACTATGTCTCTTTGGGATCTCTCATTCCCCTAGAAACTTAAGAATCAAAAGATAACACTAAAGTATCTATGATTATTCAAAGACTAGATTACCCTTAACATCAAAATGAACTCCATCCTATCAATACTATTGATAATAATCCCTTGATTTGTGGTATACTAAAATCTATGACTACCTTTATGAATATAAATGTCTTTCATACTTATTGCGAAACACTAAACGCTCATTTCTTCAATGTGCCACTAGCTTTGTCATCATAGGTGACATCCTCTATAAATGTGGCTTCGACAATATTTTGTCAAGATTCCTTAAAACCCATGAATCAATCAAAGAAATTGAATAAATCCATGATGGTATTTGTGTAGGTCATTTTATTGGAAATACCATCATCAAACTTGTCTTGTGCCTAGGGTACTATTGGCCTACTATTAATCAAGACTATTTTTCATACATTAAGAAATGCATCAAATGCCAACTACATGTAGATCTCATCCATGTCCCCACCAATTTTTACAATCCAATGAGGACTTATGGCCCTTCTCTCAACATGGGTTAGATCTCATTAGTACTATCCATCCTAAATCATCTCAACAACATCATTCCATTATCACAACTACTAAATATTTCATTAAATGGGTTGAAGCTATCCCTTTAACCTCAACTAAATCTAGACCTATTACTAAATTCATATATCAATATATCTTATGTCGTTTGTGTTCGCATAAAATTTTCACAGAAAATGGAAAATCCTTCAAAAAAAAAAAACTTAAGAAACTCTGTGACACTTTCAACATCAAACTAAGATTCTCATCACCATATTATCCTAAAGAAAATGGAGAAGCTAAAGCCTCTAAACAAAACTCACTAAAATCCTCATGAAAATGGTAGATGATGTAGGTAGGAATGGGCATCTCCAAATCACATTTTCTCTTTGGGATTATCAAACTAGCATTTATACTCCTACGAGTGTTGTGCCCTTTTCACTTGTCTATGGATCTAAGGCTTTCCTACCCCTCAAATTCCAAATTCCTTCACTTCATGTATCACTTAAGGATTCAATTCCCAATGAAGAACATCGAAGGAAGACTTAACACAACTTGAATTATTAGATGAAAAACACTTAATGGCCCTGGAACATCATCAATTCTATTAATAAAGTGTCAAACGAGCCTACAATAAACATGTCAAAGAACGTGACTTTAAAATTAGTGATCTTGTTCTCAAGGAAAATCAAAATGTCACTACACTAGAACAAAGTAAACATGGAAATTTTTCCCCTAATTGGATCGGTCCATACGTCATCACTCATAAGTATGGGTTGGGAGTGTATCGCCTTGCCTCCCTTGATGGTGAACCTGAAAAATAACCTTTGAATTCCTTACACTTATAACCTTTCTATTGTTAAATGATTGATCATCATGACAATAGTCATATCTAAGATCTTATCCCATCACCAACCATCCATCTTATCATAGTAATGATTTGAAAGCATGTGGTCAACCGTCATTATCCTTAATACACCTTAAAGATGAGAACCATGGCTTTGTTCATCACATATTTCACTATGGAAAAGTTCCTCCTTCACAAGAACCCCGTAATCATTACATTCACCTACCTCGTACTAAGCAAAAAACATGACATGATACACATATGAGTAGGTCTTATACCCACTTCTCCCCTCCTCAAAATGGTATATTAAGATCTTTCCCTCAATTTCACATAAAATAAAAAATATCTATGGGTGTCATTATAAAAAATCAAAGATAATAATAGACTAATCCCTCGAAGGACAACTGTTTAAACTATATTGTGTTATTAAAAAAATTAGATTGATCCCTCAAAGGAAATCTACCAGTCAAAATCATAGACCGATCCCTCGAAGGATGAATATCTTGTAAAAATAAAAATTAAAAAATGTAGACCATACCCTCGAAGGATAGCTACCCATGTAAAAAGGCTTCCCATAATGACCAACCTTTAAAAATTCATATATCAAAGCATCCTAGGAAATATTCCCACATTGATTAGCTTTCCCATTACAAAAACTTCTGCATCGATCATTTTACGTCAAAGTAAAATATATAAAGTTGCTCTCTTTTCTCTATGAAATAGTTAAGAAGGATAACCCACTTCCGCGTTGATCTACATGTATGCAAAACCCCTTTCATGTCTTGGGAAGCTACAGCCACATCATCCTACTCTTCGACTAAGATCTTGTATAACTACCCATTGACAATATCATTTAATATTTATTGTTAATGCTACAAGTGCAAGTGATTTCACATTTTATCATACCCATCACATATGTATCATATCCAATGAAGGAAATCATTTCATTTTTACCTGTCTCATTAGTCATATTTTGATAAAATCCATCATGAAATCACATTTTAACACATGTCATACATAATTGTTTAATCTCTACTTAAATATTCCATCACATTTCATAAGAATACTTAAACATTTTTAAATTAATGTTTTCTATCTTTATATTTATACATCTACATTAAAATCACATGAATCAGAATCATGACATTTCATAATCACTATATATAACACATATAAAATACATGAATCATCCATCATGACATTTACAAATAGAACAAACCATCTAACTATATATATATATATATATATATATATAATCAAAGTTACAAAATACATCTTCAAAAGTCTCAAGTACATCATATATGTCGAGAGGCTTCATAAAGATCCATACACATATCAAAACCAACAAGAAACATATAACTAATATCCAATAAAATGGATGTCATCTATAAAATCACTAACTCGGATAGCACTCCCTAGTACCACCCTGAGCACCTGTGTCACCACCACTAGCTCCTCTATCACCACCGGCTCCTCCCTCTAGTCTCCTAGGAGGCTAACCCATGCTACCTATAGACACTCATAATTACACACAAGCAATTTAAATACTTAAATTGCACTAATTATCTCCTTTTCCACAAATAGATGACATATCGTCAAAAGCGCTCATATTCCCTCTAATTGTCATCAATTAATTACAATACACTAATTGATTAAGTTGCCTATCCAACAAATACCCTAATTAATGACCTTCCATTAATAAATCACCCCTTCTACCTAGACTAATTAATTATTATTAATTAATTATCTTTCCCTTCCATTTAACCAATAAATCAATATTTAATTGATTTAATCCCCTTCTAATAGCCTAAATCGTACTAATATTCCTCTAATTATCTTCTATAAGCTTACATCTACCTATTAGTTAATCACCTTTGATTAATTAAAACACCCCCAACTCCCATGACTTGCTAAGCATAAATTAAACCCTTCTAAAGTAAGGTTACCTTTAATAAAGCAACCTTATCCATTCCTAATCATGTTTTACCTTTATCCCACATGCAAAGGGATGAAGTGTTTCCTTTATCCATTGGGCTATATAAGGAGCCCTCCTTCTACCTTTATACCTACACCTAAACTTCTTAAGAGAGCAAATGCAAAGCATATAGCAAAGAGACTAAGAGCTTGCCTTTTGTTTTCTTGAGAGGTCACCATTGTTAAGAGCTAAAGCTTCCTATTCTTGCATTCTTTAAGGATCAAACAAAGTAATTTTTATTGCCATTAGAGCTAAATAGGTCCATTCATTCTTGTTGGTAATCTAGGAGAGTAGAGATGTTAAAATAGCATGCATAGTTTTGATCTCATGTTTTCAAAGTTATAATGTTAGTTTAGATCTTGCTTAGTTCTCTATCTTGATAGTGTTTATGTTTTGTTTTAGCTAAATTGTAGAACTATTTTAGGTGGTAGTTCTTGCTTCATTTGATTTAGCATTAATAAAAGTATACATGCACACATTTGGCACACCCGGTGGGACTTACTCCATTGTTCTTTACACTTAATTTCAAGTTTTTTTGTTAAGTTTCATTTTTGTTATTAACCCTTTTTACACATGTTGATCTAACTTGTTTTTCTTAACTTGTTTTGTTGAGTTTGCATGTGTTGAGTTTTCTTGTAGGTATAAAGGAGGTGAAGTTATTTCAAAATTGGAATTGATGGGAAAATTTCAAGATTTCTCCATGTTTTCATTTTTAGAGCTTACTTTTTTAACATTCTACATGCTAGTTTTGTCAATTTCTTGAAAACTTTAAATTCTTGAGCATGTAGGTTAGTGTTTGATAGTGTTGAGTATTCTATTTACATACTAATGTGGTAGGTTACTGTCAAAATTTAATATTGGTGAGAAAATTTCAAGATTTCATCATGTTTTCATTTTTAGAGCTTACTTTTTCATAATTATACATGTTAGTTTTGTCAATTTCTTGAAAATTTTAAATTTTTGAGCATGTATGTTAATGTCTGATAGCGTTGAGTCTTCTATTCATATATTGATGTGATGGGTTGTTGTCAAAATTGAATCTTGGTTGGAAAATTTTACCCATTTTGCAGATTAAGAGACGTTTTTTTGACATTTTTGAGTGCATGTCAAGTGCATGCCCGTGAGCATAAGAGCATATGCGTAACCCATCTTCCGAAAGGCCATAAATTTTTCTCCCGAACTCAAAATCATTCTATTTTTTTGCGTTGGAAATATATTGAAGTTAAATATGAAATGAAAACATAAATTTGGGATTTATACTTATAAAAATTATAGGTTTTTCTATTAGTTTAAAACTGGTCATTTTCTAACATGTCTAATGTTTTGATGAATGTTGTATTTTCATGCTTACTCGATTTAGACCAAAGCATGTGTATGCTCTTCTATTAACCTTTTGGTGATATTGAGAATCAAAAATAACTTTGATCTCTATATTTTTAACATTGGGATTAAACTTGGAAATTTGATTATTCATTTTGCTTAAGGGAATGAACCTTGTACAAAGAATTTTTCAATGGTTCTTTAATTTGAAGTTTTCCATTTCTATATAGTTGGGATAAAGTTTGTGTATGTTATTCTCTTGCACCTTAGGTGATCTTGAGAATCAAAAGCAACTCTAGTCTTCATTTTATAACATTTGGTAAATTGGAAACTTCATCTTTCACTTTTGGTTTAGGGAATGAACATTTATCAAGAATTTTGTATGGTTCATTGATTGAAAAGATTTTCTTTACTTTTTAGTTAGATTATTTTTTGTGTATGCTCTTCTCTTACATCCTTGGATGATCTTGAGAATCAAAATCAACTCTTAATCCTCTTTTAAATAATGTGATTTTCTTGGAGAACTATTAACGCTTGAGTGCAGGACTTAAAAACGCTTGTCAAGGAAAGGAGGAATCAAAACGAAGTCAAAAACTACTAATACAGTTGTTATAAAGGTTTCCAAAAGGTGTTCAAGCAAACCACACCTAATTAAACAAGATAAAAAGAACAACATATTCAAAACACTGTATTACAGGTTTCGAAAAAGGGTACATCCCTCTCCGCTCAACTAGAACATAACCCCTTTGGCATAACGCCTAAGCTAAAACAATGGGGGTGGCTCCAGAACCACAAAGTAGTCCACATAAGAGGGAACCTTGTGGATGAAACAGACAGTGCTCCACACTACCTACTTGACTAGTGATTCCTTTGTGAGATAGCGTTATAGGTTGTTCATTATGGTGACCCTAGTGATAGTACATGTAGATGCACTAGCTGCCTACTATTCTTGAAGGGGGTAAAGTAAAGCCAAGATACTCCCAAACTAGTTAGTGTGACTTTTTGGGTAAATGCACTCTGTTCGTCGTGGCAACTTTGTAATACTTAGGTGAGAGAACCACCTAGGAGAATATACTTTGGCCAGGAGCCCACTTTGACCATTTTAAAATAGTGTTGAGTTGTGAACCATATTTTCATTGAGAAACGTGTGACACGGTACTTTCACCTAGTTTTTACTTGCCTTAGGGCGAGGCGAAACTCTACCGAAGTGAAGCCAACATTTTTCATCTTTTTTTGATTTACTTCCTTCACATTCTTTTGACACTTTGTTGATCAAAATAAGGGTGACTACCTTTGTGTTACCAATCGACTGTTTCTCTCACTTTTATGTTCGTTTATGCCCATCCATGTTTGCGGCTGGGTTAGTTAAATGTCTAAAGTGTGCGGAGGTGTTTTCGCATCATTGGTAGCCATTGTGATCTTGATACCCATGTCAAGGTCATCATTGTAGTTAGGCGTGGTTCATCACCGTGGAATTCCTTAGAAGAGTTAGCTTGTTTGTATCGTATCACTACAATTTTGATATTTACGTCTTGTTTCTTGTAAACTTGACATAAATACCCATATTGTATGGTTACGTTGCACACATTTTTAACTATTCCTAGCTATACTTTGAGATTTTTTGTTCGGTTATATTATTACCTTGATTTCAAAGAGTGCTAGGTGTTACTATTTGTGCCTGTTATATCAATAACACCTCGATATCAATACTTCACTTTCTTGCAAAGTGGGTTAACATATTTTGGTGATATTGTTGTGTCATTCGTGAATTGTAATTGGCACTTTTTGAGATATAGATCTTAATCAAGTTTGAGCTTGCTCATCGTATATCTTGATTGGGAGATTGCATTGACTTCTTGTTTTTACTTATGTTTTATTCATTTCCTTGAACTTGGCATAAGTGAAAACATCTTGTTGATCATATTTTCATCTCATTTTCATATGGTGTATTTCCTTGTTGATTGGCTTTGGGTTTCACACTCACATGATTGTTCCTTGTGATTATTCATTTAGAAAACTTATTTTCTAGGACAATCCCTTTTTATCTCATCGATATTACGTCGTCACGATGTCTATTTTCCTTAGACCTTCTTCAAAAATCATGGATGCATATCAATACTTACGAAATGTCTAGTTGGTTGTCCTTATGCTACCCAAATTGACATGTCACTTCCTTCCCTTTGAAGGAGTTCCATCACACTATCTAGATCTAGACATTTGTGCTTAAAACAACACCAAAAATGACTGACTATCACGTGGTTCCCCATACTTACAAAAATATGGAACCTAGGTTTAGCAATTCAAAGCAAAATATTCCCATTACAACTAAACCTCATTTGGTTCTTCATGCTAGAGAGCCCATACGAGTAACTCGTTCCCCACCTTCATCTCATAGTTGGTGGTATGATTTGGACATGTCTAATCCAAATTATTATTTGAATTCCCCCCACTCTTCTTCTAATTCTAATCCAAACATTTCCTCTTCTTCTGAGGATTCCAATCCAAATATTTCCTCTAACTCTTCTAAGGATTTAGATCCAAACTACTATTCGATTCATCTAATTCGACTCCTAAGTCATCTAATGTGACTCCTAAGTCACGGTCCTCCCTTTCTTCACAGGACCCCTTTTATCAGTCACCCCAATGATGTCTTCTTCCTTTGAAGATACACGTGACTCCAAATCCCTCCAATCAGAAGTATAATACAATTCTTGAATTACGGTCCTCTCTTTCTTCACAAGACCCTTGTCATCATTCATCTAATGCGATGCTTGAATCACATTCCTCCCTTTCTTTGCAGGATCCTCTTCATCAATCATCTAATGTGACTCTTATGTTGTGGTCCTCCCTTTCTTCATAGGACCCCTTTTATCAGTTGCCCCAACGACGTCTTCTTCCTTTGAAGATACACGCGACTCCAAATCCCTCCAATCAGAAGTATAATACAATTCTTGAATCATGGTCCTATTTTTCTTTGCAGGACCCTTTTCATAATTCATCTAATGTGATGCTTGAATCACAGTCCTCCCCTTCTTTGCAGGACCTTCTTCATCAATCACCCCCACGGAATCTTCCTTATATGAAGATTCGTGTGACTCAAAGTCCTTCGAGACAAACATCTGAATCGACCCATGTGTCACAATCTAAAAATTTGGACTTAATCCTACTATTTTACATATGACATACCATTGTATAAATAGTTCTATTCATTCTTGTTAGTAATCTAGGAGAGTAGAGATGTTAAAATAGCATACATAGTTTTGATCTCATGTTTTCAAAGTTATAATGTTAGTTTAGATCTTCTTAGTTCTCTATCTTGATGGTGTTTATGCTTTGTTACTACCACCTAAAATAGTTCTAAAATTTAGCTAAAACAAAGCATAAACACCATCAAGATAGATAACTAAGCAATATCTAAACTAACATTATAACTTTGAAAATATGAGATCAAAACTATGCATGTTATTTTAACATCTCTACTCTCCTAGATTACCAACAAGAATGAATGGGCCTATTTAGCTCCAATGGAAATCAAAATTTCTTTGTTTGATCCTTAAATAATGCAAGAATATGAAGCTTTAGCTCTTAATAATGGTGACCTCTCAAGAAAACAAAAGGCAAGCTCTTAGTCTCTTTGCTATATGCTTTGCATTTTCTCTCTTAAGAAGTTTAGGTGTAAGTATAAAGGTAGGAGGGCTCCTTATATAGCCCAATGGATAAAGGAAACACTTCATCCCTTTGCATGTGGGATAAAGATAAAACATGATTAGGAATGGATAAGGTTGCTTTATTAAAGGTAACCTTACTTTAGAAGGGTTTAATTTATGTTTAGCAAGTCATGGGAGTTGGGGGTGTTTTAATTAATCAAAGGTGATTAACTAATAGGTAGATGTAAGCTTATAGAAGATAATTAGAGGAATATTAGTACAATTTAGGCTATTAGAAGGGGATTAAATCAATTAAATATTGATTTATTGGTTAAATGGAAGGGAAAGCTAATTAATTAATAATAATTAATTAGTCTAGGTAGAAGGGGTGATTTATTAATGAAAGGTCATTAATTAGGGTATTTTTGGATAAGCAACTTAATAAATTTTTGTATTGTAATTAAATGATAAAAATTAGAGGGAATATGAGTGCTTTTGATGATATGTCATCTATTTTCAGAAAAGGAGATAATTAGTGTAATTTAAGTATTTAAATTGCTTGGGCGTAATTATGGGTGTCTACATTTGCCCCTCTTTGGGGTGGTGTAAGTGACGCCACTTCAAAGATAGTAGATAGGTGGAATTTTGAAGAGGTAGAAGAAAAATTAGTAGAAGTGAGAGATGCCCCCTCAAGTGTCGATGGGGTGATGAAAGAAGATGATCGACGATTGAAAAAGGTGAGAGATAGATAGAAGAATGGGAAGAGGCAAGATGCCCCGGTAAGATGGAAGAATAGGGGTGAGAGGAAAGTGATGTAGAATGAATATGGAGGAGGGGAGAGAAGATCTTAGCCTCTAGCCACTATGTATTGGAACAATTTTGGTGTCATCATATTGCCATAAGAGCTATGTCATCGGTCCTTATGAAAAATATAAGCATACGACAAAGGTAGAACGACATGAAAAGCCATACTACGAATGATTTTCCATTGCTGAAAACACCAACTCCATGTAACATACAAAATGCAATGCAATACGAGAAAGTGAAAGATGACTAAATCCATGCAACATACAAAATTTAATGCAATACGAGAAAGTAAACAAGCTAAACTAACAGAGAAACATAATATAATGTTTTTATTATCGAGCTTCAGTTACGACTTGTGAAAATTAACGACAAGGGTTGATGATGGTGCCCAAGCAAGGATACATGCGGGGAATAATGAAGGACACTCGGGTCCGATGGAAAATCAATGTGCACTATGAAACAGTACCAGGCAACTCATTGTGCCCCAGAGTATGGATGAAGTAAGTAGCCTAGCTTTTGTTGATGGAGGTAGATCAAGATGATCCATAAGTTGCACACATGAACAAGTGAGAACCAAAGAGTGACATTTTGTAGGATGATTTTCAATTTTTAGAAGTTTTCTAAAACATATTTGAATGTTTTTGATGATTTTTCTAACATATTTGAATGTTTTGGTTGATTTTGAAAGTTTTATGAAACTATGTATAAGAATATAAGGAAGCGTGGATGCCCCTAGCGATAGATGGGATGTATAAGGGCATAAGGCCACATGCGTACTAGAAAGGTGAAGATGTAAAAATTCCCCAACAATTAGGTGGGAGTATTCAAAGGTAAACTCTTCATAGGTAGAAATGGGACCCAAGGCCATTATGGATAGGTTCAACATGATGGTGAACGTAAACCCATGAAGTGCTGGGAAGAAGCAAGGATGCCCCTAGCGTAAGTTGGCCTAAGAGCACATGATAGAAAGGAAGGAGAAGATTATTTTTGTGGAAGGGGACAAAGGTGTCCGCAAACATGGAAAACAAGTAACCTTATACACATGGATGTTTTGAATGAAGTAGAATAACGATGTGAATGATATGAATGTAGCTTAGAAGCCTCGTGGTGATGAAGTGATTAGCCAAAGGCATAAATCATGAGATGAGATATGGACTAGAGTAAGAGTTTGAACAAGGTCCAAAAAATACACTTGGTAACATACTAATCATGTTTACTCATAGAGATCCAGTGTGTGCATGTGGAGTTTATTACCTCTTGAAGTGAAGATTTAATAAAGAACAAGTGAAGAGACCCTAGCCAATGTGTAGGAATAATTTATTTTGATAAGTGATTTTGTGAATGGAGGGTGAAAGGATATCCGTACATTGGTCCAGTTTTGCCAGCCAAGCATCCATAGCCCTAATGGAGATGTATTTGATTCTAATCACAACATTTCTCTCTCGCATCAGGGCATCCATAGCCCGATAGAGATTATTGGAAATACCCCAAGAGCGAGTTATATATTAATTTATTTTGCTTTGTAGCTTTTATCTTTTGAGTTTTGATTGATTTTGATTCTTTTGCTTTCTGAAAACTTATTTCAACTCTTTTGTTTGACAAGGGGTTAAGAACCACTGATGGATTGATGGAAGGAGGTGGAAGTGATTGTGATGATGACATTGGCTAGTGTCAACAAATATGTCCAAAATTTCTTCACAATAAGTTTATTAGATGTTTGAATGTGATAGGATCTCCATGAGGTTAGTCATTCTTTAATTTACCAAGGTGATAAAAGACTAGGGACAAACAGATACCATAGAGATAAATGTCACAAAATGTGTGTGAATAAGCTAACCAAAATATCACCGAAGGGATGAAAATGGTAGGAAGACTTGTAGAAGAATAACAAGGAAGGGAAGAAAGAAATATCCATGTGTATGCAACACCTAATTGCAATGTTTGATCTTTATACCTTTGATTTTTGTTGTTTTTCTCAATGTTTTTTGTATTTTTGAATTTTATTTTTTTAGATTTTTGATAGTTTTAAGAGGTTGGGACTAACAAAGTCACTCTGTGTGGTAAGATCCAACAACAATGTTTGCGACTTCCTTGATAAGGGAGACTAAGCGTGTTTGTTTATCAAGAGTCATGTTTTCCCCAATCTCGATGATCGTGGTGAGTTCACACTCAACAAAGGACTGATTTATCCTGAAACATGGATTTTTTATGTGGGAGCTTGAGTTCCCTATCCAAGAGGTTTATGCACTTTGCGCCATACTTGATGGTTATGTTGATGTGTTTTCTTGAATCATGCTTGATTTACAAATTTGAGATTGTTCCAGTTGTTGGGGGATTTTGAGCTCTTGGAAGTTTTGACCTAAGCTTGATAATGAACCTGTTTGGGTTTCTTATAAGCTAACACATGACTTGTCTGATCTCAAGAAGGAGAAGAAAGTGAACACGGACGTTTAGAACTGATGCAAGAAATGACCATGGGCTTTCCACCATCTTTGGTAGAAGAATAATGTGATGGATGAAATGTATATGGTCCAAGAATGAAGGAGTATATGGTCTAAGGGATGTGATTACCGATAGAGATGATGAAGGGATTCTAGGATGTGGCCCAAGAATAGAAGAAGAAAGGCTATTAGGACATGACCCATAGATAGAAGATGAAGGGCTACTAGGATGTGGCCCAAAAAATAGAAGAAGAAGGGCTACTAGGATGTGACCCATAGATAGAAGATGAAGAGCTACTAGGATGTGGCCCAAGAATATAAGAAGAAAGGCTACTAGGACATGACCCATAGATGTAAGATAATGGGCTACTAGGATGTGGCCCAAGAATAAAGATGATGGACTACTCTGGGGGTGATCCATACCTAGAAGACAAGGGGCTAGTTGGACGTGCACCAAGAATAGAAGATAGTGGGCTATTCGAAAATATCCCACAAATAGTAGAGGAAGGGCTACTAGAAGGTGACCCACACCTAGATGAAGATAAAGGAGCTACTTGGCGTTGACCCCACAAGAGATTGTGATTGAGGAATTATGATAGACGAAGAGTTATTGGGTGATGAGAAGATAAGCCATGGATCTATGCAAGACCAAGGAGTTTCATCACATAATGAAGAATGTGAAGATGGAAGAATAAGAGGAGGATTAAGTTGCATGATCTGAGGCTCTTCCTCCATTTCTTGATCAAAGGAATCAACCTTTTCCTCACAATATGCAGACGCATCAAAGTCTAAAGAGAATCCTTTTTGTAATCTACTAAAGCAATATCTTCATATGCCCCTATAAATGCCCTGATTGTTTCTTCATTCTAAAAGAGATCAATTAGTATGAGTTGTTGATCGATCCCTAGGGGTTTATTGGAAGAAATAGGTTCACTTGGTGTGGAAGACTTAGAATATGTTTAATGATTATTGATAGAAGAAGATGATATGGGGACGAATAATATGTGTAGCTAGATGTCTTAGGAGTAGATGAAGGTGGTGTGGACCTACCTATACAATGGTATGTCATATGTAAAATAGTAGGATTAAGTCAAAGTCTGTAGATTATGACACATGGGTCGATTCACATGTTTGTCTCGAAGGAATTTGAGTCACACGAATCGTCATATAAGGAAGATTCCGTGGGGGTGATTTATAAAGAAGGTCCTGCAAAGAAGGGGAGGACTATGATTCAAGCATTGCATTAGATGAATGATGACAAGGGTCCTACGAAGAAAGAGAGGACCATGATTTAAGAATTATATTATACTTCTGATTGGAGGGATTTGGAGTCGCGTGTATCTTCAAAGGAAGAATACGTTGTTGGGGTGACTGATAAAAGGTGTCCTGTGAAGAAAGGGAGGACCGTGACATAAGATTCACATTAGATGATTGATGAAGAGGATCTTGCAAAGAAAGGGAGGACTGTGATTCAAGCATCGCATTAGATGAATGATGACAAGGGTCCTGCGAAGAAAGAGAGGACCCCGATTCAAGAATTTTATTATACTTCTGATTAGAGGGATTTGGAGTCACGTGTATCTTCAAAGGAAGAAGATGTTGTTGGGGCAACTGATAAAAGGGGTCCTACGAAGAAAGGGAGGACCGTGACATAAGAGTCGCATTAGATGATTGATGAAGAGGATCCTGCAAAGAAAGGGAGGACTGTGATTCAAGCATCGCATTAGATGAATGATGACAAGGGTCCTGTGAAGAAAGAGAGGACCACGATTCAAGAATTGTATTATACTTCTGATTGGAGGGATTTGGAGTCATGTGTATCTTCAAAGGAAGAAGACGTCGTTGGGGCGACTGATAAAAGGGGTCCTGCGAAGAAAGGGAGGACCGCGACATAAGAGTCGCATTAGATGATTGATGAAGAGGATCCTGCAAAGAAAGGGAGGACCATGACTTAGGAGTCAAATTAGATGAATCTGAATAGTAGTTTGGATCTGAATCCTCAAAAGAGTCAGAGGAAATATTTGGATTGGAATCCTTAAGAAGAGGAAATGTTTGGATTAGAATTAGAAGAAGAGTGGGGGGAACTCAAATAATAATTTGGATCAAACGTGTCCAAATCATACCACCGACTATGAGATGAAGGTGGGGAACGAGTTACCCGGATGGGTTCTCTAGCATGAAGAACCAATCGAGGTTTGGTCATGATGGGCATCCTTTGATGTGAACGCCGAAAGTTGGATTCCTTATTATCATAAGCATGAGGAACTACACGATAATCAGTCATCTCTTGTGTCATTTAAGCACAAATGTCTAGACCTAGATAGTGCGATCAAACTTCTTCAAAGTGAAGAAGGCTCCATGCCGATTTGGGCAGCACAATGGCAGCCAACTAGACATTCATTATGTATGGAGATGCGTGTGTGATTTTCCAAAGGGGGCTAAGGAAAATAAACATCGTGATGATGCAATCTCGATGAGATCAAAAGGGATTGTCCTAGAAAACAAGTTTTCTGAATGAATAATCATAAAGAACAATCACAAAAGTGTGAAACACAAAGCCAATCAACAAGGAACTACTCCCTATGTAAAATGCATGTGCAAAGTGATAGTCTGATGCAAAAATGATCAACACAATGGCAATATTTACGTCAAGCTCAAAATGAACAAGGCGTAAATATTAACAAAGGGTAGATGTGACTCCCAATCAAAGGATACCATGAAAAGTTTAACAACCAACAAGGCCTAAATGTTAAAGGGTGAGGATTACAAATGTAAGCCATGTAACCACACCAATTGGACACGTTAATTAAGCTTTACGAAGAAGTAAGTTATTAGTGCTAAAGTGGTATCGAAACGACGTAAACAAAGTAAGTGACACTCTTCAAGATTTTGGACAATGTTTGAAGCCAAACCAAGTCAAGGTATACCGAGGATGTGTTAAAATATGCGCAGCGTAATGCCACAATGCAAATACTTAGATCAAATTTATGAAAAACATGACATAAGTATCTTAATTGTGTCGAGACAATGCACACAAGGTAACACGTCAAAGGGAGATAAAATGATGAATTAATTAGTCTAGGTAGAAGGGGTGATTTATTAATGGAAGGTCATAAATTAGGGTATTTATTAGATAGGAAACTTAATTAATTAAGGATGATATGAGGGAAAATGAGTGCTTTTGACGATATGTCGTCGATTTGCGAGAAAGGGGATAATTAGTGCAATTTAAGTATTTAAATTGCTTGGGCACAATTATGGGTGTCTACATTTTCCCCTCTTTGGGGTGGCGTAAGTGATGCCACTTCAAAGATAGTAGACAGGTGGAATTTTGAAGAGGTAGAAGAAAAATTAGTAGAAGTGAGAGATGCCCCCTCGAGTTTCGATGGGGTGATGAAAGAAGATGATCGACGATCAAAAAAGGTGAGAGATAGATAGAAGAATGGGAAGAGGAAAGATGCCCCGGTAAGATGGAAGAATAGGGGTGAGAGGAAAGTGATGTAGAATGAATATGGAGGAGGGGAGAGAAGAGCTTAGCCTCTAGCCACTGTGTATTGGAATAATTTCGGTGTCATCATATTGCCATAAGAGCTACATCATCGGTCCTTATGAAAAATATAAGCATACGACAAAGGTAGAATGACATGAAAATCCATACTACGAATGATTTTCCATTGCTGAAAACACCAACTCCATGTAACATACAAAATGCAATGCAATACGAGAAAGTGAAAGATGCCTAACTCCATGCAACATACAAAATGTAATGCAATACAAGAAAGTAAACAAGCTAAACTAACAGAGAAACATAATATAATGTTTTTATTATCGAGCTTTAGTTACGACTTGTGTAAATTAATGAAAAGGGTTGATGATGGTGCCCCAAGCAAGGATACATGTGAGGGGAATAATGGAGGACACTTAGTCCGATGGAAAATCAATGTGCACTACGAAACAGTATCAGGAAACTCGTTGTGCCCCAGAGTACAGACGAAGTAAGTAGCCTAGCTTTTGTTGATGGAGGTAGATCAAGATGATCATGCAAGTCACACACATGAACAAGTGAGAACCAAAGAGTGACGTTTTGTAGGATGATTTTCAATTTTTAGAAGTTTTCTAAAACATATTTGAATGTTTTTGATGATTTTTCTAACATATTTGAATGTTTTGGTTGATTTTTAAATTTTTATGAAACTATGTACAGGAATATAAGGAAGCATGGATGCCTTTAGTGATAGATGGGATGTACAAGGGCATAAGGCCACGTGTTTACCAGAAAGGTGAAGATGGAAAAATTCTCCAACAATTAGGTGGGAGTATTCAAAGGTAAACTCTTCATAGGTAAAAATGGGACCCAAGGCCATTATGGATAGGTTCAACATGATGGTGAATGTAAACCCATGAAGTGCTTTGGGAAGAAGCAAGGATGCCCCTAGCATAAGTTGGCCTAAGAGCAGCACGTGATAGAAAGGAAGGAGAAGATTATTTTTGTGGAAGGGGACAAAGGTGTCCGCAAAAATGGAAAACAAGTAACCTTATACACATGGATGTTACGAATGAAGTAGAAGAATGATGTGAATGATATGAATGTAAGCTTAGAAGCCTCGTGGCGATGAAGTGATTAGCCAAAGGTATAAATCATGAGATGAGATATGGACTAGAGTAAGAGTCCGAACAAGGTCCAAAAAACGCACTTGGTAACATAATAATCTTGTTTACTCATAGAGATCTATTGGTCAACAAAGCCAGAGATGTGAGAACGGGTAGGAAACCCATGTTCAAGTCCCACCGGTGTGCCAAATGTGTGCATGTATACTTTGCTTAATGCTAAATCAAATGAAGCAAGAACTACCACCTAAAAGCGAGTTCTACAATTTAGCTAAAACAAAGCATAAACACCATCAAGATAGAGAACTAAGCAAGATCTAAACTAACATTATAACTTTGAAAACATGAGATCAAAACTATGCTTGCTATTTTAACATCTCTACTCTCCTAGATTACCAACAAGAATGAAATGACCTATTTAGCTCCAATGGCAATCAAAAATTTCTTTGTTTGATCCTTAAAGAATGCAAGAATAGGAAGCTTTATCTCTTAACAATGGTGACCTCTCAAGAAAACAAAAGGCAAGCTCTTAGTCTCTTTGCTATATGCTTTGCATTTGCTCTCTTAAGAAGTTTTAGGTGTAAGTAAAAAGGTAGGTGGAGGGATCTTTATATAGCCCAAAGGATAAAGGATTCAACACATTCTCATGAATGTGGGATAAAGGTAAAACATGATTAGGAATGGATAAGGTTGCTTTATTAAAGGTAACCTTACTTTAGAAGGGTTTAATTTATGCTTAGCAAGTCATGGGAGTTGGGGGTGTTTTAATTAATCAAAGGTGATTAACTAATAGGTAGATGTAAGCTTATAGAAGATAATTAGAGGAATATTAGTATGATTTAGGCTATTAGAAGGGGATTAAATCAATTAAATATTGATTTATTGGTTAAATGGAAGGGAAAGCTAATTAATTAGTCTAGGTAGAAGGGGTGATTTATTAATGGAAGGTTGTTAATTAGGGTATTTTTTGGATAGGCAACTTAATTAATTAGCTTAGTGTAATTAATTAATGATGATATATAGGAAAATGAGTGCTTTTTATGATATGTCATCGATTTGTGAGAAAGGGGATAATTAGTGCAATTTAAGTATTTAAATTGCTTGGGCGTAATTATCGGTGTCTACACTACCTTCACTCACGTTAGGTGTTGTTCCTCTCTATTCTAGATGATCCACATACAAAGTAGCATTCAACAAACTGTGTATCACCATGTCCTTATAATATGCCAACTCGTCCCTCAAATACCGATAATGAGTTGTACTAATTATGCCTAAATCTCCCATCCGGCTACTAGCATGTGTAAAAATGTCAAATTTGAACCTAATATATAAGACCTGTGATACCTAGGGCCTTCTTCAAAGCATCTCATTATTAATGGTACCTATCCATATCTATGACAGCCTAAGCCAACTAGATCCTAAGCCCATCCCGCTCAGTCATGGAATTGTCTGCTCCACAACCATGCATCTTGGACTCCCATCAAATCATATCTATCTTTCCTAGCATTATCTCTCTTTGCCTCTAACGAGACCTTCTCGGACATCAAATCTACCATTGTAGGTGTAAAATCCCCATCTACATCCTCCTCCTCATCACCCTCATCATCAATAATCTGGATAGTCTCTTATGCTCCCTCAACTCAAGCACGCACCCTCCTCACTTGTTGTACCACTTGAGTCCTCTCAAATTCTCTAAATTCTTGAGTCCACTAAGGTCCATACTCAGTGTAACCCCTACATCATCAATAGGCACTATATCTCCATCATCATTAGGGCCCATGGCCCCACACTCCTTGACAATAATGAAAGGTATGCTCACAACTTCCTTGAGTCTCAAAGTATCCCCCACCTCCCGTCTATATACATCGGCTCCTCAGGCATATCCTATACTAATCCAAACTTCCATCTAACATGGCTGAATTGAACCATCTCATACTCAACTCTTATCCTTTCATGCACCCATGTGTCTTGCTATGTACCAACAAGTTTGTGCTCACATCTGGGCCAATCATGAATTTCTAAATATGGTCTCCATATAACATCCCTAGTTTGTAATCCACTCAACATATCCCTGTAATAACCACCTTCCTCTTCCTCTTCCATCTAACTATATCATGTCTCCATCTCATGAAACCTGCATGCCCATCTCCTAAACCCCATCAAAAACCATATGGCTAAGAAATGTATACATGCTCATATGCCCAACATTGTAACAAGAAAACAATATCAACCTAATACCTCTTTTGAGTCTTCTAGGCCCAAAACTATCTATATGTCTGAGAAAGTAAAGTTGGTTCCCACTCGAACATTATCGATGCTCCAAAGCATCTCATTTCTACAACCCCAGTCATCATCCAAGGAAACCTACCTCCTCTATAATTAGGTAGGGTGAAGCATGAAATGGCCATCATCATCATAGTCAACCTCGTACATCCATATCTTGATGGAAAATATAAATCTTGATATGTAAATCCTCCTAAAACATACTTCACATCATCCACCTCATCCCCGTATAATCTCCTCATAACATCTAGTCTCTCAGACTCCTCAATAGTATATATACCCTCTCCTTAGATTGGTAGACTCATGATCTAGTGTACATCCTCCAACGTAATAGTCATCTCCCCTATGGGTAATAAAAACTAAAAGTACAGGTGGAAGGATTCCACCTCTCCATCAATGCTAACATCAAACCCCAACACCTATGCACTCTCTTGTAATGTCTCATCCCTCTAAAACCCACTACCTCCACATGCTCCCAATCCTCATCCAACATGTCAGCCCATACCTCATCCAAAATAATAGGGATCTCGATCATGGATCATCAACTTCAAGTCCACATACATACACAATAACAAAAAACATTAGAACACATATCATCATCTCATCATCAAAACATCAAAAAAATCCATTAAAACTTAATACTTCCACTCAAAAATATCAACTACAACTAAAACAATCGAATCACCGATGATTCATCTCAATCTCTAGTGATCACATGAATCATCGACGATTCCTATGATTCCCTTCATTTAATCTGTATGCTACAATATTTTATGAAAATCCTAAAATCTACTTCGAAAAAAAAATTCAATCAAAATTTAAGAAAAAAAAAACATAATTAAACTTACCTCTACCAATGTAGGTTTCCTATGCCTGCCTTTGGAGGATGCCATCACGTTTTCTTTTCTATCACTCTCACGGTCGTGCAGGTTGGTTTGCTAAAAATGAACTGTTCACCATCCCATTCACATTTTATAGGCCCTAATTAATTTTTCCCTAATTGTCGACAATCCACTTACTCACTAGTGATTCATCTAAATCACTCATGATTCACATAATCAATAGCAATTCATCCTTCTTTACACACCTATCAATATTGCCACTTTTTTCAAAGCATGTTACCTCCTTTAAAGGACCCCAATCCTCGAAATATTAAACATCGAACAATCAAATTAGCATTGGGATATGTCATACGTCATGGGACATGAGCCTTTTGGCCCCCATCACTGGCTTCCCTATCATTCTAGCCTACCTTTGTGGATCATATTTCCATAGCATCGACCCATTCGTTCCCCCTATCACTTGATCCAATGGTAGCATACCTCATTTCGGTACCCCTTAAAAGCGGGGTAATGTTTTCATGAAACACATGTCACATTTATCCAATCAAAACTATCAAACTAGTGTTCCTTACACTGCACTGCAGTCACCCCATTTTGAGGGGGATCACCCATAAAAATCAACTCGTCATTATTTTTTCTAGCACTTTTCTCGATGTCAAACTACTAGAAAAAAGGGGAAAATGTAGACACAAAAAATTTGCACCCTTCATCCCCTTTATCATTTATTTATCTAATTCATCATTTAACACTCATTAATTGCCTCATCTTAACTCATAATCCCTTTATTATATTTACCCCATGTAAATATCCCTTCTACAGATTATCAATTCTATATCTAACCATCTAAAAACCACCTTAAAATCAAAATTAAATAAAGACAAATCATATTTAAACCATTTCACAACCCCCTTAACCATCACACCTCATCCCTAACAAATTAAAAATCATTTACCCAAACACAAACCAAAACAACTTCATTTAGAAGTGGTTTTAACCACTTTTCCACCTTAAATCCTAAGAAATCTAGATTGCCAACAATTTAGGTAATCTCCAGCGATTATAAATACAAGTTTTTCATCCTCTTTCGGGATCCTCAATTTCAAATCCCGGGCTTTTACTTTCAACACCTTTGTATTCCAACATTATGTGTATCATCATTTGACACTAGGATATCAAAGTTATAAATTTCTATCATTATCAATACCAATTAGACATTTTCCAAGATTTTCAAAGCTTCATGGATCAACTTTTCATCATTCCACCTATAGATTGTATCAACCATCCATATCACTTCTCAGCAAGGTTTGAGGCTTATTTTAGCTCCATTTCAACCTCCAGGTATTTTTTTTATGATCTATCATGTTTTTAACATTTTTTTCAGTCATTCATTATTCTCAAACATCAATTAGAAAATTTAAACATTTAACTTTATTAAACTATCAAAAATCACTGAATCACAAGTGATTGGCCTAATCGCCAACAATTTCTATCAATTTTACTTTTCATCAACTTTTATCAGTTTTCATCAAGTATTTCTTATATTTTTATCAAACATGTTTCTTCTAACATATTTTTAAGCATGGCTCATTGTTAGATGGAAATTGGTGGTCAATCACATGAAATCACAAGCATTCACTCACTGCCAATAGTCAAACAACCCTTCTATTGGGAAAAATTTGATATCATTCATGAATTAAGTCTCTATGTAATCTAATTTTCCAAAACCAAACAAGACATCGAAGATAAGATTGAATTCTTACATGACATTGAACAAGAAGTTGCAGACTTATGGTACGATTATTTAGAACACTTACAAATTACATCCACACTTACCTAGGCCAAATTCGAAGTGGACATGACCTACCCTTTAATCTCAAGATCTCATCATATTTACATATTATTCTTGCATCTATATTTCTGTTATCCATTTATAATTTATCACTTATCCATTAAAATTCAATTGATTGTTTAGAAAGTGAGTTTTCATGCTTTGAGGAAGCCCTTTGAATTCCCTGGAATCAGCCTTTTTGAGAAGTTTTCCTATCTATCTATCTAATCCATTCTATTTAGTGTCTTTGAGTATAGGTCTCTTCACAAGACATGAGCTTGTGCACACTTTTAGATGGAGAATGATTTCTATCAACATCGAGTGTTAACATCCATCATCTATGGGTATCGTTAAACCCCATGTCTTCTAATGTAGGTTTTGTTTTTATTATTTCACTTTTTTAATTTAAGTAGAAAGTTAAAAACATCACTTGAACACCACCCAACATGATACATGGGTGCATGGTGATAGCCGAGGAGAATGGGAGTTGATGAGATTTAGTTGGGTGATGTGAAAAAGTATGTACAACCACCGCCTATCACATATAGGTGAGACAATGAAGATATGGACACACCACTCCTTATGGTCACAAATCCTGTGAAAATTCCAGATGAAGAGGAGTAGATGATGTTGGTGTTATTGAGGCATATACAGAGTGACAAGGTGGAGCAGAGCACATATTAGACATGATAGTGTGAGCCTAAGTAGAGGCTCGGGAAGGAGATGGGGACATTCGAAGATAGATGAGAAGTGTTAAAGGATGCAATCACTATTTAGGAGGAGGATCAAGTTTTATGGGCTACAGGTAGGAAAATTTTTACCGTAGACGGGGAAACTCTCTATCAAGAGAGAGATACTCTCGGGGAGTAGCTGGGAGTAGCACATGCGAGATCTAGTTTAGATGAGAGTAGATAGAGATATGTATTGTTGTCAATGGGAGATGTTGTGGGCCGATACGGAGATGTGGGGAAAATTTCAAAGGCCACCGGTGGAGATGACCAAGGATTTGTGGCACTCGACAAGTTCAGTAGTAACTACAAGTGGAGGAGGTAGGAATTACCATTAGGGATAGCATCCATACGTGGAGGAGGGATAACAACTCTTGGATTCTTCACACTCAAGAAGTATCATGCTCTTGGTGAGGAGGTGCTCTATTATCAATGTATAGTGACTATGAGGATCTCGGATGTACCATGTTATGCGGTGTGTATGTAGTGAGTGAGAGGATTTTGGCGAGGATGGTTTCTTCAACAAGTATGGGAAGTGTAGCTCAATCTTGAAGATTCTTCAATCCGGATAGAGAGGCACATATTTGAGCAAGGCGGAGAGCCTATCATGTCTAATCTATATTTTACTATATAATAGGTATATGCATCATATATATGGTTTGTGGTGGACTCAAAATTGTGTTTATGTTTTACATTTCATGTTTTTCATGTTTTGGATTCGAATCGATTTTAAATGATGTTAGATGTTTAGATATGTGTGTTGATGTGATGTTTATATATCAATATTGATTTTAAATAGTTTTTAATTGGATGTTGATATATATATATGTGAAGTATATATTATAAAATATATTTAAATGTAAAAATGATTGACTAAGTTTTACATGTGTGTTAATATAGATGGTATTACTTGTCATATCATAATTTTTATTGGATAAATGTATATAAATGGTATGATGAGGATTATTGACGAGGTATAGATGTTTTTTTCATATAATGGATACTTGATTGGATCCATTTATGGGATTTTTGTTTCTTACTATGACTTGTCATTTATAAGACACATGGATAACTAAATGGAGATGCACATGGAACACATTATCAATGCTAACATATAATTAACAATAATTAGTTAGGTTGAGATTAAATGGGGTGAAAGAGAGGTATGTATGTACAAATAATTTATGTATGTATATGTATAGAGGAAGATAGGTTTTCTAAAAAATGGTACCGAGGTTACTTTGATTTTATTAATGTGTGATCGATTGATGTGGTAGGATTGCACTTTATGGGAAATTTGATCAATTCCGAGAAGATTTTTAGAGATGGATATATATATGTATATAAGATCCGATCAAGATGGGAAGCTATTTTTGATGAGTATATTTGGTATTTTGTTGTGTATCCATCCTTCAAGGGAGTGATCTACATTGTTATTTTAACTTTTAAGGTAAGATAGTTGCCCTTTAAGGAATCATTCTATGACTTGGATTTTATATGAGTAATGATTTGGGGTTCCCAAGCTGTAAGAAGGGGAACTTATCCATATAGAAATGGTATAGGAAGAGATATGGTACCTAAATTTAAGGTCATAATTCCAAAGTAATGGAAGACCACATGATTCTAAATCATTATGGTCATAGAAATTTAGATGAAGGGATAAAAGAAAGACTAATATCGACTAAAGTCATGCAAGTAAAAGGTTAGCAATAAAATTTCCACATATGCAATTCATTAAGAGGATCCACTTCAGGTTTACCATCAAGGGAAGCCAAGTGATAAGTCCTAGATCCATACTTATGCATGATTATATATGGTCCAAGCCAATTCAAAGAAAATTTCCCACGTTGACTCCTTTCTAAAGTAGTGACATTTTGATTTTGTTTCAAACAAGATCACCAATATTAAAGCAAATTTGATTAATATGTTTATTATAGGCTCATTTGATATGTTCTTGGTAGATGTGATGATGATCAAGTGTTGTCAGATGACATTGGTATAACAATTCAAGTTGTGCTAAACATTTTTAGCAATAATATTCATCATATATGAGGTTATAAAGAGAAACATGAAGAGATGGTATTTGAATTTATAGAGGAAGAAAAAAAATGGAATCGTAAATGAGGGAAAAAGGAATAGTGCCCGTGGGTGTTGGATACTAGTCCGATAAGACCATAAGGAAAAGGGGATATGGAGATGCCAAAGCTTACCAATTTTTTTAATGGTTTTTGCAAGAATATATCTAAGTGTTTTATTGGTTGCTTGGCTTATCCATTGGCTTACAAATAGTATGGAATGTAGAAATTAAGTTTAATGTGTCATAGAGTTTCTTAATATCCTTATTTTAAAATGAATTTCCATTATCTATGATGATTTTATGAGGAATGTCAAAGTGACATATAATATGTTGATAGATTAAATCTACAATTTTATTAGCTTTGGTTAAGGCGAGGGAAGTAATTCCACCCATTTAGTAAAATATTTGGTAACAATGATGATCGAGTGATGAAGATATGATGAACAAGGATTAATAAGGCCCATAAGATCAATCCCTTAATGTGAGAAAGGCCACAAGTCATGAGCAAGTTGTAGAGCTTGACTAGGGACATGTGTAAGACTAGAATGTTGGTGACATTTTAAACACATTTTAACATATTGAAAACAAACAAGGTTAAGATTCGTCCAATAATATCCCATTCACAATACACGGTTAACAATGGCTAAACCATTAAAATTTCCACCACATATTCCATCATGGACTTCTTACATTGCTTGGATAGATTTGTGGGTTTTAAGGAATCTCATGAGAATACCATAAAATCCTCATTTATAAAAGATGCCACCTAGGATTAAAAATGGGTAGAACGTTGTATAAAATATCTTTCGCCATTTTTAGACAAGTCAAGGGGGAATTTAGATTGAGAAAGATAGTCATATATCTATGTATACAAAATATCTGTTTGATTATTTTCAATGTTATTGAAAGCAAGAAGTTCATTTTCATGGGATGGTTGCTCAAGTTTGTGTATGACAAAAAATAGTTTGGAATCATCAGTTGACCATGGTATGAATGAGGTGAGAGAAGACATGGTATCTAAAAACTTATTAGAAGAATGAGGGACTGTTTGGATTGTATAACTATTAAATGCTTCTAAAAGGAAGTCAACAACGACCTTGTATTTTTGTAATATTTCATTTTTACATTGATAAGTTCCGTTGATTTGATTAATGATGAGTTGAGAGTATCCATAGATATGAAGGATTCTAACACCAAACATGATAGTGATTTGGAGACCCATGATTAATGCTTTGTATTATGTCATGTTGTTAGTGCATTCAAAATTTAATTTAAAAGATAAAGGGATAGGATTCCCTCAAGGAGGTATGATGATGATGCCCACTCCTCTCCCTTATTGGCATTTAGAGCCATCAAAGAAGAGAATAATTTTAATAGTAATATCATCTTTGTGATCAAATGAATTGAATAATTCATAAAGGAAAAGCTTAAAGCTTGTTAGGAATATGATTTCTAGGAAGAGGAGTTTTGACTAATCGATTAGCAATAATGTGACCCTTGATATATTTTTTTGGGAGGGGCTCTAGATCAAACTTTGTCATGAGCATAAGCCACTGGGTGATGTGACCATTATGGTAAGGTTTTTAATACATATATTTAAGAGGATTAACATTGGTAATAATGAAAATTTTGTGATTGAGGAGATAATGAAGAAGTTTAGAATTCAAAATATAAGGCACAACACAACTTTTCAGCTTCTATGTAGGGTTTTGTAATCATGGAGAGTTCAAATTATGTAATAAACTACTTTTTATTTACCATGCTCATCTCTATGTGTGAGTATGGCCCCTAGGGCATGATTAGTAGTGGATATATAAAAATAGAATGGTTCACCCTTATGTGTAGGTGTGAGTACAAGAGGTAATAGAAGGTATTTTTAAGTTGATTTAAGGCCTCTGAAAACCTTCATCCCATTTAAATTGAACATATTTACTAAGGAGATGATGGAAAGGATGACATCGATCAACTAATTATGAAATAAAACACCGAGTGGACTGAAGTCTTCCTTGGAGACTACAAAGTTGTTTAAGATTAAATAGAGGTGAAATTTTGATAATGGATTTTATTTTGGCTAGGTCTACTTGATTCCTTGAATTGATACTATAAACCCTAAGATATTACTAGATAATACTATGAAAATACACTTGGAGGATTTTAGTTGAAGAAAATATTGGAGAATATGTGTGAAGATAGTGTCGAGGACAATATGATTATCCTGCTGATGTTTATATTTTCTTAGGAGATCATCCATGTAGTATTCCACAATGTTATGAATGAGGTCATAGAAGATATAATTCATTGCACATTAGTAAGTTCCTCTCTGTATTCTTGGCCAAAAGACATACTCTCTGAGCAGAGAAGGTTCCCCAAGGAGTGATGAATGATGTTTTATGTTGATCATCAAGTGTGATAATAATTTTACTATAACAAGAAAATATATCCATAAGGGATAGCATTTCGTGACCTACCATAAGATCAACAAGCTAATTAATATTAGGGAGTGGGAAAACATCTTTTAGACATGCGATATTAAGATCTTGGAAATTAGTACAACTATGCAAATTCCATGTGGCCTTAGTCAAAGTATTATGATGGAAACCCATTGTGGATAATCAATAGGGAAGATGACTTTAGTGGAAAGAAGACACTGAATTTATTCTTTTATGAGAAGAGTAATGCGAGGATGAATTTTATGCATTTTTATTTAACTGGTTTAGAATCGGGGATAGTGAATATATTATAAATGAAAACATTAGGGTTAAAGCTATACATGTCACTATATGACCATGCAAAATATTTACTATGTTTTAATAAGATATCGGTAAAGTTTCGTAATTCTTATGGATCAAGAGATTGGCCAACCTCAATTATGCAAGGATTTGTGAAGTACCTATGTTGATATTGATAGTGAATTCATCCGATAATGTGGTCATAGTAGGAGGTAAAGTTTCTTGAGGGTGAGGATCATCCACACCAATGAAAACTAGGATAGAATCATCATTGTGAAATTGAAGAATATGGATGGTGGGGAATCCTCTACTATCATGTCAGGAAAACTAATGGAGTAATTTGATTGTGTTGTTAGCTTGATAGGTCAATAGTCCTAATGTAATGGAGTTGACTAAAAAAGTTAGGGGAATGGATGTGGTATCATCTATGTTTATAGAATCATTAGGTGGATTGGGAGAGGATTATTCCTCCATTATTATGTATTTAGATGTGATGTTTATAGATTTTTAGATGCGAGACTTCTAAAACCTAATCTAAGTTTCTCATGGGGCTTGTAAGTTTGGTCGATGATCAATTCATGGGTGACTTGTTCGTAACGTCTTAGTACAAAACCCTTCCATGCACAATGATGGAGGTAAGTTTTAGTGAAGGATGGATTGTAAAGGAAATCAAAACTTGTTGTGAAATGCTTTGCATGGGGTTGGTTGTTAAGGTGGGAAGAAGGTAGATCAATTCCTCCATAAGCAACGTTGGTTTTTAAATAAGGAGGAAAAAGGATACAATGTCACTAATGTTAGGTTGGTACATAGGTTTTTTTAGGGTCTTCCAAAGGTGTTTGGTTTGGGAAGGTCATTGAGAGCCAAGAGTTGATAGTCCCCTAATGAGAGATATTGTAGCACATTGTCGAAGGTTTGATCACCAATAAATTTGGATGAAGGGATGATAGTACTTGTAGAAGCCACATGAGAAAATTACTTCTAAGGAAAAATCTCATCGAGATAGATGGTATTTCATGTGGCATGTTTTAAATGGATGAGGATTAGTGGGGAGTGTGTGGATTTTCCATTTTTTTCATTTTTAAGCATCAATGCAAGGTGGAGGGGATGGAGTGCATAACACAAATCCAAGGATGCCCAAGAAAGATGTTATATTGGAATTATCCTTCTACAATGTAGAAGAGTTCATGGAGGAGCTTATAATATATGCAAATGGGTAAAATAACCGTACCTATTGCAAGAGCGATACTATTGTTAAATGTATGTAGGACAACTGGTGATTGGGATATGATGTTATCAGGTAACTTAAGTTGTTTCAACGTGTAACATGAATTATGTTGATACTAGCACCGTTTCAATCATAACTCTTTTGATAGAGGTGTCATTGATTTGAACAAGATGATGAAGAGTGGGAGGTCATGTTCTTCTAGTTGGAGAGTGGGGATTTCCACATTATCAAACACAATGGAGGAAGAAGCAAATAATACGATGTAAAATTTATCTAGTGGGAAAGGGTCATCTACTTGGATTATGATGTTCTTAAGAGCCTCAATCATGTCCGAGCAATGTTGATGGACCTCTGGATAAGCTCATAAAGAGACATTTTTATAGGTTCATGGTGCAAGTTTTTAAGGATTATATCATGTATTTTTATTGGTATATGAGTAATAAGGGATGCAAAATGGACACCTTGGTATTAGGAATTAGTGGTTTAGAATAGTCCGAGGAAATAGTTTGTAATTTATCTTGTATAAGATCATCGATATCACTTTTGATATTTTTCAAAATTTGTGTTGAAGTGGAAGGGTTAGGAGTAGATGAAATTTTGACCTTAGGCCTAGTTTTTGAGGGAAAAGTATAATTAGATGGAGCCCTAACAATGATGATTTTAGGTTTGTCTTGATTTGGGTCATATGCATAGGCTCTAGTGGTGATGCGAATAACATAGATCTAAAAGGGTGGTTTAGTGGAAAAATCATGATCCTGCTTAAGATGAAGGACCTACTCATTCAGATGTGATAGGCTTGAGAATTTATAAATTGGGAATTTTTCTTGATGTTTTGAAATTGATTCTGGATGATTGAATAGAGGAGTATAATGGTCTAAAATTTTATCCCTTGGATCCACTTTTCAAGGAAAACTTACAGAGCTTTACAATGCTTAGTTTTGTGTCCTGGTGTCCTATGGTATGCATAGATGACATTAGGGTTAAACTAGGAAGGTTTCCATTCATATGGTTTTGATGGGTGGTAATTTTATTGATTCTAACTGAATAATCTTCTAGAGTGGTGTAAGAACCTTTAGGTGGTGGAAAAAGTAGATGTATAGGTGGAGGAACATTCCTAGTTGTTTTATAAGGAGAAGAGATTTTAGGAAGATTGTGAATAATGTGTTTATATATAGATTTAGGAGTGAACTTGGGCCTTTTAATGATGATAGGAGTTTATCTAGTGGAGGGATGAGGCCCCAAAATAGAAGGTATGAGATTAGTCTTAGGTTTAAGCGATGGAAGTCCAATTTTCTTATGAGGATGGAGCATTTTTTTTTTTTGAATGGGACTATTAAGATTTTGATTGGATGTTGAGAAGATTTACCGTTGGTGGAGATAATTCTAGTTTCTAAGAGAGATTTATTTTTTTGTATGTGTAATGAAAGGGATAAAAAGGAGTTGGGAAAGAAATATATCATGGTGGGTGGATTTACTACATGAGATGAATGAGTGAGGGTTTATGTATTAGAATGGTCATCTATGCCGGTCACAACGATGTCTAAGTTTTTTAGAGGTAGATGTGGATGTTTCAAGAGGTTAAATTTTATCAATTAAAGTGGATGTAAAAGAATAAAGAGATTGAATTGGATTAATGATAGTGGATATAGAAGATTATGAGGTTTGGATTTGATTAACTATTGTAGGTGTGGAAGATTCAAAGGGTATTTGGTTAATAGTGTTGGATGTAGAAAGTTTTGGAAGATTAAGAAAGTTGGATTTAATCCCTTTAAATATGTGTTTGAATAACGCTAATTGTATGAGCTCCAAGATTTTGAGATCTAGAGGCTTGATTTTGAATGGCATTATTATTGGGAGAATGATTGGGAAAAGGCTGATTGAAAAATATCCAAAACTTGGTTTAGAGGTGCATTAGGGTTATCAAGTTGTAAATCACCTTGGTCAATAAAATTTTGGACAATGTCTTTGAAAGTACGACACCTTTCGATGTCATGACCTTGGACTTGGTGATATTCGCAATATTATTTTTCTTACTACCAAGTGGGTTAGAATCGTTGAAAGGTCAAACTGGAGGGAGTTCTATCATGTGTGCAGCTATAAGCTTATCAAAAATTGAACTATAAGATTCCCTAAAGGTGTATAGTTACAAAGAGGTATAGGTGGCCTCTCGAGCTTGTTCGTTGTTATATGTGTTATTACATGAGGTTTTCATGACTACAACATATGCCACACCTTTATATTTATTGTTGTTGGAAGAGGAATTAAAAATTATGATTTAGGATTTTTGGATTGGATTTTAACCTTACCATCTTTAAGATCTTGGGTTTCTAATTTATGGGCCATTGTAAAGGATTATTTAAAGGTATAGAAGGATTAAATTTGGAGGGTTTTTAAAATACGCTTAGCACAAGAATGAATGAATAATTCAATAATCTTGGTTTAAGGGAGAGCAAATGATAATCTGGATAATCACTCCCATGCCATCTAGCGAAAAAAAATACGAGTAATAGGTTCGTCTTCAAATTGTTTTATGGCGTAGAGATATTTTTGGTGGATATTTTATGGGATATATTGATAGAAAAATGTTCTAAGAACATTTGGGTGAGTTGTGTGAATGTAAAAATTGAATGTTGTAGAATGTTCCCATACCAATCAAGAGCAGGTCCTACTAATGACATTGAGAAGGTGCAAAGAAGAAGAGTGTCATTGCGAGCTAGAAGGTAGCATGCATGACAATATACTATTAAGTGTTGTTGAGGATCTTATTTGTTATAAGATAAGGTAAACTTTGGAATTTCCCAATGAGTGGGATATGAGTGGATGGAGACAGATGGATGGATGGGATCACTTTGCATATGTTTTTGTAGGATAATTTATTTTGTATGAAGATGAGGAAAATTATGAATTGGTCATTCTATTCATGAGGGTCTCAGTAAGAGGTTAGATAGAAGTTATATGTTAACGTGAGTGGACTCGAGGAGCATGGGAGCGGGAATATTTTGATAAGGGGGTTGTGATTGAAATTGTGGGATATTAGTGGGGATGTGATTGGTAGCTTGAGATGTAACACGATGAATTGAGGGTTATATTATTATTATTGAGGTACCGAGGCAAGTAGCAGATGGTTGATATGTAGGTTGAGACGGAATTTGGATTTGGTGTTTGGAGGTTGGGATGGAATTGGTGTTTGGGGTTATTGAAGAGGTGGGGTGGAATTTGAGGTTAGGGATGTTGAAAAGGAGAAATACCAACATATTGAATAGATGCAATGGGTAGTGTTTGATTGGGAATCGAGCAGTTGTAATCGGATTAGTATTAATAGGAGGAAAAGATGGAGGGATGGATACAAAAAAATTCTGAAGATGGGCAAGATGTGATGGAGGGAAAGAAGATATAATAGCTTGAGGATGTGATGGAGGACTAAGACCTACAGATGGTGGTGGAGGAGGAGGAGAAGATGTGGAAGTGGTGGAATAGGGAATTATTTGGCTAATTATAGGTTGATATCCCGACAGGAAAAATTGATCAATGCATGGTTTGTTGAGTATGGAGCTAAATTACTCATGTTTTAGCATGCAAATAGAACTTGTTGGAAGTTGACAGTAACCGGCATTGGTTAGAGTGTGATTTGCATCGGTCAGGGAAAGTTGGAAGAGTGAGGTGGTTGGGAAGCGTAACCAAGCATCGGTTAATTTGTGCGATGAGTTTTTAATTAACTCTTGGGATTTATTTCTATTTTTAGCATTGGAATAGATTTAATGAATGTAATTACATGGCTAAGTGCCCTAAAGTATTAAACAACTATTTAAAGCATAAAGCTAGGCTTTAGAATGAGAGGACTGATCATAATTACAAGATAATTATGTGAGAGAGAATTCTTGGTTAAGAATCAAAAAGCTTGAAGGAAGAAAGTACTAAATGATGTGAGAAGTGTAGAAGATTGTAAATCTTCATTGTATATCTTGTCAAAGCTTTGGATAATATATTGGCTTGTTTCTTGGTGGATGTAGCCCACACTGGGTGAACCACATTAAATTTGGTGTTGATTTATGTCTCTTATTTTGTATAATTCTTCTGGTAGAATATCTTCTTTTATTTGCATGTATGCTTAGATCTGATATATATTATCTGTACAACTAGTGTGCTAACCCAACAACTTGGTATCAGAGCTTTGTTTGAGGGTTTTGTGTGTTGATAGATTTACTCACAGAGGTTTTTTTGATTGAGTGGGAGCTACAACAATGATAGAAGATAATAAATACAAGGTAGAGAAGTTTGACGGCTGAAATTATCAATTATGGAATATGCATATTGAGGATTAATTGTATCAGAGAGATTTGTACTTACCGTTGGATGAGAATTCTAGACCTACGAAGATGACTGATGAAGAATGGAAGATTCTTGACATAAAGGCTTTAGGATCTATAAGATTGAGCCTAGCAGCATCTGTGGCTTCCAATATTATAGAAGTGGCTTCTATGGTATACTTAATGAAATCTCTTGCTAATTTATATGAAAAACCTAGTGCTTCAAATAAAGTTTATTTGATGAAGAAACTTTTTAGTTTTAAGATGCATGAAGGTGAATCTGTCTCTAGTCATTTTAATGATTTCTGATCTATTGTAAATCAGTTAAAATCGGTTTCAATACCATTTGATGATGAAGTAAAAGCACTTTTATTCTTATGTTCTTTGCCGATAGTTGGGACAACTTAGTAACGTTGTTAGTAATACAACATCTGCTAATAATATTTTGAAGTTTGATGATGTGGTTAGTATAATCTTGAATGAAGAAATTCACAAGAAAAGTACAGAGGAAACATCATTTGGAAATGCTTTGAATGTAGAAAGTAGGGGCAGGAAGAAGGAGAGATCCAAGAGTAAGAGTAATGGGAAATCAAAGTTAAGGGATGGTAGATCTAAATCCATAAGTAAGGAATTACTTGTTGGAAATGTGGAAAGAAAGGACATGCAAAGAAAGATTGTTGGTCAAAGAATAAAGAGAACAACAAACCGAGACAAAGGTAAAAAAGGTGAATCTTGCTGCATCAGAGGTAATGCAAGATGCTCTTATTCTTTCTTTAGATAGTATAATTGAATCATGGGTTTTAGATTCAGGAGCTTCTTTCCATGTAACCCCTAATAAGGGTTATTTCAGAAATTATGTCTAGGGAAATTTTGGGCATGTTTATTTGGGTGATGATGAACCTTGCAGTATTACTGGTAAAGGGAAGTTCATCTAAAATTATAGAATGGAAATACATGGGTATTGAAAGATGTGAGGCATGTGCCAAGCCTCAAGAGGAATCTTATTTCTACAGGGCAACTAGGTGAATTTGGTTGCATGGTTACTTTTATAGGAGACTCTTGGAAAGTCACCAAGGGTGCTTTTGTTGTGGCAAGAGGTAAGAAGGTAGGAATGTTATATTTATCTACCTATATTACTGATTCCTTTTTTGCATTATCTACTTAGATTCAGATGCATGCATGTGGCATAATCGGTTGGGTCATATGAGTCAAAAAGGAATGTAGATCTTAAAGGCTAAGGGTAAGTTATCATATTTGAAAGATTTAGATCTTGATTTTGTGAGAGCATTGTATCTTTGGAAAGTAAAAGAGAGATTTCTCAAAGTTGGGGAAACTAAGAAGGATCATAAATTGGAGCTTGTACACTCAGATGTGTGGGGACCAGCTCAGGTAGCTTCTCATGGTGGATCCCAGTATTATGTTACTTTCATTGATGATGCTACAAGAAAGGTATGGGTTTATTGTATTAAACATAAATCTGATGTTTTTGAAACTTTTAAAAGATGGAAAGCCCTTGTTGAGAATGAATCAAATTCTAAGTTAAAGTGCCTTAGATCTGACAATGGTGGTGAATATTGTAGCAAGGCTTTCAATGATTATTGTTCAATGAATGGAATACGTAGAGAAAGAACGGTTCCAAGAACACCACAGGAGAATGGTGTTGTAGAGAGAATGAACAAGACAATCATGGAACGTGCTAGAAGTATGAGGATACATTTTGGATTGCCCTTGCAGTTTTGGGTAGAAGCAGTTGATACAATGGTTTATTTGATTAACCATGGCCCTTCAAGTTCACTAGATGGAGGAATACCAGAGGAAGCATGGACCGAAAAAGAGGTAGATCTTTCTTTTCTTAAAGTTTTTGGTTAGAAGATTTTGTGCATGTTGATAGAGAAAATAGAAAAAAGTTGGATGCAAAATCCAAGAGGTGCACTTTCATTGGTTATGGATCTGGTGATTTCGGTTTTCATTTTTGGGATTTAGAGAATTCTAAAATTGTTAGGAGTCGTGATGTTGAATGGAATGAAAAGAGAATTTATAGGGATCAAATTTTGGTACCCAAGGATGAGAAAATTGAGAAGTTTATTGATGAAAATGAACTCTCAAGTTTTAAAGAAACACCTTTAGAAATACATAGTAAGTGGTCGATTAGGCCCTGACCGGCATCGGTCAGATGAACCGCTGATGGTTACTGAGAGGATCAAAACGGGCATCGGTTAGTAGATCGGGTTAGACGAATCGGTTAGAGGTGACCGGCGTCGGTCACTGTCAGAAGTTGATACTAATGTCCAGGAGGTCAGATTGAGCCTCCGGTACCCCAAACTCCTGTGAGAAGGTCACAAAGGGTAAGTAAACTTCTAGAAATATTTTCACCTTCTCTATTTTATCTATTATTGATTGATAGTGGTGAACCAGAAAGCTTTGAAGAAGTAATGCAGGATAAAACTCACGTTTAATGGGAGCATGACATGGATGAGGAGATGAACTCTTTGGAATAGAACTAGACTTGGGATTTGGTTAAATTGCCAACAGGAAAGAGAACATTGTAGAACAAGTGGGTTTATAGAATTAAGGAAGAAGAGGGTGGATAGAAAAGGTATAAGGCAAGGCTTGTAGTAAAGGGATTTGCACAAAAGGTAGGTATTGACTTTGGTGAAATATTTTCTCCTATTGTTAAGATGACTTCTATTCATATTGTATTGAGTTTAGTTGCAGTAGAAGATTTGCATTTAGAGAAACTAGATGTGAAGATGACTTTCCTTCATGGTGATTTAGATGAAGAGATTTATATGCAGATTCGCTTGGGTATGAAGTCAAGGGTAAGGAGAAATTAGTGTGTAGGTTAAAAAAGAGCTATATGGGCTCAAGAAAGCTCTAAGGCAATGGTACATGAGGTTTGATAGTTTTATGCATGAGCATGGTTACTTGAGATGTGAATCTGACCATTGTGTTTATTTCAAGAAGCTTGAAAATGGGAGCTATATTATTTTTTTATTGTATGTGGATGATATGCTTATTACAGGATCTAGTATGCAGGACATTGGTGAGCTTAAGGAAAGCTAGCTCACACATTTGCAATGAAGGATTTAGGAGCTGCAAAGAGAATCCTTGGAATGTAAATACACAGAGACAGGAAAAATAAGAAATTATATTTGTCTCAGGAAGCTTATATTAATAAGGTGTTGGAAAGGTTTAATATGTAAAATTCAAAACCTATTGGTACACCTATGGCTGGACACTTCAAATTGAGTAAAGATCAGTGTCCTTCATCACAAGAGGAGGTCAAATACATGACACGAGTGCCATATGCTTCAGCAGTTGGAAGTCTCATGTATGCTATGGTTTGTACAAGACCAGACATTGCACAAGTAGTGGGAGTTGTGAGTAGATATATGGCTAATCCAAGTAAAGAGCATTGGAAAGCAGTCCAATGGATACTCAGGTATTTGAAAGGGACATCTAGCATGCAAGTTATGCTATGGAGGTTCAGATATTTCATTATGTGGCTATGTTGATTTGGATATGGCTGGAGATCTGGATGGTAGGAGGAGCACTACTGGATATATTTTCATAGTAGGTGGAACGGTAGTTAGTTGGATTTTGAGATTGCAGAAGGTTGTGGCTTTTTCTACTACAGAGGCAGAGTATGTTGCAGCTACAGAGGCTAGAAAGGAGATGATATGGATGAGTAGGTTCATGGAAGAGTTGGGAAAGGAGAAAAAGATGATTGCAAGTTGTTCAAAGTGATGATCGAGTGCAATTCATTTGGCAAAGAACTCAGCGTTTCATTCAAGAATGAAACACATTCAGTTGAGGTATCACTTCATACGATAGGTATTGGAGGATGGACAATTGAATCTGGAAAAGATTCATATGAGTAAGAACCCTACGGATATGCTAATGAAGCCATTAGAAAAGGAGAAGTTGGAGCTACACTCCACTTATGTTGGTCTTCGAGTTTGAGGCTTGAGGAGGAAGAAACAAAGCTAAGGATGATCCAAGAATGGAGTTGTATAGGTATAGTGTGTAGTAATTAATCTCCAAGTGGGAGATTGTTGAGTATGGAGCTAAATTACTCATGTTTTAGCATGCAAATAGAACTTGTTGGAAGAATCGTGACATGAGCGGCATCGGACCAAGAGTGCATCGAACCGGCATCAAGTTAGGAAGGAGGCTGTGACGGTTGGGTAGAACCGGCATCGGTTACCTGTGCGACGAGTTTTAATTAACTCTCAGGATTTATTTCTATTTTTAGCATTGGAATAGATTTAATGAATGTAATTGCATGGCTAAGTGCCCTAAAGTCTTAAACGACTATTTAAAGCATAAAGCTAGGGTTTAGAATGAGAGAATTGATCATAATTACAAGATAATTATGTGAGAGAGAATTCTTGGTGAAGAATCAAAAATCTTGAAGGAAGAAAGTACTAAACATCTGAGAAGTGTAGAAGATTGTAAATCTTCATTGTATATCTTGTCAAAGCTTTGGATAATAGATTGGCTTGTTTCTTGGTGGACGTAGCCCACACTAGGTGAACCACATTAAATCTGGTGTTGATTTATGTCTCTTGTTTTGTATAATTCTTTTGGTAGAATATCCACTTTTATTTGCATGTATGCTTAGATATGATATATTGTTTGTACAACCGGTGTGCTAACCCCAACATGGTTGTCGACCGGTGATGAAGGGGGTATGCTAGAATAAATTGATTGGCCTTCAATAGATGAGGATATTTGATATTGGGGATGGATGGTTGATTAACACTAAAAGGAATCTTATATATGTTGGGGTTGGATTGAAATTTTAAAACAAGCGGTATTGTGGGAGGGGTTGGTGGCCCCTATGTGACATTATGGGTCAAAGGATCAAGAACATATATAGTCTAGTGGAAAATTATTATTTGCAATAGGATGTGATTTTTAGCTATAATTTCCTCTAAACTCATGGGAAGATGGGATGATTTTTAATTCCTCACAGAATGAGATGTATGAGATGGGCTAACTTGTGATTTAGATAACTAGGAATGAGGTGAATCTTGGATATTTACCATTATGTCAAATGAGGTAACCTGTCGTATTAGGGATAGATATGGATGAAGTAATATTTCTAGATTGTTTACGAGTTAGAATCATTTAGGAATGGGAAAATTAACAACAACGGAAAATAAAATATGGTTGTTAATAAAACACACATAATCATGATAAATTAATTATCTAGAATTAATTAAAAATGTGTGAAATGGGAGATTGGATAGTGAGGGAAAGAACCTAAAAGTAATCTAGATTTGGTTTCGTTTAAAGTTGTTTATGATGGAGTCCTATATACCCAATGGTACGTGAGGCTCAAATTTGTGATGGTTACCAAAACATGGCATGACATAGGAGCATACCCCCAAACTTCACACATATAAATGATAAAGGTGTTGGGTGCTTTCCAATATACCAATAACCAAAAAAATATTACACAACTAGAACACTATGGCGGTTTTCCTATTGGGTGATGAAATACTAATAGTTTCACCTAGGAGGAAGTGTTTTAATGTGTTGTTTATTAAAGTGATTTGGTAGTGTGTGCGGGAGAAAAGAAAAGAAGAATTGTATGCACAATGTTAACCACCTAATTAAGCTAAGTGATCAATAAGTATGCAAAACAAAAGAAGAGGTTCATTTTAAGATCCCAAAATGAAGTGTGATATTTCGATAAGAACAAAAAAATAAAGGGGGAGAAGAGAAATTCAATATCGAATTTTTTTGTGTAATTCACAAGAGGAAAACCTGGATAACACTTTTTTATTGAATTATGATGCCCTGTTGAGAAATCCAATTAATACCTCACCTAACAGCAGATCAGAAGTAAAAGTAACAAACCTCGAGAGTGTTAGGAAAAGACAAAACAAAAATAAAGTAGAAAACAACACCTAATCAAATTGCTAAGTAATCAAGAAGAAATCACAATAATTAGGGTGATTTAAGGAATCACTAGTGATTTAGTGTAATCGATAGAAATTACGAGAACACAAAACTAAATAGATGAAAAATTAAATTAAACTAAGGGAGTGGTCCCATCGAGCGTGCCAAGATGTAATGGTTTAATCTTGATTGTCTAATCAAATCACCTTACTTCAAATATGATTGGGTTTAATAACTTGTAGTGGATGAAGAATGCATTTTCCTTTCGATCTATGTATGTGTTATAAACTTAGAATAGAATGCAGATTTGTAATCAAAGTTAAACTAAACAAAAATATGTTAGATGGATAGAAAGTGAGCTTCTTGACAAAGGTCGGTCCTAGGAATCAAAAGGATTCCTTTCATGGGTTTCATAGCTCACAATTTCACTTTAGATATACAATAAAACATAAGAGCATGATAATAAATATATATAAATACATATTGTTTTTCGTTATCCTATTTTTCAATGTTTTTAATGCTAGACAATATGCTAGAGAAAGAACCAAACAATCAATGATCTAAAATCCAAAGAGATCTTTTGGATGTTGATCATAGTAGGTAATCCACAAGAGATTGATGAATCACCAAATTTTGTCAAAATATTCCTCCCCAAAGATTAGTGGGCTTAATCACTTTGTTTATGGAGGATTTACAATTGATCATCAATGTCATTGGGGTCGTGGGTGAACACAATAGCAGTAGTTGTGCTTAACTCGTGACCAATGTCGTATTTCTCCTAAAAAATGTTTGTTGAATGATCAAGAGATCGTGAATGGAGGTAATGGGATGTGGGACACCTAGAAAGGTCATCTAAACATATCCATACTTTGGAACATAATATATTAGTGATAAAATATGTTTCAAATGACCATATCTTGAAAATAAATTAGTAAAACAGAATCGCTAGTAATGATTGCAAAAAGTGTTGATGATTGTTATAGAAGAAACTCAGTATATTTATAAACAAAGATTAAATGGATATGATGGTCAATAATACCATTAGCTATTTTATTTAATCAATCAAGACAAAACTAAGAATATGGAATATAAAACCAACAAAATGATTACATTGATGAATTGGTGGATGAATTGTTATATGTGTGATGAGAGATGTGAGATACTTGATGGTTGTGAAATATGCTTACACCTAAAATATGGCTACTCCTTTCATTCAAGACTATTTGAGTGTCTCATCGAGATAAGCTTCAAATATTAGAAAATAAAAACTTCTATGCAATTACTTCCTTTCCCCAACTAAGGGGAATGGTCGTACTTATAGGTTGCTAGTGATTATGCAAATTTCTAGTGCTTGGAGGGATAATCAAATCTTCTTGAAGTGGTTTTTTACTACCTCCAAATGTGGTAGGTTTGGATGATAGTGCAAGATTAAGGATAGGAAATCACGTATTTAGGGATAAGGGTGATAACCACTAGTTATTTTTGGGTTTTAGGATAAGATGAAGGTAAATGGGGAGTTGGAATAGTAATTAAAATATTTATAGGATGTAAATATAGGTTCGAATAATATTTTTGGAGGGAAATGTATTCAAATTTATATTTGGGAGTGAATTTAAATAAAAGAGGGAATTAGTATTCAATTTTTAAGTATCTACACTTTGACACTGTTAGTTTTGACAATATATTATTATTAAGATAAACACAACATTTTCATTCTTGCTTAATATACGTTGATGTCTCTTGCATATTTTTTTATCCTCGCACACTAATATTCCAAGACATTTTGAGAGTAAAATGCATAAAATGCATATACTAAGTCAACATGATAGGATGTAAACTTCGCTTGACATATTTTTCATCCCCGGCCAAGGACGCATAGTTTGGTCAAAAATTTATACTTGGTCTTGACCTATCTATCTAGTTTTCAGCACTAGATATCCTCCATCTCTAATTTCAATTCCAAATTCTCTTATGGTTCCTTTACTCCCTCTAAGTTGTTCTTTCTTTGATAATTCATCTATAGAACCCTATACAAGAAAATTAAATCTGCCTCATTTACTAACCTATAAATCTTATGGAGCTACATTGATACACTCACTTCCAAAACTTGCAAAAGGCACCCACTACTCCCTAAATATCGCAAAGGCACATCCAAATTATCGAGGGAAACAATATCTATAGGTATGAAGCTTATTACCATGTAAAAACATCAATATTTCTCATCCACAAGCACTCAAACATTACCTCTCCAAGTATTTTAGGAAGATCCAAACTCAAGTCGAGAATTGTCAAAGAGGTTTCCAAATCTAGTTGCATTCATTCAAATAACACATTCTAGGTGTAGACTAATGTATAGTTTGAGGCCTCTTTGAATTAGTGTCAATACTAGTGGTGCATGGGGGTGTACACATCCCAGCTAATGTTTGTTTTTCAGGGTTTCTCATCCATGGTTAGGTTTTTAGATGTTATTTAGATATATTTACATCATGACCGACAACTATGGTTTGACAATGATAGACATTTCCAAGTAGGTGATAGTCCCATAAAGTCACATAGCTAGAAACAAAATATGTCCAATATTGTACAAAAGGGTGAAGATCATAAAAATTCACCCGATATGGTTGTACTGTCTTTCCCCAAGTCACTATCTAATCACGGCCCATAAGTGAAGCATCGGGGAGATAAGTCCCGATTCTCGACCGTATCTCCCTTTTTTAGCAATTTGCATTTGATACCCATAACTTCCTAGAATCATATGTAATCAGATAAGTGAAATTAGCCTCTTGTGTCTTCATGTTAATATATTGTTTCATACATTATTTTCAAATATTAATAAATTGTTATGATATTAGATAATTAATTTTGGAAGTTAATTAATCAAAATAACACAATGTAGCTCACCTTTAATCTTTTAGTGTAACTAATTCACTAATTCTTATATATCACATAATCTAATAAGGGTGTAATAAACATTTTTGTGAAACCAATAGTATATCATGTACCTTATTTCAAACCATAGTTTCTGTGGTTCTACATTTACATTGTATATGCGCTTTCAAATCTGATTTTCATCTATCACCTACATTAACTCTAGTTTCCACAATTTTCCCTAAGGTCTCATGGTTGATTCTACCATTTGGGTCTCTTTTTAGGGATCCTAATTGCAGTAATCTCCTTAGTTAAATATCTCAAGAATAAAAATCCATTTTCAAATTACTTTGAGGTTATTATTATTTTTCTATATTTAATGAAAAACATATTTTTGTTTTTCCTAATTTATAGTACACTTTTTGGAAATTCAAAATTACTAGTTTTACTAGCTAGGCCATAATGGGAAAATGTACACTTTTGGATAAATTCCTTGGAGGTTTTTCTTCCAAATAATCAATTATAAAAATACATATCTCAATTTTGTCAAATTCAATTTTTATTTTCATATATGGTCATTTTATTAATTTGATGACAATCATTTTTTTCTCAACATCACTTTTGGGTCTTATTTAGTACGATCTTTCCATTTTTGTGGCTTTATGTGCTAATTATTATTATTTACTACCTCATTTTAATTTCTTATATCATTTGTTCTTCCATTATGACCCATGCTTAAAATATCCAAGTCTCACTATATGATTTACTTTAATTTGATTGCACATGTAGAGAGAAAATCTCATGAAAGTAGTAGAAGAAACAATGCTCCCTATTAGTAAGACACCTTCTCATGTGGATTCAATTTTGATACGTATTTCAACTCCTATTAGTAATGATGATATATTTCATAATTACAATATTAATGTCTATTAATGTTGGAAACCATGTTTTCAATATCAATTTAGAGCTATGATGTAATAAACTTACTTCAATATAAGAGCAAGAACAAAAGAATACTGATTGTATAAATGAGCCACTTCAAGGGGGAAACCTCCCAAAAGTATATAACAAGAATATAATTCACCAATTGATAATTTGGGAGAGCCAAGCTCATCCATATATATATATAGACACACACACACTTGTTAATATGAAGTGTCATAAACCTTAATACAAACCCATTTATTAAAGATAAGTCAACCTACATTAATTACTAACTAATGAATGTAAATATTAATGATAAGTGTGCCTTAGGTCATCCCACACATATATCTATGCATGTGATAGGTTAAGCTCTTATCATGCCCATCCCCTTTAAAACAATGTTTCCCTCAATGTTGATCAACTTAGGATTTTTTACAGTAAAAGCATCATCCTCCTAGGTTGCATCCTCATTGGGCATATTCTTCCACTTTATCAGATACTCCTTAATCTCTCACATTCATAGTCATTTAATGTGGGTCTAAAGGATTGTCTCAAGTTCCAAAATGATCCTACCTTCCTCATATAGTTTAGGTAACTATGTCAATGTATAATTGTGTTTTTTAATGACCTTCTTCAAGAAAAAACTTGAAAGATTAGATGTATGTGAGTAGATTGGGGCAGCTCCAAATTTTATGTAACTGATTTAACAAAAATGGAATTTTGTAAAACCTTAAGATATTACAGAGTCATATATGATAAATAATCAATGAAGAAAAAAATTGATGCAAACAATAAGCTAAATGAAATTAAAACCCTAAGTGTAAGAAAGGGAACAAAATACTTAGCTAATTTTGTAATTAATCCCAAAGTGTTCTGGACTAGAGAATAGATGAACAGGAGGAGGGAAATGTTGCATTCACACTCGTAAAATTCTCAGTAATTGTTAGATGATCCGGAATAGGGTGCTTGGACTAGGGAGAGGGCACCTACGTGTTAGAGACCTCTACTAGGAAATTGTGACTACATAAGAGCTCAGAAACTAATTTTTATTATGTCACAAGGTGGTCGCTAACCTTAGCTATTAGTCATATGTATGTCACATTATGTCTACATAATTCACCTGTAACCTACAAAGAGAAAGATAACCTACAAAACCCCCCCAAAAAAAAAAAACATAAAAGGAAAAAGATGCAAATGGGGAGTAAATCTTAGCCCAGTGATCACCCAATAAAGTGAACTTATGAATGAGTGTTACACTACATCTTAGACTCCATGTAGTTCTTGTGTGTGTGTGTGAAATTGTGCCCTAGGAATCTCTTGTACAAGATGCACTTAATAGCGAGTGATACTTTTTGGCCATTATGGTTTTGTGTTGTCATTGATTTCAACCTTCATTAATGGAAAAGGGTGTCATGGTGATGTATGAGTCTCTCTATGATGTTATTCAACTGTCATGCATGTTGATCAAGTGGTTTGTTGAGTTGTCATGGTGTCTTGGTGCATGGTTGGGCTAGTATAATCATTGTTTGAGCTCCCTAGTGTTGCTTGGATGTTTTCATGAGGTCATTTATGGTCCATGAGGTGTGTTTCAGGTGTATATGTGTCTACATGATGTCAGTATGGTCAGTTCATGGGTTGTCATGGTTGAGTCAAGTCACTTAAGGCTTGTTTCTATCCATAGAGCATGTAGAATGAAGTGGAGAAGTGAGATTTTTGCCTTATCAGTCATGGTGAATCATGCCAAGTTTCCGGTCATTATGTTGAATAATTTTGAAGATATGCAAGTTTTGGCAAAACTGGGTAAGTTGTAGTGTGTTTTTATAGAAAATATGGACCTTCTAATGCTTCTGTGAAATATGTGCTTTTCATGGGGACCTATGTAGTCATTATTATACCCTCAATAATTATTTCTAACCCCAAGTGCATTGTCCTATCACCCAGAGGGCTTTGGGTGCTCACCCGAGGCACGCCGTGGTGTTGATCCCCTCTTTTATGTGAGCTTTGTGAGAATGTTCCACCATTAATGGGGGTTTATTTATAGAGATAGAAATACATGCATCCTAAAAGAAGAACATAAAACTAGTAGATCCACACACACCCATGCATCAGAGAAGGTAGATAAACATCAAATGAACCATAGGAAAATATATCTGAGCTATAACATGCTAAATATCATAAGGGTTTACACCCATAAACAAGATATATAGAATGAACCCATATAATATATATATATATATATATATATATATATATTGATTTAAAAGAGTTTTGGTAGCCACATTACAGTCAAAAGGGTCATCTCAGACCATATACAATAAGTGATAGAGGTCCATCCTATACAAAAAGATCTGAATGGAGCTCTTGGCTATGCCCTTCTTACTATAACCCATTTATAGACCCTAACATCAATGCAAATGCTTAATGGAATTCTATATAGCTCTCTAGTACCCTAAATCCTAAACCCTAAAAGTGTACCCTAAAATTTCTGAATCAATTTGTTACCCTACCTTCTGTTTCATCGTACCCATATATGAATATTTATATCCTTTTCTTTTATGCCTCTCCATACACACATCAATCTACCTCTCTATATCTTTGTATATCTCTTCTATGTATATCTATGTTTACTCCGAGCATTCCTTTATATACGATCAACACCCACCACGATGCATTCTCCAAGCTCAGATCACATGCCAAGTGATGATGTGGTCCTTCATAGGTGAATGATTTTCCTTTTGCAAACATTCAACTCTTTGTAATGATGTCTCTAAGAATATTCCTTGTGTGGAATATCCTTTTCTTCGCCTCCAAGGCTCCAGGATGGCACCTTATCCACTCATCATGCCTAGTCGAGTCCTCACATTTTTCCTCAAGTGACCCCATGATGCTAGTTTTGGCTAAGTCCCTTAAACCCTTGTTCTTCCTCCCGTGTGTGCCCTAGTTTCACTTAAACCTTTCTTAAACCCCCTATTGTCTTGTGCGCTTTCACTTAAGTGCCCTTCTTCTCATTCGTCCTACACACGCACCTCTTAAGTACTTAGCTAGTATTTTAGGTTCCAACAACCTAATATAGTAGGCATAGATTTTATGATAATTTATGAATTTTTAAAAATAATGAGGTTTTTTTATCGTCGTGTTTTTATGAACGATCGTTAATAAGGTAAAGAGGACTAAAACCCTAGTCAAACCCTAGCTAGGAGCAATTGGCAGAAAGTGAAGTATAATGACCTAGTTTTGATTTATAGTGAAAAATTTATGATTGGATGATGTAGATGACTTCTCATTATTTCCATAAATGTATGGTTGAGGTCATGGTGATGAGTGGGCCCCACCTAAAAATAGCCTTTCTACCCAAAAAAAAAGGATATAGAGAAAGATGGTCCAAAAGAGTACCATGATAAATTAATTGTTCATAATGATTAAGAGTTATTCTTGATTTCCATGGAGGTTTCAAGAAAATTTCAGGTAGGTTCATGGTGTTTTGAGGTCAAGCGGAGTTTACTAAAGCAAAGGATGGTTTTGGGATCTCAAACAGCAAGGTTGAGTAAAATGGTTACAACTTGAGCTACAGGTGGAGTTTTGAGACAATTCAAGTTTTATTGGCAAGTATGTTAAGATATATTTTCATTTTTACATTAATTTCATCATGATTAGGTCATTTTACATGGTTTATAGGTCATTCTTTTAGTAATAATATTTTTGGTAGTTCAAGACAAGGGATGTTTTCGATTGAATGTTTGATGTTGTTTGAAGCATGATATGGATTAGGTGATGCTTCCTATAACTTGGAAAGTGTAGAAGGATTAATTTTTCATCCAATTAATCCATTTGGAGGTCTTGAATACATGTATAAATTATTTTATGAGCTAACCTTTGGAAATAGATGTTTTGGAAAGTTGATATGGTGAAGGAAAATGTTGCTTTGGTTTTAAGTGAAGGATGTTTCATAACTTATAACTTTATTATAATTTTTCTACATGTTCTTACATTTATTTTTATTTGTCACATGGAATGTTTTTATTGAGTAGAAGTGATTTGGTGATCAGATGAAGTTTCTAGGGTGCTGAAGGGTGCAGGAAACAATTGTTTTGAGATTTGTAAAGGGAACTGGGCCCATTAAATGAAATAATTTGATTGGTTAACAAAAATTGTGACCATGGTAAATTTTTAAATTATTTATTACTATTTTTTAAAATATGAGAGCTTTAATAAGCATGGTTTTGAAATGAGGATAATTTTGGCATCCCAATGCATGTGTTTTAGTGATTTTTGGATCATGAAATGAAGGGTTTTTGCTAGGCCGACCTACTTGGGTCACTTGTATCTGTTGTGGAAAAGTTATGGGATTTTTTTAATGATTTATGGGTCAAATTTATCATGAGGTACAGACATCCTTTGGGTTGGAGATAAGAAGAGCATATAAAAGTGATGTTTTAGCTCATTTTGAGAGCTAGTCTTGCATGGGGAGTAATGCAACTTAGAAGAGAGATATTTGCAAGTACAAAGGAATTTTTTGAGAGAATATCAGATGTTTTTCAGATTTAGGAAGATATGAAAACATGAGAGCAAGAAGTTAGAGGCAAGACATGTGAAGAAAGAAGGAGAAAGAGCAAGTTTGATGCCCTAGGGTATGAGCTAGGGTTTGTGAGCTGAAGTAGTGATCTAAATCAATTATGGCAAAATGATTATCATATATCAAACATATTAATGATATTGAGTTGGTTTTTTTCATCCTAGGTGGTTGTAACCTCCTTTTGGAGTGGGTACTTCCTAAATTTAGGGGTTGGTGTTCTTTATAGCATTGGTGCTCTACTAAACGAAGGTTTGGTGTTACTTGTAGGGTTGGCGCTCTACTAAAATAGGGGTTTTTGCTCCTTGTGAATTCGGTTCTTCACTAAATAAATTTTATTTATGTAATATAAGAATTTTTAGTGGGTTTTATTCCCTATGAGGTTTTCCCACTTAATTTTGGTGTCTTGTGTACTCTATTGCTCTTAATCTTGCTTATGGTTTTTTATATGCTTAAGTAAACACAAATATCATTCATGGTTGAATAAATGGTTGTATGAATGATATCATATGATGAATGGTAATTGAAATTTAAAAATTAGGACTGATTCACCCTCCTCTCAGTCCATTAGGCTTCAAATAATTGGTATCAGAGTGGATCTTTGAGAAGTAAGTATAACATCTTGGAGGAGGTCCTAGAAGCAAAAGATGGCGAAGAAAATCAGGAAAGAGAATCACGAGTTGAAATCCATGGCCAAGAAGGATGAAGAAACCAAAAAATATCTCAAGAGTCAGTTAGATAAGGCCATTTCATATTTGAGCACAAAGGAAGAGGAATGTGAAAGACTAAGAAACAAACCCTGTGAGGTGTGTGTGCATGGACAAGTGACTTCAAAGATATGGTGTTTATTTTACAAGTAGACCTAGCATTTCATAGGATGGATAACATCAGATTGAAATAATAAATCAAAGATATTACCATTTCTCTTAAGGCCAAGGAAGAAGAAAGTGATAAGGTCAAAGAAGAAGTCCAAACCCTAAGAATGAAAGAGGATATAAAGCCTATTCTTTCAGATCGATAGTTGTTTTTAGTTCCAATGCAAGTGAAGATGATGGTGTTCATGAAAAGAATCTCTATTCAATTCATAATCCTATTAGACAACAAAATGTAATGAGGTATTAAAAATTTCATGGTTATTGTTATGCTTGTAATGGCTATAGTCATAGAAACAAGGGATTGTAGGAATTTTTAGTTGTATGCACTCTTGGAGAAATGGAAAAGATCACAAGAGTGATAATTCAAGTGATAAGAATGAGATTACTTGCTAAAAATGTCATCTAAAGGGTCATGTTGCAATATTTTATTCTCAAGGATCATCTAGGCAAGTAAAGAAGACTGTGTTTTCCAAAGTGAAGGATGTATGGCTTCCTAAATCAGTCAAATTTGAATATGATCCAGTCAAGGAAAGTGAGAAAAAGGTTGTCTTGGATGGAAAGAGACCCAATAATGTAAAATATTTCAAGAAGGTTGAGTTAAAGGTTGAGATGAAGCAGTTTTCCATGCTTGAGAAATTGAAGAAATTTGGTGTTTGGGACACCAAAATTTTTTTAAGGTATATCAAATGATATCTTCATTTGTATTTGACTCCATATACCAATCATAGGTGTTTGAGTTTTTAGGTGTATGTAGAAGTAAAAATTATTCCTTTTGGTGTCTCTTGCATGGATAAGAGTCTTGAACTCTGTTTAATTTTGTGTTCATTTTTAATAGGTTAGCATGGCTTGAAGTATTATAAAGTTTGTTTCTCACTATGTGTTTAAGTTATATTCTTAGTCATTACCTAAGGAGTGTCAAAATTTGCATTTTATTCAAAGGATGACTCAAGAGTGTGGAGGAATTTTTCATGAGTTCTATATTTTTATTATTCGTGTCCGAGCATCAAGATGCAATTTCGTGAGAAATTACACATGGTATTTGTTAACAGGGGTCTTCATCAATTTTGTAAAACCACAGAGATAGATATAAATCCAAAAATCATGGAGATAGCCGTGAAGAAAGGATGATCCTGCACATAAAAGGACAAAGATGCGAGAAATGGAAAGAAGCCTTGACAAACTAAGGAATCTACGATACAAGGAGAAACTTGTAGAAGACTAAGTAAAGCCATGACATACAAAGAAAAGATGCCAAACATTGCAAGAATCCACACAATCTTTTGGAAAGAGTTGCGGAAGATGAGATGATGTAAGAATCGTGATCTTATCGAAATAATGTGTCAATGAAATAATTTTTCTATATCATGAGTTGTCATTATGTATGGTCCTTCAAGTATCCTTTATCATGAGTGTGTTCAAGATGTATCATTATCCAAATTCACCCCCAGGGTTAATTCGATAACATGCATCAAAATTCTCAAGTCTCAGGAAAATGGATTGATTCGGGGCAAAAATCATGTTTCTAAGGTTCCCTCAGATTTTTTCTAACTCCCCTGGCTGAAGAAGGAAGGAGCAAGCTCTGAGAAAATGTGAAAAAGTTGCAGAAAACAAGCTTGGGACAGGAAAAATCATGAAAATTGGCTAAGTCCTAGTCCTCGCAACAGTAGGGACGTGAGGGACATCGAGACGCGGATCGGCCGAAAAGCCTCCAGTGGCCCATGAAGCAATCGGGACATCGGGGGACGGCGTGAGGATGTGGTGGGCAGTGTGAAAGCCGATCCGGCCGAAGGAGGAAGCAAAATTGACTAACTGCTTTGGGACTGTGGGACAAAGGAACGCGAACCGGCCGAACCGGCGAATCGGAAAAATTTGTCCCAGACAGTCCGGGAGCAAGTGGGACAAAGGTACGCGAAGGACGTGAACCGGCCAGTTCGGCCGGAATGGGGAACTTTCACACTGGGACATCTGGGCCGTGAGTGCGCGGAGGACGTGAACCGGCGGTTCGCCGAAACAGAGAAATTTCGTATTGGGACAGTTGGGACAAAGGGACGCGTGGGACGCGGATAGCCGAAAAAGCTGAGAGCCAATCAGATTGCGCCACATGTCATTAGCAGATAAGGGACAAGGAAGCCCATTTCGGGTGGATCGGAGGATTCTGTCCCAAACAAAGCCTTTAGGACATCCGAGATAAAAAAGATGCGAAAGCGCGAAAAGCCGGCGGACCGTGGACAATCAAATCACGACACGTGTCACAAGGGAGAAAGTCCAAAAGTCAAAGGGCGAGGTTTCTAGCAGCGACCGAGCAATAAAAAAAGACGACACATGTCTAATGAAGTAGGAAAACCCATGGGATAGAGAGGAGAGAGAATTACATATCCAATCAGCGCGTGCCACGTGTCATCCAGTAAAGTGGCGGAGCGCGGAAAAAAATTTCAAAACACGGTTTCACTGTTTTGTGCCTAAATCTTCAGATCGACATATCTTTCGATCCAGAGCTCGGATTTGCATGTTCTTTATATCAACGAAATCTTATGAAATTCTCTACATGATTTCAGGGTTAATCTTGAGTTATGGTCTAGTCTAGAGAGATAAAATTGAGAAATGGCTCGACGCATGTTTATGGCTGAAGCGACATTTCGTGACAGATTTAATGCAGAATGGGTCGCATTCTCCTGTAATCCGGTCAAAGTGACAAGGTATGGGTTTGTAAGGTCCCCCATGCTGTTTTAATGCACCTACAGTCAAGAAGGGATGGGCTCCCATGCTTTTGTATGTTTTCTATCCCCTGGGCTCGACCCATGCATGTAAAAGCCAGATTTGGCTCATTTCGGGGGGAACAATTTTGACATAGCAGAGTTCTTCTTTCACCTCCAGCAAGTGATTGATACAAGAATCAGACCTCTCCAAAGGATTGTAATAGTTTTTACCTCTCTGAGGTTGTAATGCAGTGATTTTGACACTGGAAATGATAATGCAAGCTCTGTGAATGGTTTTCAGTCCTTTGTTTGTATTATTTGCTTCATTTCAAATCCTGAATTATATCCGATCGATCTGTGTATGTTTTATGTTGTAAACTTTGGTCTGTGTCTACTTGCTTGATAGAAATGTTTCACCACTCCTTTTGGTGCATCACCATCTTTAATTAGTTTCAATTTTTGCACTTCTACCCCTGTCTCCTTGCAAGTTAGAGTAGGATTAGGATCTGAACCTCTGTAGTTTTACAAAATATAGATCTAAATCAGAGGAGTTTGAGGAACCAGCCTCTAATCTGGAGATTCCTCTCTTAGTTTCACAAGTCCCCATGCTTGGAGAGAGGTTTCCATGTTGTGCAATCTGCTGGATGCTAGAGTGATCAACCTAGAAGCTGATCTCGCATCGGGGGTCTTTGTGAGTCTACAACAATAGTTTTGGCATGCCCGGTGGGACAAGAGGTCTCATTTTTATTGTAGCAGGGTTGATGTGCATCTGCTGCAATCTTCTTGCTTAAAAAGAGCTATTATTTGCATATCTGGTGACTCCAAGGGGAAGAACCAACTGGTTCAAGAGTCAGGCAACTGAAAACTCATGAGAAGAATCACCACAAGGTCAAGAGTTGGAGAAGAAGAAGTGTTGTTTGAATACGCAATTATCTCAAGAAGAAGGCAAAGGGGAAGAAGGGTTCAAAGGTCTCCATCTCCACCAAACAGAACTCTCTCAACTCCTCCACTGACGAGGCCTTTCATTGGTATACGAGGGTTTTAAGACCGATTAGAATGGCTCGAACAACCCCTACATCAACTTCACTGAGCGTGAACCCACTTGCTCTCAATGCACAACATCCAGTTCCTATTGCAGCCTTGAAGAACATTCCCTACTTCACTGGAGAAAATCAGACTACTCCAGGTGATCATGTTAAAGATATTGCTAACCTTTGTGCAATTCATGAAATCAATGAAATGCAAGTGGTTGTCAAGTTACTGGCATCTTCCTTCAAGGGTAAAGCATTGCAATGGTTTAGGAGCCTTGGAGCTGGTTCTATCACAAACTGGAATCAGTTGTGTATTGCACTTCACGAGCAATTTGGAGAGAAGGGAGACAACTTGTCTCTTTTGGAGCAGCTGACAACTATCAAGAGAGCCCCCAACGAGCAGCTGACTGACTTCAACTTCAGATTTCAAAGGTCTTGGGATAGGATTCCAGTGGCAGTCAGGCCAACAGCAGAAGGTGCTTTTCTATATTACCTTAAAGCTTTGAATTCTGATATTTCTATGTTAATTCAATCTATGGGAGGCACAACCTTACCTGCTGCTTATAGCATTGCCATTAGAGCGAAAACTGTCTTATTCAAGTTGGTAAACTGGTTCTTAGGCCTCCCATGCCCTTGTATCCAAACTTAGAAAATCCAAGCACTAGTCAAGCACCCACTTTAGCTCCTATTCCCACCCCTAGAAATCAAAGTTCAAGTGAAACTTCTACTTCATCCTCTAGTGCTTCAAATGAACTCCAAGAGGTCATGAAACAGTTGCAAAATTTGGGAAATGAGCTGGTTACTATCAAAAGACAGCAAGCTCAAAGTGCTAGACCGTATCAGCCTCAAGCACAGTACCAGGCTAGGCCCCCATACCAACAAAATAGGTCACCAAATCAGGCTGCAAATCAAAATCAAAGCCAAGTAAGGCCTCCCGCTAATAGACCATTTCAGCCCTATAACCCCAATGTCGTATCTGCTTCTAAAGCATTAGTGCCAGTCCAAAATAACATGGCCCAAGAATATGATTGGTGTTTCCCATGTAGTCAGCCACATAACCAATCAATGTGCTTTAACGGTGCATTAAATCAAGCTCTGATGGTGCAAACCATCGGTGGGTCGCAAGAGTCCAGCCACGAAGGAGATCAGCAGCAAGAAGCACCTCAGCAAGGAACATCTCCAAATGAAACTACTCTTGTCAATTGGTAGGCTGAAGATTTCTGTGGTATGAATCAAATACCCTCTCAAGGTGTTGCAGCCAACACAAGGTCAAAAAGGAGGAATTTGGGTGAAGAACAACCATTGGCCCCAAGTAGTTCATGACCTTCTGTCACTCCACAAGGTGTTGGCAAACAAAATGTAGTTCCAAACATGCAAGGAGCACCCAAACTAGCTCCTAAACCAACTCAGATGCCAGTTGTTGTTGCCCATGTGCAAGGAATGAATGTGCAAGCTAGGGGACAACAGAGGGATGCTTCATCCCCATTCAACATCATTGATCAGATGAAGAAGACAAATGTAAACATATCAATGTGGGAATCACTATCCATCCCAGGCCAAAGAGATTTGCTACAAGCTGCCATGAAGGACTGGTCAACTTCAAATCAACAGGTCCAAATGCAAGAAAAGGTACTCACAAATGCTGCCCAGCCTGAAGGAAATCATGGAGGTCAGCAAGGTAAAATGTTGAAGCCCCCTCCATTTTATGTTTCATTGATCATAGGAGATAAGTTGGTACATAATTGCATGATCGACTCTGGGGCAAGTAGTTCAGTAATGCCCAAGCAAATAGCTGATCAGCTAGGGCTTCAATATGAAGTCATCTCCAAGGGTGTAGTGTAATTAGACGGGACAACAGTGACAACGGTTGGAGTAATCAAAGGTTTGAGCCTCACACTGCACGCATGTCCCAACGTAATAGTGTTACAAGATGTGTCAGTCATAGACCTGCCACCACTCTTTGCATTGTGCTTGTCAAGAGACTTCACTGCTAAAATTGGAGGCTATCTTTCGGTGGATTGGTCACACATGTTGTTCAGAACAAGGTATGGAACCAAGGCCACAATCAGGTCTGAACCTATTGCAAACTTTCACATTGAGCCTTACACTACCAGCCAAATCAATACCAATTGCTCAGAGACATTTGATCAAGAAGATTATCCAAGCACTGATGAAGCTGACACCAAGGTTGGAAGCATCCCAGATTTGACTCTTGATGAATGGGAAAGAAAAGTGCATGCCTTTGATCCTTATCAAGAAATAGAAGAATCTGAGCTAGGGGTTTATTGTTTACATGAAGAGGATCAACCTCTCCCCAGCATCACCAAGCCAGATCATAAGGACAAGAATGAAGTATGGCAGTTGTTCTTTGATGGGTCAAGGAGTAGACAAGGTGCAGGAGGAGGAGCTATGCTCATTTCACCGCAAGGTATAAGGTATTACTCAGCCTTCCGTTTCTAGTTTTCTTGTTTAAACAAACACGGTAGTATGAAGCCTTAATTCATGGACTGCATTGGGCAATGAAGAAAGGCATCAGGAATTTACAGGTATTTGGTGATAGTGAGCTGATCGTAAACCAAGTCAAAGGAAAAAATGCTGCCAAAAATGATCTGCTTAAGTGCTACAAAAATCGGGTATGGGATCTTATTGAAGATTTTGAAGCTTTTAGCATCAATTCCATCCCAAGAAAAAAGAATGAAGCCGCTGACAGACTGGCAGCAATTGGGGCTGCGTTTGACGTTGTAGAAAGTATCAAAAGTGAGAAATCTCAGCCTCATATCAAATTGGTTGTGAGACCAGCTGTTCCAGATAACAACACAAGTTGGCAAGTCTTCGAGAATGATCAGCAAATTGTCAATTTCCTACAAGAAGAAGCTGAGTTCTCCGCCAGAAATCAAGACAAGCTGGAGCAGCAATATGGTGATCAGGTAGTGCAGCTGAGAACTAACAAATTACCAAAAGGCCTCATAACCTTGGAGTCAATCTTCAACCCGAATGATCAGTTCGGAAGGAGAAAGCGAACATTCAAGTGAAGGGTGAAGATTCGGAGCCTATTTTAGTGGAAGAAGGCAAAACATTGCAGATTGGCAAAGTAAGTACCTCACAAGAGAAATCTGATTTTGTTCAGCTTTGTCAAGAGTTCCCAGATATCTTTGCTTGGACTTACAAAGATCTAAGAGGTTTCAACCCAAAGCTGGCACAACATACTATTGAGCTGGATCCGGAATCCAAGCCTGTTAGGCAAAAGCAAAGGCCAGTGAATCCCCATATTGAACCTCTCATGAGAAAAGAGTTAAGCAAGCTTATTGAGGCCAGTATCATCTTCCCCATCAAACACTCAAGTTGGGTTGCAAACTTGGTGCCAGTGAGAAAAAGAAATGGAGAAATCAGACTGTGTGTTGACTTTAGACTTGAACAGAGCCTCCCTCAAGGACCATTACCCACTCCCTTCCATGGAGCAAATATTGCAAGTTGTAGCTGGTTCAGAAAGGTTCTCACTACTTGATGGATACTCAGGCTATAATCAGATAATGGTGAAGGAAGAAGATCAATTCAAGATGGCTTTCACCACCAAATGGGGCACCTATGCCTACAAGAAGATGCCATTTGGCCTATCAAATGCCGGAGCAACATTTCAGCGAGCTATGGATATGGCATTCAAAGGCTTAATCAACAATATAGTGCTGGTATACCTAGATGATATCACTGTCTTCTCAAAGAATGCAGCAGACCATCTCTTTCACCTCAGACAAGTGTTTCAGAGGTGTAGAAGGTTGAGTGTCGTTGAATCCAAAGAAGTGTATATTCTTGGCACACAAGGGCAAATTGTTGGGCCACATTGTCTCTAGGGAAGGGCTAACAATTGATCACGAGAGGGTTGAAGCCATCCGAACGCTCTCATTGCCACACCACAAGAAATCTCTTCAAAGCTTCTTAGGAGGGATAAACTTTGTCCATAGATTTGTGCCTAATTTTGCCACTCTTGTGAATCCTCTAACAATGATGTTGAAGAAGATTCGGCATTCAAATGGACAGCGAAGGCAAAGAGAGTTTTGAAAGCATCAAGCATGCAATATCACAAGCTCCAACTCTTATCAACCCAGACTTTTCAAAGGACTTCATGTTGTATGCGTTTGGAGGATCAGACACAATCTCAGCTATCTTAACACAGTTGAATAGAGAAGGTTCAGAGCAGCCCATAGCATTCTTTAGCCAAACCTTGGAAGATTACGAAATAAAGTATTCTTTCATTGAAAAGCATGTCCTTGCTGTCATCAAGAGCTTGAAGAAGTTCAGACATTTGGTCTCAAACAATAAGATTCAACTGCTGGTCTCACATGCTGGGGTTAAGGACTTCCTCCTCAACAAGGATTTGAATGAGAAAAGGGCAGGTTGGATCACCCGTGTCATGGAGTATGACATTGAGATCAAGATCACCAAGCTGGTAAGAGGGAAAGGATTGTGTGAGCAGCTGGTTTTGGGGAAACAAAAAGAAGTATGCAATGAAGAAGAGGCTGTTTTGACAGTCCAGGACAGTCATGAGCCAAGTGGCAAACAAGAAGAAGACAATGCTGCCCCGACTCCTTGCTGGACCCAAGGTATTATGCACTTCCTAAGCACAGGCCTATGCCCTCCGAGAGATGAACAAGACCCAAAGGAGACACTTCAGGTTGCAGGCTGTTCCGTATGCCATTGTTGATGGAGTTTTGTTCAAGAAAGATGTGAATGGAGTGCTACTGAGATGCATTAGCATAGGTCAGATTCAAAGGGTATTAGAAGAGTTCCATGATGGACCAGCTGGTGGCCATTTTGCATCAAGAGTGACAACTCTAAAAATCATGAAGGTTGGTTATTATTGGCCTAAAATCTTTAGTGATTGCTATGCATGGATGAAGAGGTGTAAGAATTGTGCATTCTTCACAAGGAAAGAGAGACTTGCAGCCCTCCCATTACATCTAATCTCAGTTGACCAGCCATTCATGCAATGGGGTTTGGACTTCATTGGAGTCATTAATCCCAATTCAAGCCAAGGGCACAAATGGATTTTGACAGACCCAGACTACTTCACCAAATGAAGACGTAGCACTCAAAGAGGAAAATGAGTCTAGCATCTTAGACTTTTATGAGGGGATAACAACAGATTTGGTGTACCTACCACAATAATCTCACGATAATGCATTGGCATTCATTGGATCCAGGTAGTGAGTGGGCTGTCAAGAACGGTATTTACCTAAGCACTTCATCAAACTATTACCCTCGGGGTAATGGCCGGAGTCGAGTCTACAAACAAGAACTTGTTGAGGATCATTAGGAGGATTCTTGATGAGAATCGGAGGTCTTGGCATACCAAGCTGAAATCAGCCTTATGGGCTGATAGGATAACTCCCAAAAGATCCACGGAGTAACTCTCCATTCAAGCTTGTCATGGAAGAGAGGCAATCTTGCCCATGTCACTTGAGTTGCCAACATTGGAACTCATGAAGCAGTTGGAGTTGCTAGAGTTTGAGCCCATGGAGGTGAGGTATGCAGAGTTGATGGAGCTGCAAGAGATCAGAAATCAGGCATCCCAAGCAATGGAAAAGGATCAAGCTTCGATCAAGAAGACCTTTGATAGGAAGGCCAAAGATAGATCTTTTAAAGTTGGAGATCTAGTGTTGAAATGGGATGTGGATAGAGAAAAACCGGGAAGGCATTCAAAATTTGATGCCATTTGGAGTGGCCCATACATGGTCACAAAGTGCAAGAACAACAATGCTTTCCAATTGGCCTCATTGGATGGTGAAGAACTGTAGATTCTAGTCAATGGAATCTATCTCAAGCATTGCTTCTAGAGGGAAGTTCACTACCTCTGTAAATATTAGATTATATTTTCTTTCCTCCAAGTGCTTGTGCACATTGTTTTGTTGTAGGTTAGTTTTGTTTTCCCTAAGTGCTTTGGCATAGCTTGTTGTTCATGGAGATGTTTAGCAAGTCCTTGCTTTCATCAGGTGACATTTCATCTTCCTCTTGCACATTCTAAGTCAGTTAGGGTTCTAAATAGAATATTTGATGACTCCATGCCCAATGGACTGCTTCAGGAAACTGGTCTTTTCATCTAGCAGGAAGATGACCCACTGAGTCACCAAATTGTTATCCAAATTCACCCCAAGGGTTAATTCGATAACATACATCAGAATCCTCAAGTCTCAGGCAAATGGATTGATTCAGGGAAAAAATCATGTTTCTAAGGTTCCCTCAAATTTGTTCTAACTCCCCTAGCCGAAGAAGGAAGGAGCAAGCTCTGAGAAAATGTGAAAAAGTTCTGAGAAAAACAAGCTTGGGACAGGAAAAATCATGAAAATTGGCTAAGTCCTAGTCCTTGCAACAGTAGGGACGTGAGGGACATCGAGACGCGGATCGGCCGAAAAGCCTCTAGGCGGCCCATGAAGCACGGGGACATCGGGATAGAAGGGACGCGCAGACGGAAAGCTGATCAACCAAAGGAGGAAGCAAAATTTACTAACTGCTTTGGGACCTGTGGGACAAAGGAACGCGAACCGGCCGAACCGGGCGAATCAGAAAAATTTGTCCCAGACAGTCCGGGAGCAAGTGGGACAAAGGTACGCGAAGGATGCGAACCGGCGGTTCCGCTAGAATGGGGAACTTTCACACTGGGACATCTGGGCCGTGAGTGCGTGGAGGACGCGAACCGGCTGGTTCGCCCGAAACAGAGAAATTTCGTATTGGGACAGTTGGGACAAAGGGACGCGTGGGACGCGGATAGCCGAAAAAGCCGAGAGCCAATCAGATTGCGCCACGTGTCATCGGTAGATAAGGGACAAGGAAGCCCATTTCAGGTAGATCGGAGGATTCTATCCCAAACAACCTGAGGACATCCAAGACAAAAATATGCAAAGGGCGCGAAAAGCTAGCGGACCCATGGACAATCAAATCACGACACGTGTCACAAGGAGAAAGTCCAAAAGTCAAAGGCGAGGTTTCTAAAGCGACCCGAGCCAATAAAAAGATGACACATGTCAATGAAGTAGGAAAACCTGTGGGATAGAGAGGAGAGAGAATTACATATCCAATCAGCGCGTGCCACGTGTCATCCAGGTGGCGAGCGGGAAAAATTTCAAAACGCGTTTCACTGTTTTGTGCCCTAAATCTTCAGATCGACATATCTTTTGATCCAGAGCTCAGATTTGCATGTTCTTTATATCAACGGAAAGCTTATGAAATTCTCTACATGATTTCAGGGTTAATATTGAGTTTTGGTGTAGTTTGGAGAGAGAAAATTGAGAAACGGATCTGGCGTGTTCATGGCGAAGCGACATTTCAGTGACGAGTTTAATGCGAGAATGGGTCGCATTCTCCTATAATCCAATCAAAGTGATAGGGTATGGGTTTTAAGGTCCCTATGCCATTTTAATGCATCTACAGATTAAGAAGGATGGGCTCCCATGCTTTTGTACGTTTTCTGTCCCAGCCTCGACCCATGCAATGTAAAAGCCAGATTTGGCTCATTTCAAGGGGGGAACAATTTTGACATAGCAGAGTTCTTCTTTCACCTCCAGCAAGTGATTGATACAAGAATCAGACCTCTCCAAAGGATTGTAACAGTTTTTACCTCTCTGAGGTTGTAATGCAGTGATTTTGACACTGGAAATGATAATGCAAGCTTTGTGAATGGTTTTCAGTCCTTTGTTTGTATTATTTGCTTCATTTCAAATCCTGAATTATATCTGATCAGTCTGTGTATGTTTTATGTTGTAAACTTTGGTTTGTGTCTACTTTCTTGACAAAAATGTTTCACCACTCCTTTTGGTGCATCACCATCTTTAATTAGTTTCAATTTTTGCACTTCTACCCCTATCTCCTTGCAAGTTAGAGTAGGATTAGGATCTGAACCTCTATAGTTTTGCAAGATATAGATCTAAATCGAGAGGAGTTTGAGGAACCAGCCTCTAATATGGAGATTCCTCTCTCAGTTTCACAAGTCCCCACGCTTGGAGAGAGGTTTCCATGTTGTGCAATCACCTTTGGATGCTAGAGTGATCAACCTAGAAGCCTGATCGCATCCGAAGTCTTTGTGAGTGCAACAATGATATCAAACCAGAATTATTTGAGTATCATTTTCTGTCAAACCCCTTTCATGAGTCATGTTGGTATCTGAGTATAAAATTTGTTTTTGGCAAGTTATGAAGTGTCATATGAACTCAAAACTAGAATTCATATGTGTCTAAGGAATCTCGGTGATGTCAAGCTTATGAAGATGATTTGAATACTACCAAAGGTTGGGGCTTATTTCATAGTTTTCGAGAGAATGGTGATGTCATCCATGAAAGGTTTTTGAAGCATCTAAGGGTCAAGCATTATAAATGTGTCAATATGAGATAATAAGGTGGTTTACAAGAGATTGTGATACCCAAATAAATTATGAGAAGGAATGTCTTCTTCCAGTGGATCGAGGTATGTTTGACCATCTACAAAAGTGTACCTAAGAATGATCATGAAGAGTATAGTTCATTTAAGAGCTACAATTGTAAATCTTGTGACTTGTGTCCTATCATGCTTGGAATTTTGGTCTTTATCGGTCTTGAAAGGTATTGAAGGTTTCCCAAGTTCATGAATTTTAGGGTTAAGTGTACTAGATCATGATGTGTTATGAAGATGTGTCGGGATCTATGCATTGGATATTGTATCTTCTTGTTGTTTAAGGTTTGATAACAATTTTTTTCCTTCACAATTCAATCGAGCCTCTGTGTATCTCAAAAACTTTGTGTATAGCTCCAATGTGCATTCATGAAGAATACAAATGGTTTGTGACCATAATCACTAAAAAGGATATTGTTCTATTGAGAAAACCTTATTGAGATTTACTGTAATTCATCTTGTTCGAAGACTATTGGTTGAAGTACATCAAAAGTGTTTTGCACTAATCTCTCAAAGTATGTCTTTGATATGTTCTTATTCAGCTTATATTTTTCTAAGATCTAGATATTCATTCAAAGAGGTTGTTGACCATGTTGTGTGTAAGAAAAGTATCATATTGAAAGTATGTCATCTTGTCTAAATTCGAGTCTCTTACGGTATAATAAGGAGCTGGCTAAAATTGAATTCAAGTGTAAGGATAAGAGATAAAGAATCTTCATCAATAGATATCTATGACAAAGTTTTATAGTGTCCTCAAGAGTCCATAGAATAAGAAAATACTTATATAGGTGAAAATTTACTCATGAGCATGAAAAATACATGAAAATGAAAATTTCCATGTCGAAGGATATGATTTGAAATTATGATAATCTACAAGATTGTAAAGGGGTGTGACACCAAAAGGGAGCTAGATGAGTGGAGTAGTGTTCGATATGGAGATTATAGTGGTTAAGTCTGAATATGTCCTTAGAATTCATGGTTTCATGTCTTGCTACAAGCCTAAAGTGAGGGTTTTTGCTTAAAAAACTGGATGCTTGAATTAGTAACTCAAAAGGTGAAGACCGTTCTTAGGTATGTGCTCATATTGTCAATAAGTAAGGAAATAGAGTCCATATAAATTATAAAGGGTAAAGGTGGTCATTATCCCAAGGGTTTGATGAATAAAACCATAGACTTAGGTTCTCAAGGTTAATAAGTGTGTGCAAGAGACTTCAAAGGGATATGTCAACATGATCAAACATGTAAATGTTATTTTACAAACTACGGAGAACACAAAGGTACAAGTATCAAGATGGATCAAGCCTTCTACCATGGATTCTAGCTCATTAAAAAGTGCTAAGCCATCATGAATACCAAATTGAGCTATGAGGTGCATAGATAAGGATTGATGAAGACTCGGATCATTGACATTAAGGATATTGGTTCAAGTATGCCCATCGACATTAAAACCTTAGTTCAGTTGACTTATTTTCAAAGGTCTAGTTAGGTATTTGTGTGTATGAGTTGCCAAGGTAGAAATAACTATGATTGACCTCGAAATCTGGAACTGGGGTAAGGATATTTTGAAGAAACATAGGTGTTGTTAAAGATTTTCAAAATTGTTCTAAGGAATCAGTGTACCTAAATAATATCAAAGCATGTTGACTAAAGTATGTGTTATCATCAAGAGGGTGTATTTCTCTAAGTCAATGTTTAGTGGTTTGTGTTAAGGTAATTAAGAGCTACGAGTTTGTATTATAGTAACATAGTATATGGAATCACATAATTCATAATCAAAGTAGGATCAAAAGTGTCTTTGTGACCATAAAATGTTGGTGTGTCTTATCTCATAGAAGGCTAAAGGAGCTTATCAAAATAGGGAAGTTTGAAATCTCAAGAAAAATACTATAGGAAGTCCTTGATGATCAACTACAAAGTTAAATGACTCTTGTGTAGATGGTTATGACTCATTTGAAATAGTATGTCTGATTTCTTGGAATAAGAGAAGGTGTAATATGGTGTATGGAGGTGAGAGATTAGTATGATGAATACCATAAGGTTATAAGAAGGTGGACTTGGTCTCAACATTTTGTAACAATACTTTGTTGAAGGTAGTATGAGTCATGTCTAGAAAATTTTGGTAAAGTGCAATTTTGAAAAACATGGTATGAATGTGAAACACTTCAAGTAGGTCAATTTGAACTAGGATGATATGATGTTGAGATGTATGCTCAATGAGGTAAAATGTTTTGAATGCCTTTGTCATAATCCTAAGAAACAAGGTTACGATCAAGTGAAGCATGATCTTGCATCTTGAGACAAAATATGAAGGATCTTTTCGTTGAATAGCATGTCAAGAAGATTTATTGTGACTAAGCTACCAACTTGAAGAGTGTCGTAGTCTAATTGTAATCTTAAAATTCTATACAAGTCTATAGATGAATGAAGTTACAAGTATAAGGAAATGACATATATGTATGATGCTTTCATGAATCAATGTGTAAGGTTATCCGAGCCCTCAAGAGGAGTTTTGGAATCATATTATAGCTTGATTGACATCAAAAAGGCATGTTATCAATTGGGTTAAATATTTTATGATTGAGTTAGGTATGAAAGTGCAATTTCAGGTCTATAACAACACTATACGAGGGTTTGAAAAAGATGTTCGAGGGGAAGGGGAGCTTGTTTAATCTCGAAGAAGGCATGTTGGTGATATTAAATTCTTGTATGACCTTAGATATCATATTTTGAGGTTTAAAATCTTGGTAAAGAAAATGGTTAGTCCAAAAGTCAATATTAGCATGAAAAGAGGATAAAAGCACCGAGTAAGAGCTTAGGAAGTGAAAAATCATTTGATCCCTCTCCATGGCTTGGGTACAAGGTAAGAAGCAAAATTATTGAGTTTTCAGTTAGAATAGGATCTTCTGAAACCTAGGGGGAGTCTTTGGAGAATTTTTGCATGTTTGAATCTAATATAGATCTTAGAGAAGTTTTTCGAAATGCCTTGAAGAAGATGTTTAGGGACAAGTGGTCCTTAAGACTAGTCAAGATAGAGATGAAGGAAAATTTTAGTTCTCTTACATGGTTTGATCCTAATAAGTGACGTTGAAAGTGAATGAAGGGTAAATATGAGGAATATCAGCTGAGGGGAGTTATTTTGAGCTTTACTAGGTCCATAAGGTCTTCATATGCTTTTGTTAGACTCGAGAAGGAGATTTCAGCCCCTGGGGAGTAAGTAAGTCATGTAAGTCAAATTTTGCATTATTTCCATTATATTGCGTCATGTTTTTCATTATACATGTAGTTGAGTCATTTTATCCTTTTTCATAGATGCCAAAGGGGGATAAAAACTCATAAACATGGAGTTGAGGTCATGTAGACACTTGTTTTATTGTTTGCCATCAATGAAAAAGGGGGAGATTATTGGCCATTTTGGGTTTTTCTTATCATTTTTTCAACCTCCATTTATGTCAAAGGGTGTCATGGTGATGTATAAGTTTCCCTATGATGTTATTCAGTTGTCATGCATGTTGATCAAGTGGTTTGTTGAGTTGTCATGGTGTCCTGGTGCATGGTTGGGCTAGTATAATCACTATTTAAGCTCCCTAGTGTTTCTTGGATGTTTTCATGAGGTCATTAATGGTCCATGAGGTATGTTTCAAGTGTATATGTTTCTGCATGATATCATCATGGTCATTTCATGGGTTGTAAATGGTTGAGTAAAGTCACTTCATGCTTGTTTCTTGTCTGAAGGATGCAAAATGAAGTGGAGAATTGAGATTTTGGCCTAATAATTCGTGGTGAAGTATGTAAAAATAATGGTGGTAGTGTAACTGAGGGGTATGGTGATTTTTAGGTTTGCATTCAATGATTCATTTCTCTTATGAGGTCCTTGGGAAGCTATAGGTGAGAAACATGCAAGTTTGCATATGTAAGTCACTGTGGATGGAGCTTTTAGGAATGCCTAAGCTATGTGGTGACTTTGAGAAGTTAGAGGGTGTTTTCATGGTGCTTCATGAAAATTTTCAAGTTAGTATGCATAATAATTTTGAAGACATGCAAGTTTTGGAAAAACCAGTAAGTTGCTAAGTGTGTTTTTATAGCAAATATGGACCTTCGATGCTCATCGTTAATTGTGTGCTTTTCATGGGGAATTAATATCTTATCCATATATTATATGGTCAATTATGAATCTTTCAAAAAAATAATTAAGTTTTTTTATCGTCACGTTTTAATGAATGATCGTTTTGAAGGTTAAGAGGTCTAAAACCCTAGTTAAACCCTAGCTAGGAGTAATTAGCGAGAAAGTGAAGTATACTGACATATTTTTTATTGTTAGTGAAAAAAAATGATTGGATGTTGTAGAGGACTCCTCATTATTTCCATAAATGTATGGTTTAGTTCATGGTGATGAGTGGGCCCCACCTAAAAATAGTATTTTTCGAGAAATAAGGCTATATTTCATGATGGTATAAAAAAGTAGAATGAAAAATTGATGGTGCATGATGATTGGGAGTTTTTATTGATTTACATGGAATTTTAGGACAATTTCATGCAGGTTCATGGTTTTTTGAGGTCCAAATAGGTTGATTGGTCAAAGGACAGTTTTGGGATCTCAAATAGTAGGGTTTAGTAAAATGGTCATAACTTGAGCTACAGGTGGAGTTTTAGATGCTTTTAAGTTGTGTTGGAAATTAGATTCAGATATATTTATATTTATATATGGATTTCCTCATTATAAGGTAATTTACAAGGTTTATAGGTCATTATTTGAGCATAAATATTTTTGGTAGTTGAGACAACACGATGTGTTCCAGTGAAAGTTTGACGTTGTTTGAAGCATGAGATGGATTGTATTATGATTAATATATCATGGAAAGAGAAAAAAGATTAATTATTCATCTAATTAATCCATTTTTAGGTCTTTAATATATGTATAAATGATTTTATGAGCTAACCTTTGGAAACAAATGTTTGGTAGGTTGATCCGGTGAAGGAAAATGTTGCTTGCATGTGAAGTGAAGGATGTTTTATAACTTATAACTTTCTTAGAAGTGTTATAAATGTTTTCCATTTATTTTTTTTTTTACATGGCATTATTTGGTTTATTAGAAGTGATTTGGTGATCAAATGAAGTTTCCAGGGTGTTGAAGGGTGCAGGAAACAGCTGTTTTGAGATTTGTAAAGGGAATTGGGCGCATTAAATGAAATAATTTGATTGGTTAACAAAAATTTAAACCATGGTTATTATTTAAATTATGTACTACTATTTTTATGAATATGGTAGCTTTAATAAGCATGGTTTTGAAATGAGAGAAGTTTGGTATCCCAATCCATGTGATTTAGTGATTTTGGATCTTGAAATGAAGGGTTTTGCAGGCTAGCATACTTGGGTAACTTTTTATCTGTTGTGGAAAATTTATGAGATGTTTTTAATGATTCATGGGTCAAATTTATCATGAGTTACATACCTCCTTTGGGTTGGAGAGATGAAGATCATATAAAAGTGATGTTTTAGCTTATTCGAGAGCTAGTCTTGCATAGCGGGAGTAATGCAACTTATAAGAGAGATATTTGCAAGTAAAAATGAATTTTTTTGTGAATATAAGATGTGTTTCAGATTTATGAATATATGAAAACATGATAGCAAGAATTTAGAGGCAAGACAAGTGAAGAAAGAAGGAGAAAGCGCAATATTGATGTCTAGAGGTATGAGCTAGAGTTTGTGATCTGAATTAGTGATATCAATAAGTTGTGGTAGAATAATTATCAGATATTAAACATCTTAAGGAGACATGGTTGGTTCTTGGTCATCCTAGGGGTTGTATCCTCCTTTTGGAGTGGTTGCTTCACTAAATTAGGGGTTGGTGTTCCTTGTAGGGTTGGTGCTCTACTAAACTAGGGGTTGGTGCTCCTTGTGAAGTTGGTGCTTAACTAAATAAATTTTATTTATGTAATATAAGAAGATTTTCAGTGGGTTTTATTCCCCATGAGGGTTTCCCACTTAACTTTGGTGTTGTGTGTACTCTCTTTCTTTTGATCTTTCTTATGGTTGTTTATATGCTTAAGTAAACACACATATGGTTCATGGTTGAATGAATGGTTGTATGGATGATATCATATGATTAATGGTAATTTAAATTAAAAAAAATTAGGACTGATTCACCCCCTTTCTCATTCCATTGTGTTTTCAACAATAGCTAGATGTACCAATGTAAATAGATGTGTGGATGGCAAAATGAGCTTTCCATCCTATACGTGTATGTAGAAAGTGTAGTCCCTTGTCCCTTGAGTGAGTGCTAGATGGATACTTTGATGATCTTAAAATTCCTTTGGATGCAACCTTAGGTGATGATAATAGATGCTTAGAGCTTGGTCCTTTATTATGGTCACATAGCTTTGTATTTATATGATTACCTTGTTTGAATTTCGTAATTGACAACTAAAAGGCCGACCCATAAGAAAATAAGATGCCAAAAGATAAAAGAGACCCAAAAGAGGCAAGTAAGATATAAAGAGGTTAGGGCACCCAGAGGGGATGAGGGTGCCTATGCTGATGAGTGTCTGGTTGGGCACTAGTGTCAGGATTCAAGAAAGTTAAAGCAATGAAGTCAAACTAGGTTGTGGGGTGTGTAATCCCAAACAAAAAGAAAGAAAGACATATAAGAGGCCAAAGACAGTAGTAAATTACTATTTTACTCACTTAGCAATCATGTGAATAGTGGTAAGTGATTAGTACCTAGAAATGTGCCCAAGTGGGTGATTTTGTGTCTACATTTTCCCCTACTTTATGTTGTTGAGTGAATACTTCATAATATAAAGTAGATAAGATATGTGTACTTGATAACCATGTAGATTGATTTTGAAATCATTACGAAGAGACAAGTGAAAGCATGGAGTGATAAAAATGAAGCGTGGAAGTTAAGAAAGAGGAAGTGAACCTAGGGGTGAAGCGTGTGTTGTGCTGTTGTTGTTGTCACTTGAGCTTGCTAATGTGGGGTTGTTTCTTATTGTGTATTAAAGATGGATCTGCAAAATAAGAGGGAAATATTATTTAAAGTGATGTGTTATGAAAAATCTATATAAATCATGTACAAGTATGTAAAATTTGAAAAAAAAGTAGTAAAAGGAACATGTGCACCTAATCTGTGATGAGTGAAAATGATAGAAAATGTCTTGAACTCCTATATAAGAGTGATTTTTTGGGTGATCTCATGCCAAGAGTGAGTTTTTTGGGTGATCTCATGCCAAGTATGATTTTTGGGTGATCTCATGCCAAGTGTAAGTTTTTATGCTTGATCTCATGCCACTGAAGAAGATTATTAGGGAGAAACGTCTAGTGTTATTCTCCATCCCTAACTACTTCTTGAATTTATACACCACCACAGATGGTGTGATCATGCTTCTTTTCGTGTTTGATCCAAGTAAAAAAGGAGATATAATGCATTCTGATTGCTAGAGGATCATTCTTATATTATGAAGACTAATCTATGAAGTTTTGAAAACTATGTTGATATGAGAAAGTGACTGTAACTAGCCCCTGGTCATAGGCACCCAAGAAAGGTCAGGAGAACCCAGGTGCTAGTGTCATTTCAGGAACAAGTGTTTGTGTTGAACTGATGAACCAAGTCAAAATTTGGGCCATTATGTGACTATAATTTTTTATGTTCTTGTACTATGCAAGCTTATCGAAGCTCTAATTTGATGTGTAGGGTGGTGATTCACCCAATGTATTCTCCCCCTCATTTGGGGTGCATACAACATTGTTAGGATGATGCCGCCCAAAGGAGAGGACTAGATGCTGATCTGAAGCTGATACCTATAGGGGAGGGAATGTGCATGGTAGAAACCAAGGCACATGTAAAAAAAGTTGATAGAAACATGTGTTAGTAGAAAAAGTGACAATCATGGTATAAAAGACAATGTAAAAAAACTATAGTGTAGATAAAATAGATAGTGAAAAGTGAGCATGAAAAGTGAGTTTCAAACATGGGACATCACTCAAAATTTCACAAGACAATTAGGGTCGAAGCGGACAAAATCATATAAAAATTAACAATAAAGACATAGGAAAACCACTGCAAACAATGGCATCTGATGGAAAATAATGACAAATAGTATCAATCAATGTATCGGACAACCATGGTGGAAAATAGTCCATGCAAATAAAATGTTGCACATGAAGCACCCATTAACATGTTATAAAGATAAAAATTATGTCAAGACATGTATATATTGATAGAGTAGTGTGCTAGTAAGAATAAGAAGTAGTATAAAATGAAACAATAACACATGTATTGTGTGTAGAAAGTAGATGCCCCATGAGCCTCGGTGGGACTAGTAAGAGGTACAATGTCAAACATCCATGTTGTGTGTAAATATATGTATAAAGTATACATTCACAACTAGAGAAAAAGTGAACGTGCATGTTTATATATGGAAAGATACTAACATATGAAGTATTTGTCTAGCATGTGAAACAAAGTGTACATGTAACTAGTATAAGAAATAAAGAGTATGTGCAACCAAGATATGCAGTATGTTGTGAATGAGTGAAATGGAATGATATGCAATGTGAATGTGATAGGATAAAAATTCCCCCGAGTGAATATGTATGAATATATATGAGATGAGGTTCATTTATAAAATATCCCTCAACAGTCAATAATGAACCATAGAATAAGAGTGTGTCATCGAGGAAATGGTTTGAAATTGTGTGCAAAAAGATAGATCAATGAAGTATAGAGCATGATAAGTGTGAATCGGTCAGTGAGGTTCACTTCAAATTTAGACCCTTAATAGTCAAATATGAACCATAGCAAAAGAGTGTGTCATAGGGTAGTGTGATGTATGAGAAGACAGTGCGAGTAAGATTTATCATAAAACAGAGAGCATGAAATGTGAATGTGTGTGAATTTCATGGATGTAGTGAGCCCTCAATAGTCAAGTGTGAACCATATCATAATAGTGCATCATAGGGTAATAAAAATACAATTTGTGGGTATCAAGATGTGTATATAATGGCTGAGAGAGACTAAATATGAAGCACAGAGCGTGATAGTAGAAATGTGAGACACCTAATAATGCTAAAAGGGGGAAGTAAGCATGATGCCCCTCAAGTGTATGATGTGAAGAAGAATCAAGTAACATCATCTAAGAGATCATAATTATTCATGATCGAAGCCAAATGGAGATGTGTCAGAGACCTAGTAAGAAATAATATGTGGTTGATCATGTAAGGAGCCATTATGGCATAGATTGTACATGCCCATTGTGTATTCTTCATCAATGAAAGGTGGTAGTGGAAAACCATGTGCATACAGCGAGTAAGATTTTTTGAATAGCTGAGAAATGAATCATTTCAAATAAAAACACAAAAAAGGCATGGGGAATGAAACATCAATATGATTAGGATCCAAAGTGCCACCAATATAGTCAAGCCAAGAATTCCCAAGTGTAAGTGGAGATGTATGAGAAGTGCATATAACAAAGGTGATAAATGGAAGATGTGAAGAGGCTATAAGTAGCGATGATGTAAACATATCCATGATAGAGATGAGAAGAATGAGGTGGAGGAGGATCATTGAGTGAATCTAACATGATCAAGCCATCATGTGTACAAACAATGTCGAGATAAAGTGGGATCGAATGGAATATATGGCCAATAAGAGCTACTCATGAAAAGATTGCATGTGAAAGGTGGAAGTGCACACATGCAGGTTTCTCATGAGAATATAAGGTGGAAGTGCACATGCGGAGTTTCTCATGAGAATATAAGGAAGGTGGTATGACCTCTAATGTATGGACATGCCCCTGAAAAGTACCATAGCATTAGCGAGAATGATGGGGTGATTGTGAAGTGGATGGGATGGTGTCAATGCACAAATAGTTCTCAAGAGTGGAGGTAAGTTGGTAGCATAGTCCACGGGTTTTGATCAACAAACCGTGGACTACATATCGATAGTAGAAGTTGCGTAAGTAGTTAGATCTAGGAGGTAATATTTAAATGGGTTACGATCAATGATGATTGTATATTCAAAGCCCTCATGTAATAATCTAACACATCGGTGAACTATAAAAGGTATTGCCTACATGACATGAAGCCATGGCCTACCAAGTAAGAAATTGTATTGAACTGGGATATCGATAACAAAAAATATAGTAGGAATAGTTTTTGGCCCAACTATGAGTGGTAAAGTGATAGTTCCTATGCACGGATGTGTAGAATAATCATACACACAAAGAGAAATGGATGTTGGGTTGACAAAAGCTAAGGAAAGAATGATGTTCTGAAGGAGTGATACATTAAAAATATTAATCTCATAACTATTATCGATTATTGTCTATTTGATACCCATATTATAAATGTAGGTTGATATATATAGGGGAAGATCATTGTCATAAACATAAAAAAATTCAACTATATTAGATGGGAAAGTAATTTGTTGAGAAAATTCTTCTATGAATGACTGATATACTATGTCCAGGATGAGTAGTAGAAGGAATGTGAGTATTATCCAAGAGAGATGATTTTAGCTCTATAATCAGGATTAGCTAGCAAGAAATCATGAATGGAGATATCCATGATGAGAGGATCCTAGGAAAATGAAAGAAGTAATAATATGAGGACCTAAGAGTGTTCGAATGAGACGGGTTCACCAAATGATTTAACAAAAATGGAATTTTGTAAAACCATAAGATATTACAGAGTCACATATGATAAATAATAAATGAAGCACATATTTGATGCAAGAAATAAGCTAAAGGAAATTAAAACCCTAAGTGCAAGAGAGGGAAAAAGACTTAGTTGATTTCATAATTAATCCCAAAGTGTTCTGGACTAGAGAGCTGATGAATAGGAGAAGGAGGGAACTATTTCACCAAACTTAGAAAATTCTATAATTTCCAGATGATTCTAAATTGGGGTGAGGATGCTTATGTGCTAAAGACCTCTACTAGGCATCTATGTGATTGCAATCGGGGAGCTCAAAACCAATTCTTCTTGTGTTATGTAAGGTATTTGTTAACCTTATATGTTAGTCACATGTATGTCTCACTATGTCCACAAAATTTTCTTGTAAACTACAAAACCTCAAAACACATCAAATCCTTAAAAAAAAAGGATGAAAATGGGGATTGAGACTGACTCCACCCGTCACCCAATAGAGTTAACTTACGAAAAATCATTACACGATATCTTAGACTCCATTGAGTTTTTATGCGTGTGTGTGAAATTATGCCCTAGGAAGCTCTTGTGCAAGATGCACTTGATAGTGAGTAATAACTAGATGTACCAATGTAAATAGATGTGTGGATGGAAAAATGAACTTCCCCTCCTATGTGTGTATTCAAAAATGCAGTCCCTTGTCCCTTGAATGAGTGCTAGATGGATTCTTTGATGATCTTAGAATGCCTTTGGATGCAACCTTAGGTGATGATAATAGATGCTTAGAGCTTAGTCCTTTATTATGGTCACATAACTTTGTATTTATATGATTCCCTGTTTAAATTTAGTAATTGACATCTCAAAGGTCAACCCATTAAAAAACAAGATGCCCAAAAGGTAAAAGAGACCCAAAAAAGAGGTGAGTAATATACAAAGAGTTCAAGTGTGCTTAGAGGGGATGAGGGCACTGAGCAGCCTTGGCGTCCCGGCTAGTCTTTAGTGTCTAGAGTCAAGAAAGATAAAGAAGTGAAGTCAGACTGGGTTGTGGGGTGTGTAAGACTATAGAGAAAACAAGAAAGATAAAAAGAGGCCAAAGATAGTAGTTAATTAGTATTTTTCTCACTTAGGAATCATATGAATAGTGGTATGTGATTAGGACCTAGAAATGTACCCAAGTGCATGATTTTATGTCTCTGATAACACTGCTAATTTTATGTATGATTTGATAACATCCATAACATTTAGGAAAAAAATAATCCTTTTTTGTTTTTTAAGGGACAATTGTTTATATGGTTGGAGGTGTACAAATACCCAATCACCTACTTCAAAATTCCTTTCATTATGATGTTGATTTTCTTATTATTTTATTCAATTATGGGCCATGGCTAAATTCTCTCTAAGACTAACTAGGACCTCTTGCTGGTGTTGGACGTATTCTTCCACAACAAACAATTTGGGCTAGACCTTCAATGATGAGATGATCAAAGGGGGTTGGTACCCATTTAGAGCCAAAAAGGATACATCTTGGAAGAGGCATGGAATAAACTCTTATACCATCATTACTGTTATACCATCTTGGTAGCTAATTAACACAATTGTCTTGTTTATCCGATGTGAAGCAACACCGATAAGATTCTAGAATTTTTTAACTACTAAGATATGAGCCGATTGAGTAACCAAATAAGAAAATATATCATTCTATAAATCTCTAGTAATAATTAGATCAAAGTCACTCATGAAGATCACAGGGGGTATTGTGTAGCTTTAGAAGGGTGTCAAGAAAATCAAAACCTAATGTACTAGTTGTAATGGATGTGTGAGGACAAAAATGGGCATATGTTTTGAGCTTGTCGACTATTACCATGATGAAATTTTACTAGATGACCTAGGTAATATTGTTATGAAATACATAAAGACTTCCTCCCACCTCTGACTAAGAATAAGGTGCGATAATACACGTAGGATTTTAGTAAAACAACATAGAATTTAGGCTCATCTTGTGAGAATGGGAGGCATACATATACAATTAGGGAGTGATCCACAATGGTAGATTGTGCATAGAGGGTGAAGGAAGATAAAAATAAGGGTTTCATAAGGGCTAAAAATGTGAGAGAGGGACATAAATATATTGGATAATACATAGAGTCCATAAATAGTGTTGAAGAAGAGTTAAAGGTGAGACTTGAATGTATACGATTCAAGTAAAAAAGAAGACAAAGGTGGGCGAGATGAGTGCGTGAAAAATGGTTATTTTCGAAGTGACAAATGATTTCATAAGGTGTCTGAAAAAGAATGCTAAAAAGGATGGAATGGTCAAAATAGCTAACAACCTAATCAACATGGCACAAGAAGAGGTGTGAAATATAAGAGAGAATTAAAGGGGCTTAAATTCAAATTTGAATATGAGCATGATAATTTGGAAGTTGTTGGTGAAATAATTTGTTGCGAGTGTAGATTATTGGTTTTCACTAAGCTGTCACGAGGCTAACCCCCTCCTTCTTGGGAATGGGAGGCTCTAATTACTGAATGTAAACTAACTAAAAACTACGGGGTGGTTGTTAGGTGTAGGATCAAACATTAATAATCAATTAAACTTGTGGTAAAGTGCTTGTACAATGTAAAATGGAGGATTTTTCTGTGAAGGGATGTAAGGGGAGTAGGAGAGATAATGAGATAGGGGTAATGTTGTGAGTAGACTTACAAAATTTAGATACATTAACGAGTATATACGCATTCAATTATAAGAACACAACAATGTAAGTAATCAACAAGACTAACAAACTAGAGACACAATATTTTGTAGATTCATTAATCAAGAACACACCATTATTTCTTGGTTATACAAGATTACCATGCTTGCAAATATGGGAAGTAAAGAGATATATTAGAGGAACATAAGCAAGGAAATAGAGGAAATGTATATTTTATTGCTTGCTGTAGTAGTGATACAAATCTTAACAACACACGACAATAAAAAATTGTCAACCCTTTGGAATGGAAAAGCCATTCCAATTTATAACATTAAAAATGTATTTTTATCTCCCCCCACATGATTTTCACCTTTCCTCATCACTTGTGACCTTCCATATTGCTAGGGAATAAAAGTAAGTATTTTTCTTATTAATGAATTAGGAATCTTAAAATGTCAATTTGAAGGTCACTTAAATGAATAAGACAAAATAGTGAAAAATGTACATTTTTACTGAAGAATTAGAGTATGGAGAGAGGAGAAAGAAGAGAGAGAGAGAGAGAGAGAGAGGAGGGTTGATCAATTTGATGAATATTAAGCCTCTTCTAATGAAGAACTTGTTGAATTAAATTATTGTGGTCAAAATATCCTTCTTGTGTGAGATATAGAAACATTCCAAGGTATTATATAAGTGTTTAAAAACATGGTTATCAGATATACACTCGGTGGACTTGTGATGGATTCTTGATCCTACAAACATGATGTTCTATGTACCTTGGTATCCTAACTTGTTGTTCCTTGACATTATGTGATTCACATGGTGTTCCTTCTCTTGGAAAGAGATTTGAACACAAGGTCGAGTCAAGATATGATGATCATCACCTTACTCCTTGAGCTTCACATTTCACCTTTGTGACAAAGAATTCATCTCCTTGGATGAAATTAACCTTAGGATATCCAACTGCCTTCTTGATCATTCGCTCCTTGTTGAAAACGTATTCTGCTACAAATGAGGAAAGGAGAAATTTCATACCGACCATCACACCCAATGAACAAATTCCTATTCCAACTCCAAGGATATGATTGAGAATTGGGACTCAATTTTATTGACCATTTTTATATTGATTTCCACTTGACTTGAATATGATGACTCCTTTGAACCTCACAATTCACCTCCATGACAAAGATGTCACATTTTCAAATAGAAACATACTTAGTATTCCTGGACATATTTTTGCTAATCTAATCCTCATATGTATTCTCCTCCAAATAGAAGTATTTCTAAATAAATGAAATTCAGAGCCTCTAAACTCATGTTGGATAGAAATAATGTGGTTACAATATCCTTCTTATGTGAGATGTGGGCATACTATAGGGCATTTGAAGGAGTGTTCGGGAATGATGTTGTGAGTTGATCTGAAAAAATGATGGTATTTGGTTGAGTTATATTGGGAGTAGTGTATATGATGCAAATACATCAATATTATTCACCTCAAAGGATCAATTCATGTTTGCAAAGGTTGAAAGGTTCCATCAAGATTTTGGTTTGGAGCTTCCACTTTCCCGTGTATTTGGTCGGGAGCTTGTATAAACTTGGTTTGGAGATTCCTGATTTAATTTAGTGAAAAATACATCTCCTTATTAGATGAATTAAACCATGATGACTCCCTTGTATAAAAATTAGGATTAGTTGAACCATCTAACTTATTGCATCAATTGTTCCATGCGAGAATTCACCCCATGGTGATGCTTTGGGGCATATGGGGATTTTATCTTCTTTTTGAACTATGAGACAAATTCGTAGCCTTGTAATGGTGGAAAAAAAAAATGATATAGGTGGAATGTGAGTTGATACAAGTGATTTGAGCTCAATTGTAAGACCTACTATTTTTGGCAAGTTATTACAAGGATGGTTATTTTTAGTAATTTTTCCCAATTTTTACTTCATGATGTTTTTTGCTTGTTTTAAGTGTTGTGGATGTTGAGAATTCACTATTTTTGAAAACATACTAAATTTAAATTTTGAATACTTACACACTTGATTTTTAGAAATGTGTCTACTATATTTTCAGGTTGAATTTAAATTGGTCTCAAGCTTTAGGGTTTTGTTCCAAGAATTCTACTCTAATTTTCAAGGTTTTTCTTCCGCCAGAACTTTGTAGAACTAAAAAGGAAACTTTTCAGGCTGAAAATTTCAACTTATTTTTATAAAATTATATAGAGCATCCATGGGGATTCTTTCATATTCATCTCGAAAGGATTTTTGAAAGGAGTGCATATCTGAAACTTTCACTAGAAACAAATGCACGATAATGGAGTTATGAGGATTTATTTATTTTTGATCATGGATATCTGGTGAATTATGAGAAAAATTCCTAGTCAAAATGGAGGTTAGGAGGGTAGTTCAACAACAAATAATTGTGAAAAATGGATAAGTGTTTTAGACGGATGAGAATTATTCAAATTTCAACACAATTTTTAACTCACCTGTGACCATGACAGTTGACCAAGTTGGAATGAGATTTAAGTGGGGTTTCATCGGTATAAGGAGATATAGGGGACACAAGGGACACCAAATTTCTACTTTTACTAGATGGTGAAGAGTGTCGGCCTTTGGTGCTCTGGGGAGAAGATCTATGGGGTTGGGAATGAGCACGAAAAGGCTAAACTTTGGTTATCGAGGGCTATAAATGGGTTTTCGATGACCGAGAGATAAATGAAATGAAATTTATAGTTCTTGAATCTAAATTAGAAAAAATTACATTAAATAATTTAGGAAATCAATAAGAGACATGAAAGAATTTTGCATAGCACAAAATATAATAAACACTCTTATAATTTATTCAATATTGTTGGAGCAATACATTATGCTTACAAAGAGATTACATATATAGCCTTTCCATTTCCTATAAACAAGGAGATGAGGCTTACCAATAACATCCCACTAATCTCTCCTATGATCACTCACCACTATTCTCTCACATATCCCAACAATATCTCCACACACAATTATCTACGTGAGTTGTTCTCACAACTCACTATTACAATAATCTATATGAGTTTTTTATTACAACTCACTTACATATATTTATACTCTCATACACTATTATTAATATGAGTTATATTAACTCATTATTAATAATATACAATTTAACTAATATTACTCAAACTTATTAATATAATATTTGAATATTACATTTAACCCTTATAAATAATAATGTGAGTACTAATCCTAAGATTATTCCTAACAATAAATGGGATGAAGGAGGTCACAATTTTTTTCCCCCACTTGTCCCTTTACACCTTGGCGCGGCGACAAAGGGGTCCAAAAGGGTGAAAAAGGTACTAAGAACCAACCATCATGAGAAGGGGAAATTTGATTTGTGTAATCTAGGTGCAGAGGTGGTGAGGGGTGGGTGTCATAACTTTAAAAATTATTGGGGGTCACATTTTTTTGTCCCTCTTGTCCCCCTTTAACCTTGGGGACAACTAAGGCTTCAAAGTGTGACTTTGTAACTTTTGGAATGTTGATGTCATCCTCACGAGTCCAAATTAGGACATCGAGACTGATCTTTCCACGATAAGAGCATGTAAAAGTTATTTGGGGTTAAAATGTATATGATTTTGACTCAAAACCTTAATGAGATCATTCCACCCATTCTTTGGAGAAATTTCTATCTGAAATTTCATTTTTGAGAATATTTCATTCTCGGCCGAAAAGGATGCACTAATGTGTTCTAGATTATCACAAAAAATCTTTGATTCTTGGACAATAAATTATGTGTCCATCATGTAGAGGATCTAATAGTTTTACATTAATATATTTTTTCCTCCTAACTCCTTTTGGGACTCCCAGAATCATCTAGAAAAGTTAGCTTTCTTGTTGGAGCCTTCATTCCATGTGCCCAGAGTGCACGATGTTGTGCGATTTATTCACGTTATCAATTTTCTTTACAAAACTTCCCTAAAATGACTTGAAAATATTATATGTTCTCTAAAACCACTCTCAGGTGGTTTGAATATTCCTATCGGTTTCCATAGGGTGTTTACCAAGCTGATAAATGGAAAAAATGACCTTTTTAGGCAATCGGAGGAAGTTTTTCCATAGAATCTTAATGGATTCATTTACTATATTAGGTACTCTCTCCTACACATTGAAAAATGCTTGAAAATATTACTAACCCTTTCCTCTAAGCTAGGGTGATGGTGAAATTTAGGACAAGATGGCCAAATAAATGGTTCCATGATGACCGAGAGAGGAAAAAAATTAATTGTGGGTTTAGTTGTCATGGATTTTTTAAAATTTTGAATGCTTGATATTTATCATGACAAAAAAAGTGTATAAATAACCTAGTCTTCCCAAAAGTTGTTCTCAAGGAGAGAGAAGCGAGAAAAATAGCAAGGTGTAACTATAAAAGGAGGATGATTCCATCATTTGAGGGGTGGTTGTGTTTTCTTTGGTGGCCAAGTTAGAGAGGTTCTTGGGAACAAGAAGAGGTCGAGAAGAGGGTATGATCATTAGGAAGTGAATCATATAAGGTTGGATATTCTTGTGAGTACATAATACAATCTAGATAAATCTATAGGAGACACCATAAAAGTATATAATACTCCATTCATGAGTTGTAAGCTTCATTGAGAGTAGTTGCATGGGTATATTGTTAATTCCATTAAGGAATAGATGAAACATTGATAGTTTTCATCATGTTACATGATTTTGTAGGCGCGTCGGGGAGTACTCATCCACCATCAAGTGGTATCAAAGAAGGCTAATTTCATGTGAGTGAAGTTGGTAGAATGTCTAACATGAGAAACTAATGTGATGAGGATGTGTTATCTCTTATGAGAAAATGTGGGTAGAGAATGAAAGAAGAGATCGAGTGTAGCACGAAGAAAAAAGCTAATGATCCCGAGTGCTACAAATAAAGATGGGTATTCGAGATAAATTAGTCGTGTAAATATTATATAAAGTGGTGGAGGATCTTAATGGTGTGAAGACCAGGCTGGATTATGTAGAGGAATACCACAAAGAGGAGATGGGGTCTTTTGGCAAAAATAATCCATAAGAAGGAGAAAAAATACTTAATGAAGATTCAAAAACACAAAGAAGATTACATGGAGAGAGCACTAATGGAGTGCTAAAGAAGAGAAAATATGTGCACATAGGCATAGAAAAATATTGTATGAGTGGAGCACAAGAGTGAATATAAATCCATTATAGGAGTAACTTGCAAAGAGATAATGGCTCAAATATGGGAGTACCTCAAAATGATGCACAAGAAAAGGTGAAGAGAGAAGGCCCACAAGTTGAGAAAAGGGTGAAGAGAGGAGTCACTTAGAAGAAGATGAAAATGCATGAGAGTATCACGGTGGAAAAGGAGGCAATCAAATAAGATAATATGATCACTACGGCCACGAGTGCAAAAGGATTACACTAAGCCATGAGATGAGGTGGTGGAGAAAAGGGAAGAGTGGAAGGTAGAGGTGGTGTAAAAATAAGATACATGCACATAATATATAAGAGATGTGCAATGGGATTATTTGTAAGCAGTGAAGACAAACATATGGAATACTATGTCCCATAGGAAGGGAAGTTGGGGTACATATTTTAATGCACAAGAGAGGATACCCTAGTGGAGAGATAAATGGTAGATGAATTTTCAAGAGGATAAACTCGAGTAGGGGATTTAAGGAGCGAGAAGATAATGGTGCACGTGGAAATGGGATTAACATTAGAAAGGATGTAGAGGAAGAGATAGAAGGAGTTGTACCAATGAAAACCAAATTAAAGAAGCTTACAAAGAAGGTTTCTGTATTATGCATTGTTTTTGGGCCCATGGTTTTCGGTACCCATTGTTTTGTAAAACCACCTCTTCGGCTACCTATTGATGTACTTATAAATAGATGGACATATAATAGGATTTATATGAGTGTGTTTTGTGAAGGTGAATAGTGTGTGTGAATTCAAGTGCGAATTCGGGAGGGTTTGTTGAGCGTAGCTCCAAACAAGATCTGATTATTGTAATTGTGAAGATTGTTGGCTTGTAATAAAATATGAGCAAGTGTTCTTGGTGGATGTAGCCCACATTGGGTGAACCACGTTAAATATTGTCTTCGTGTTGTGCATTTTCATTTCTGTAATTCTATTCATACTTCTTATTATTGTGATTATGAGGAATTATTCCGCATTAGATATTATTAATTCCTAACAATTGGTATCAGAGCCTGGTTTGGTTTGCTGAAGTGTTGAATCGTAGGGAAAGTTTTTAGCTTGAGTGGGAGCTATGGAAGATGATGGAAGATCTAGGGTTGATAAATTCAACGGGTAGAATTTCAGTCTTTGGAAGATGCAGATGGAAGATTACCTTTATCAGAAGGATCTTTATACTCCGTTATTTGAGAAGGTGAACAAACCCTCGAGCATGACAGATGCGGAATGGGATTTTTTGGATAGGAAGGCACTTGGGACAATCCGGTTGTGTCTTGCATCTTCGGTATTATTTAATGTTTCAAAGGAAAAGACTACAAAAGATCTAATGGATGCATTAGGGAAGTTGTATGAAAAACCCTCTGCCTCTAACAAGATATTTTTAATGAAAAAGTTGTTTAATATGAAGATGTATGAGAATAGTTCAGTAGCAGATCATTTAAATGATTTCAATATGGTTGTGAATATGCTAGCTTCGGTTACAATAGAATTTGATGAAGAAGTTAGGGCTTTATTAATTCTGTGCTCTTTACCTGAAAGTTGGAATAGCACAGTAATGGCGGTAAGCAACTCGGTTCAGCTAACTCGAAGTTGAAGTTTGAGGATGTTGTAGGGGTGATTCTAAGTGAGGAAATGTGAAGAAAAAGCTCTGGGAATCTTCTACTTGGGAATGCTTTGTGAGTGGAAACTAGAGGGAGACAGAAGAATAGAGGAAACCGTGGAAAATCGAAAGATCGGGCAAGGTCAAAATCCAAGAGCAAGATTGTATGTTGGAATTGTGGAAAGTCTAGGCATGCAAAGAAGGACTGTTGGGAGCTTCGGGATAAGAAGAAACAACAGGAAGAAAACAAGGAGGCAAATGTGGCATCGGGTAATGTATGCCAGGATGCTTTGATTCTTTCTTTGCATAATATTACTGAATCTTGGGTTTTAGATTCAGGGGCTTCTTTTCATGCTACTCCACATAGGCATTATTTTGTTGATTATGTTGAGGGATTTTGGGCATGTTTTCTTGGTGATGATGAGCCTTGCAGTATAGTTGGAAAAGGTTTTGTTCAGGTTAAGATGCAGAATGGGAATACATGGCTATTGAAGGATGTCAGACATGTGCCTACATTAAGGAGAAATTTGATATCGGTGGGGCAATTGGGAAGTGATGGTTGTCTTGTGATATTTCTGGTGACTCTTGGAAGGTTACAAGGGTGCTCTTGTGGTGGCGAGAGGTAAGAAGGTTGGAACCTTGTATTTATCCTTTGATAGTACTAATGATTGTAATCTTGTGGCTTGAGATGTAGATACAACATTATGGCACTATAGGCTCGGTCATATGAGCCATAAGGGAATGGACATCATAAAGAAGAATTTTCTGGATATACGAAACAGGTTTGGATTTCTATGAGAACTGCATATATGGGAAATAGAAGTGAGTAAGGTTTCTCAAGGTTGGACCTATGAAGAAAGAGAGTAAGTTAGAGTTGGTACATTCTGATGTGTGGGGGGCGGCTCAGGTATCATCTCTTGGGGGTTCAAGTTATTATGTTACTTTTATTGATGATGCAACAAGGAAAGTTTGGGTTTATTGTATTAGAAACAAATCTGATGTATTTGATACTTTTGTTAAATGGAAAGCCTTGGTAGAGAATGAAACAGGTCTTAAGTTAAAATGTCTCAAGTCAGATAATGGAGGGGAGTATTGCAGCAATGAATTTGATGATTATTGTTCTAAGAATGGAATCCATAGGAAAAAGATGGTTCAGGAACCCCGTAACAGAATGGGGTGTCAGAAAGGATGAACAAAACAATAATGGAATGTGCTAGGAGCATGAGGATACATGCAGGACTACCTCTTTATTTTTGGGTAGAAGCGGTGAGCACAGTTGTGTACTTGATAAACAGAGGACCCTCAAGTGCCTTGGATGGAGGCAGGCATACGAGGAGGCTTGGTACGGTAAGAAAGTCGATTACTCATTTCTTAGAGTCTTTGGATGTGAGGTGTTTGTTCATATTGACAAGGATGATAGGACCAAGCTAGAGGCTAAATCAGAAAAATGCACTTTTATTGGTTATGGTGGTGATGACTTTGGATTTAAATGTTGGAGTATTAAGGACAAGAAAATCATTCGGTCTAGGGATGTGGTCTTTAATGAGAAAGTCATGTATAAGCAATAGTTGTAGGAAAATAGGGAAGAATCCAAGAAAGAATATGCAGTGGTAGAGGATCTTCGGATGGGAAAGTGACCCATGAATCAGTTCAGGAACCTACTCAACAGGAACCCCAAACTCCTACAGTGAGGAGGTCTTCTAGGGTAAGAAAAGAACCTGAACATTTTTCTCCTTCTCTTTATTTTATTACTCACTTGATAGTGGAGAGCGAGAGAGCTTTGATGAAGCAATGCGAGGTAGATGCAGTAAGAAGTGGGAGCAAGCCATGGATGAGGAGCATAAGTCTCTCATGGAGAACCAGACTTGGGATTTGGTGAAGCTACTGGAAGGAAAAAGAGCATTGTAGAACAAGTGGGTGTATAGAGTTAAAGATGAAGAAGGAGGAAAGAAAAGATATAAGGCCCGGTTGGTGGTCAGGGTTTGCATAGAAACAAGGTATAGATTTTGATGAGATTTTTTCTCCTGTAGTAAAAATGACTTCTATCAGAACTATTCTTGGAATAGTGGTAGTAGAAGACTTGCACTTAGAACAGTTAGATGTAAAGACTGCATTTCTCCATGGTGATTTGGAGGAGGAGCTATATATGCAGCAGCCAGAAGGATATGAAGTCAAAGGTAAAGAGGAGATGGTGTGAAAACTGAAGAAGAGCTTGTATGGCCTGAAACAAGCTCCACGTCAATGGTATAAGAAGTTTGATAGCTTCATGATGGAGCAAGGTTATATTAGATGTCATTGACCATTGCGTGTATCTGAAAAGAAATTTGAGGATGGAAGTTATATTATCTGTGTTTGTATGTTGATGACATGTTGGTTGTAGGTAAAAACATGTAGGAAATAAAAGTACTCAAGAAACAACTAAGTGAATCCTTTGATATGAAGGATTTGGGGGTAGCCAGACAAATCCTTGGTATGAGGATAACTCGGGATAGGAAGGAATGGAAGCTGACTTTATCTCAGGAAGAGTACATTAAGAAGGTATTGGATAGGTTTAACATGCAGGATGCTAAACCGGTTGGGACTCCTTTGGCAGGCCATTTTAAGTTATCAAAGGAGCAGTGTCCCAAGCGAGCAGAGCGAGAAAGAAACCAAGATGTCAAGGTACCTTACTCATCGGCGGTTGGTAGTTTGATGTATCTTTATGGTGTGCACTAGGCACTGATATTGCCCATGCGAGTGGGAGCTGTGAGTAGATTTATGAGTGATCGAGGTAAAGAGCATTGTGCAAGTAGTAAAGTGGATCCTTGGTATTTGAGAGGACCATGGGGACAGTTTTGTGCTCTGAGTGGATCGAGACACCACTTTACGTGGTTATGTAGATTCGAGACATGGCTGGAGATGTAGACAGCGGGAGAGCAGACGAGGTTATATTTACACTATAGGTGGGACAACAGTGAGCTGGATTTCACGACTACAGAAGCTGGTGGCTTTGTCAACCATGGAGGTTGAGTATGTTGCTGCCACAGAGGCAAGCAAAGAGATGATTTGGTTACAACAATTGCTTGAGGAGTTGGGGCATAAGCAGGAGGAATGTAAGTTGCATAGTGATAGTCAGAGTGTTATACACCTAGCTAAGAACTCTGCTTTCCACTCTAGGATGAAGCATATACAGTTGAGATATCACTTCATCAGGACAACTTTGGAGGAAGATAAGTTGAAGTTGGAGAAGATTCATACCAGTCAGAATCCTATAGACATGATGACCAAGGTGGTCACTGAGGATAAACTAAAGCTATGTTCAAGCTTTGGTTGGCCTTCGCGGATGATGAGTGAAGGGTTGAGAAGCTTGCTCGGTGGAAATCGAGTCTCAGTGGGAGATTGTTATGTTTGTGGAGCTGTTTTCATGTTAGAGTTTGGTACACCTTCCATGTGTTACACTCGGATATTTTTACGGTGGTCCCGCTCACCGGTGAGTGGGTCAAGGGGTTTGGGGGTGAAGCCCCGATGGCAAGAAAAGCCCCGAAGTAAATTTTCATGGGTGGTTTATTAACCCATGGGTAATGGGTAACCGTTATGGGCTGTTTTTGGGCCCATGGTTTTTCGGTACCCATTGTTTTGTAAAACCACCTCTTGACTACCTATTGATGTACTTATAAATAGATGGACATATAATAGGATTTATATGAGTGTGTTTTGTGAAGGTGAATAGTGTGTGTGAATTCAAGTGTGAATTCGGGAGGGTTTGTTGAGCGTTGACTCAAACAAGATCTGATTATTGTAATTGTGAATATTGTTGGCTTGTAATAAAATCTGAGCAAGTGTTCTTGGTGGATGTAGCCCACATTGGGTGAACCACGTTAAATATTGTCTTCGTGTTGTGCATTTTCATTTCTATAATTCTATTCATACTTCTTATTATTTACGATTGAGGAATTATTCCACATTAGATATTATTAATTCATGGTGCAAAACTAAGAGTACCACTGACGACATGAGTGAAGTATAACAAAGACCACGAGGAGATGTGAGAAATAATCATTTGAGAAGACATCAAGTAAGAAAAATAATAATATGTAGAGTTGTGAAAGGTAGAACACAAAAAGGAGGTAAACGTCTTTATGAATGAAGCCCTAAGTAGATGAGGAAAAGGTGGAAAAGAAGACCGAAAGATGGATGATATGTAATGGGTATAAACACATAAGTATATGGGAAGATAAACACACCAAAGATAAGAAAGAGAGAAAATTAAGTGTCAAATAATGTGTAAAGGAGAAATGCAATGTAAATGGAAACACAAACTAAAAGTGTGTGATATGAAGCATCAATATAGGCATTACGAAGAAGATTTATGAAAAGGATAACAAAAAAGGAATTTAAAAAAGGAAGAATGCATAGAGAGAAGAGGTTTTGATAGAGAGTTGACATAAGGAGAAAAGATGAAAATAATAAAAGGATGAGAGAAGTGTGTGTAAAAGGAACACATAAAAGGAGGACCCACAAAGATGAAGTAGACTAGGGAGAAGCAAAGACTTGAATATCTTAGGTGGAGGTGAATAGATGAGGGTGAGTGTAGACTCACACGGATGAAAGTTGGAGGTGAGAAAAAAACTTGCAAGGGTGAGTGTAGACTCACACGGATGAAAGTTGGAGGTGAGCAAAAACTTTCAAAGTAAAAGGATCTTTGGAGAATCCTTAGGAGGAGGAGGATGGTTCAAGGAAAGCATGGACTGTGAAGGAAAAGAGTGGGTAGATACTTGTACTGCAGAACAAAAATATTACGATAAGAAGAGGGTCAAAAAGGGTAAAAATAGGAGATCCATTTAGAGAAGGGGATAGTTTTTGGTGAGTAGAGACTCACCAAAATGTGCAGAGTACAAAAAAAGAAGTCACAAGAAGGTGAAAAGGTAATGGAAGAGACATTGAAAGAACCATCGAGGCCAAGAACAAGTTCGGAGGAAGAAGGAATCATAACTTTTTTCCTTGATATTTCTAAGAGTGGTTTTACCACTCACTCGAGCCTACTTGAAGAGCACATCAAATTTAAAGTACCTCAGTTGTTTGATGTAGGATCATCCAGTATAGGTAAATACTACATAATTTTGGTGTGGCATGGTTGCACGTAAGGTGGGAGAGCACATGAGAAGGAAGTAAAAGAAAACAAGGACAAGTGGAAGTTTGTGTAGAAGTGTCAATACAAATTAGTGAAGGTGTAATGCGCATGGAGTAAATTAGATGCGCATGTAGAGAAAAAAATAAATGTGGGGTAAGATGGAAGAATAAGGTACAATAGTGCACATAATATTTTAGTAAACAATGTGTTAGGTTGTGGAGCTGAATTGCTTCACAAATAGCATGATTTACACCTTGTTGGAATACACAGTAATCAGCATCAGTCAATAAAGGAGCCGACATCAATCGAGTAAAGGATTCGACATCAATCAACAAAGGATTCGACTTCGGTTAGGAAGCGACACGGTTTCTGTGTGTGAAATTTTATATTTAACTCACGGGAATTAGATCTAACTTTAGTTATAAAGTGAATCTAAAGGTTGTAAATGCATATCTAAGTTGACCTAAGTTTGTATATGCTTATATAATCATGAAAGATAGGGTTAGAGGAGAAGATTGCATGTAATTGATTATTATTTCATGTGGAATACTTGATTGATAGGATGATGAAGAAGAAGAAAAACATGGTTACATGAAGACAAAGATTCCATGGAGAGAACCTAGACAAAAGGAAATAACATGTACATCTAAATGGTGAGAAGAGTGTAATGTCTTCTATTGTATTTCCTTTGTATTTTTTATTCTCATTGTAATGGCTTGTATAGTATGCAAAGCTCATAGAGTTTCTTCTTGTATATTCACATGTTGGTGAGATCTTGTATTGTAGATTCTTCTTGTTAGATCCACAGGTTGTTGTGAGATCTTGTATTCATAGATCCATGAGATCATATTGTATTGTTGATCCATGTAGATCTAGATATTGTAGAGGAGGTTGTCTTCATGTTTGCACAAGTTGATGTAGTGATGGAGAGATAGACTTACTTCTTGGTGCACAGTCATGGTTGCACATTGGTAGACCCATGTGAGAGGTCTTATTGTAGATCAAAGAGATCTTAGTTGAATTTAGAGATTCCATAGTTCCTCTTTATGTGAGATCTGTTGGTGGTGTTTGGAGGCATGGTTGTAGTGCACTCATGGAGATCCATTTAGAGATCTGTTAGAGGAGATACTCTTGGAGAGATGCATTGTACTCTTGTGCGAAGAGTTGGTTTGTACTCTTGTTCATTATATATATATATGAGATCTCTATCTTTGGTGGATGTAGCCCACATTGGGTGAACCACAATACATGTTATGTTATGTGTGTGTACTTTTTTTTGATTTGGATTTATCTAGTTTACACTTCCACTACTATAGATTTTGGGGAATTGTTTCCATTTCCGCATTCCATATTCCCAACAACTAGTATCAGAGATTAGTTGAGCTTGGATTAGCTTTGTTGTATGATACCAACAAGTGGTATTAACATGGCGTTTAGTTTTTAGAGAAAGGGTTTATGCTTCAGTGTTTTGTTAGTGGTATTATTGATAGATGTATGTGAGCATGATTTTATTTTTCCTAATGTGTAAATCACAGGGAGAGATTTAATCTGAAGTGGATAAATCTCAAGTGGGAGCTGGAAATTATAATGTTATATGAAAAATACAATGGTATTTGGTGTTGGTAGGCTTATTGATGCCGACATGAGTTCCTTAACCGATATTGGCATGGCGATAGTGGTCCGTTAGAGGGGAGCTGGCATCAATGACCTAGTTTTAAATAGAAAATCACATATCTAGATAAATTATAGAAGATATAGTGAATGTATCTTGATTTCTTAGAGGTCCCTAGTTCTTGGAGGCACATGCGGGTTGATCGGATTATGATCTGGATTATAGAGGTATGGTTTTGTTACCTTGGTATTTAGTGCTTATATGTTGCACATGTATGTTTGGGATTACAGATCTAGATCTGAGTATGAGATAGAGGAGCAGTTATGCATCCTTGGTGCGTTAAATGCACGATATTCTTAGAGATGTAAAATATAATAACACAAAATGAAGATGGGGCTTCCATCAAAGAGGAAAGTACTTTGGTTGAAGATGCAATTGAGTGTCTTGGTGCTGGTAAGGTGATGTGTTTCATCTTGGTGTAGTTTTTATTACATGTATGATTGTTGTTAAGTTTTTGTGCAAGGTTAGGTGCTTCTTGAAATGACTAGCTCAACACAACTATTGGCTTTGGTTAGAGTAGGCACCTAGTTTGGTGACCTATGCCAATTTTTGACATTGTGTTCATTCTAGAAAACTTGGCATCGATCGAGAACCAACATCAGTCATAGAGGGTAAGCTGGTACCGTCAAAAAAATGTGGTCGGTCTGTGACAACAAGTTTGCATAGGGTTTCTTACAGTAGAAGAGGGCATGAATGGTTTAGTGTCTATTTTGGAGGATCAGGTTTTTGACATAATGTGTACAAGTAGAAACAGGGAAAATCCCTTTAATTTTTGAATCGAAAAGAGAGGACGGAGTTAGCTTGGTGATTCCAGTGAGAATTGGGTTAGATTCAGGTATCTCTATATGGTTCATGTTTTATTTCTTTCATTTGAAGCAACTGGTATTATGTTTGGATTGTGTGCACAAGTAAAAATATGCACCATGGATATTTGGTGGGTTTGAATTTTATTTTCGAGATGTGTTGGAATCTTGAGGACAAGGGTATCTAGTCTAAGGATGAGATCCTCAATGAAAAGTCATGTTTAGACACACAGTTATAGGTAACAAAATATGTTGAGTACACAGGATGAAAAGAAGGTGATTCACCTACTTCACAAGAAGTCCAAACTTCTATGATGTAGAAGTATTCTTTGTTAAGAAGGGAATCAATTTATATTTCTTTCATCTATTTTATTTCTCACTGAAATATTTAGCTATTGATCTTGGTGATTAGAGCCAATGCAAGGAGTTCATGTTGAGTGGGAGAAATCCATGGTTTTGGCATTACGGAGTTCACACACATATGCATGTGCGGAGTGAGAGGAGAATGCTACTATTCGAGTGGATTGATGCACAAGTTGTTTTGGAGAACAATCATTGGTTTCTGGTATGTTATATTTAGTGCATGATGATGTCACTTCTATTTTATTTTGTAGTGCCTGGATATCCTTATGGGATGACAGTTGATGGTTGTTCGGATTGGGTTAAGATAGAGAGTAATGTTTTATAACTTGAAGGGTGGAAGAAGTAAATTTGTTTGTTACAGCCACCACGATGGTAGGTAGTTGACCATTTGGCAAGATATACCATGGTTGTTCAGTTCTGAGTGTGACAAAAATTTATATTTACATCTTATTGATGTTTCCCTTGTTTGCTTTCATCTTAGATGGTTTGTGTAGTATGTTTGATGACAATTTTTGCTGGTATTTTCACTATTCATTAGTAGCATGGTTAGCATGGTTGTTGTTGTTGACATTGATGATCACAAGATTCATATGTGATCTTGGAGTTAGTCGGTAAGAAACTTGGATCTTCTGGAGAACCCTATGATATGGATGGATGTATATGGTGATTTAATACATGTGGATAGATTTCGTTTTGTGATTACATGATGATGCAAATATTTGTTTTGCACATGGATGTCTATGAAAATGGTTTATATGCCTTGAGCATGATTAGGGGATGTTTTTATTTCCCTTTTTTTACTATGTTACTCCATGATAGATATATTTTCTACATGGTTAACTTGGACATGCAAGTTTTTATGCGGGGTTGGATTTAAGCATTAGCGGTGTTATGGATTCTTTGAGTTTGTAGGCATGTAGAACTCATTTGGTCTATCTGGACCTAGGATTTTTTTATCATGCATATTCTAGTTTGACTTGTCTTTGGTTAGTTGCATTGGTGATAGCATAGAGACATGGATAGATGGTTAGAGAACATGGTTAGATGGTTATGATTTTGATAGAATCTCAATACTTCAATTCAAGTGGGAGCTCTTGCAAGTGTGTTAGTAATGATGGCTTGATTACATGAGAGGCTTGGTGTTATGATTATTTAGGATCTTGATGAATGGATAGCTCAGGTATCATAGAATAGTAGTAGCTTCATGCAAGTATATGGTAAGTCATGGTTTTTATCTCCTCTTCTACATGCAAGTATATATAGTAAAAGAGTATAAACCAACTCTTCTACACAAGAGTATAATGCATCTCTCCAAGAGTATATATTTTATTTTCCTTTCTTATAGATAATTTCAAATTCATATCCCAGCAATTTATTCACCCATTTTTATTGTTCTTTAGATGATAATATTTTTTCCAAAAAGTATTTGAGACTATCATGATCAGTCTTTACCTTAAAGTGTCTACCCATCAAATAATGTCTCCATTGCTTAACTGCATGAAGAATATCCATCATCTCTTTCTCATATATTGGATTTAACAAATTCTTACCCTTGAGTTGATGACTCTCAAATGTGATGGGTCTTCCTTCTTGCATGAGTACTACCGTAATTACATATCTTGATGCATCATATTCGATAATGAAATTCTTTTAAAAGTTTGGGGTTTCCAAAACTAGATTGGTGCACATGGCCTCTTTCAGATTATTTAATTCCTTGGTGCCTATTTCATTCTAGTGTAAAGATTCTTTTTCTACAAGGATTTGAGTGGTGCTACTATGCTACCATAGTTTAAAAAATAAAATAATAGTATGAGTTTAACCCCAAAAAGCGTGAAGGTTTTAAAGGATTTTGGTGCTTTCCATTTTAACATATCCTTGATCTTCTAAGGATCTACTTTGACCCCTTCATGTGACACAACATATTCTAAGTATTCTACCTCTTGTACTCCAAAAAGAACACTTGGCAAGTTGTGCATAAATTTGGTGTTGTTACAAAGTTATCAATACTGTTTCACATGATGTAAATGATCTTCCCAAGCCTTACTGTAGACTAGGATTTCATTAAAAATACCAATACAATTTTCCCTAGTAAAGGCCTAAACACGACGTTGATAAAACTTTTAAATGTAGATGGTGCATTAGTGAGACTAAAAGGAATTACCAAAATATCATAATGGACTTCATGAATTTTGATAGTTTTTTATGGACATCTTCATCTTTGACTTGAATTTGATGGTAGTAGGAATGAAGATATGATTTTGTAAAATAGACCACATCATGTAACTCATATGAAAAATCATTGATTACTGGTATATGGAGCTTGTATTTGATGTTATACTTGTTAATTTGTCAATAATATAGACTTCTCCAAGTATCATAATTTTTATGCACCATGATCACTGGGGATGAATATGCACTTTGTCTATGTATGAAAATACATTCCTATAGTATTTTTGTGCCATTTTTCAATCTCGCTCTTATGAGGATATGGATATTTTTATGGTCAAATTTTTGGTGTTTATATTCTTATAAGTAGGTGAATGGCATGATCATGATCTCTTCTTGGTGGTAGTTCTTTTGTCATTTCTCCAAAACAGCCAAGTGGACATCAATAATCTTCTATAAATCAAGAGGTCTAGAAGCTGTGTGTGGGATGAAATTCCATGGAGCACTACTATGTGAAAAATCCTCTAGCTCATTTTTTAAGAAGTTTCTTCATTTGATGAGAACTAACTATGGATTTTTCTCATACGCAGACCCCTTAGTTCAAATGCCCTTCCCTTAAAATGAAAATGCATGAACAAATCCTATAAGTTCATTTCTATTGTTCCCAAATTTATATGTCATTAGACTCTAAAAATAATATCTAATCTACCCATGGGAATTTCAAACATATGGGAATCTAATTTTTCATCTCAATTTCTTGTTTGATTTAATTACATTTTCTTGAACAATTAGTTTTTCCACCATATGTAATCATAACTTGAAATTATGGGGATGGGTAAATAAAATAAATTAAATGTGTCACCAACTTAGTGATGATAAAATTGTTTGTACTCCTTGAGTCAAACAACACTATCACATTTATTTTTAAATGAAACCCATAACCTTGAGGGTTTGTGGAGTGATGATACCAGAAAGTGCATAACATGAGATTTTAGGTTGGGACTCATTGAATTTAGATTCAAACACCTATTCTACATCCCTTGCCTCTTCATCTCCTTCTTCCTTAGTGGCCCCTTCAATGTATAATAATTTAATTTCAGCACATTTATGTCCCCTACTCCATTTACTATCACAATTGAAACATAAGCCTTTTTTCTTGTTTCTCTTAAATTTGTCAAGGATTCAATCGAGTAGGTCTAGGAAATGATTGCGTTGGCCCCATGAAGGTTTATTATTATTGAAATCCCTTATTTTAACCATATCTCTTCCCTCAACCCATTGTGTAAATACCATGGATTCAAATATATAACTTTAATTATACATGTGCACATTCGATTGGATATTATCCTTGAAGCATCCTACGAAAAAATCATTCAATTTGTTCTAAGATATATCATCCATCCATAGAGATAGGTTATGGAATTGTTGAGCAGAATATTTAACTATCCCTATTTTTGTAACTTGGATAACTAGCTAAAGTAGTTTTATATTAAATTGTTAGAATAGTGCATTTACATATCATCCATAAACACCGACTAAATGACACTCGGACCTTATTTTTCTTACGGATAAAAATCCAAATGTACCAAATGAATTTATCTCACGAGATATAAGGATTCAATTACCTCCTTATATCCGTAAGGTATTTTATGTACCTCAAATAAATTCTCCATCTAGTTTATCCAAATTATTGGATCCTTCCCATCAAACTTACACATTTATACTTTCAAAAACATGTGCCTTCCATATGTTGTTATTTGCATTGGTCTAGCTTGAAGATCCACTCTCATTGGGTTGTGTAGAAATTTTTGATGGATTTGGTTGAGGTTTAAGAACATTAAAATTTGAACTAAGTTTTTATATAAGGTCATTTGAGCACTCGATTTATCTATTCCACTTTAGTGTTAATCTTAAATTGTAAGCTACAAATATCATACTCAATCTGGTTCACCTTTTGATCCATCGAGGAGACCCTAGAGAAGAAGATAAATCAATCCATGTTGTTGAATCCATATTCTTTTTGTATGGATTTTAACGTAGAGTATTAAAATTCGTTCATCGACCCCTAGTTTTTGGACCTATCATAACAAGGGCTTGAATGTGCACAACTAAATTTTCCTGTTGACCAGTGAATTTCTTAATGTAACTAACCTCAAATATGAAACTTTAAATAATGGACCTGGATTGAAATTTAGATATATTTCCATCAATATATATTAATATGATAAGATTCAAAAAATGTGGCCTATAGAGAGATTTTATGAAAACCAATAAAATTACGATAACTCCACAAAAAAGTGATTTTTTTGTAAAAAATTATTGAGTCTTGGCTTCCACTATCCCAAGCCTTGGTAAAAAAATGGTAAATTCAAATGCATGTGTGATATATAGTATAAAAACTAGTTGTTTCCAAAATCGATGTTCTAATACAACTTGTAATGAACTTACTTCAATATAAGATAAATAAAAAGGACATTGATTGTATAAATAAGCCACTTCAAAGGGGAAACCACCAAAAATTATATAACAAGAATATAATTCACCAATTAATGATTTAGGGAGATCTAAGATCATCCATATATATGGACCTAACTATGAAGGATCACAACCCTTCATCAAAACCTATTTATTAAAGATAAGTTGGCCTACATTAATAAAACACTAATGAATGTAAATATTAATGATAAGTGTGTCTTAGGTCCCCCAATACACACACACACACACACACACACACACACACACACACACACACACACACACACACACACACACACACACACACACACACACACACACACAAACATGCGATAGGTTGATTTATTATAATATGAATATTTAGACCACAACTCTCAAGCGTGAGCTAACACACCTAAAGGATTCTTCTAATGCCCATATTCATTATGTCTCTACACATCATGATAAATCTAGTTCTAATCCCACTAAAAATATATGTGCATTTATGAGTTTATCTTCCCATGAAGTAAGAGTCTAGGAACCTTTATAGGAAGCTTGTCGATTTTTCCCTCACAAGGATCTTCCAAGGCTCAATACCTTGAATTTATCTCACCACCCATTTCACAACAAGACATTTCCCTTGTTGAAATGAGCACCCAGATATCACATATCCCAAGGAGAGATGTATACTAAGTGGAATACACAAATAATGAGTAATCTTCCCATGTGGTATGCTATTCCAAGTTGGAGGAATCCAAGATAGATTTGGGTCATTTTTAATGAATATCACTTTTGTTTTATGGCTGCACAATTTGGAACCAGATATGTTACAATAAATATCAAGTATTGCTTGAGCATTAACAATATCATGTTCATCATTTTGCAAAAAGAGGAGAGATTCATCAGCAAAATGAGAGTTAAGAGCATAAGTTCCCGAGGAAGAGTAATTCCTTTAAGGTCTCCTTGATGATGAGCTCGTAGGAGCATATAACAAAGAGAACCAGTAGACACCAAATACAAGAGCAAGGCAAGGGGGAAGCCTGCCGAATTAAATTTTGAAGGTCAAAGGACAATGTGAGGTTGTCATTAACCATGACCTGAGCATGTGCTTCAATAAAGAGCATTTGAATACGTTGTTTGAAGCGGGGACCAAATCCCAACCACTCAAGCATTTTGAGGATAAATCACCATTGTATCCGGTCATATGCTTTGTCAAAATCAATTTTTACCAATAGTGCATCTTGATGTGAATCTTCAACCCATTGGGCAATTTCCAACACATAAAGAAGATTATCCAAAATATATATGCCTTGTAAAAAACTAGTTTTCTCTGGGTGAACAATATCTTGGGAAATCACTTTAAATTTCATAGAAATAGCCTTTGCAATGATTTTGTAAGATACATTCAAAAGAGTGATGGGGCGCCAACCACATATTTGATTCTTGTTATTGGCTTTAGGAATAAGCTTGATCAGGCCATGGTTAATGACAACCCTGAAGGATTCATTGGCTTATGTTTATTTGTAGACATTAAACATGTTTGTCTTGAGTGTGGGCCAAAGAGCTTGGAAAAATTCAACCGGGAGCCCATCCAAACCAAGGGCCTTCTCAGTCTTCATCACCCAAAGTGTTGTTTCAAGATCAGTAATAGTAAGTTTTTTCTCAAGAAGGTGACTAGTATCCTGATTTACCTTGCAAGGGATGCATCCACACATCCATTCTTCAAGAAAGGATTCATACTCTTCAAGTTCATGTTCCTCTTGAAACAACTTACTATAATGTTGGAAAAAACTCCTTTGATATCATCAAGTGAGTGAGACTCCACCCCATTATCTGAAATAATATGTGGAATGTGTTCAACTCTTTGTTTATACTATAGATATTTGAAAAAATATTTAGAGTCATGGTCACCATGTTGAATCAAAATAAGTGATCCCACATTCTTGCACATTAGCTCCTATAACATTCATACTTCTTGAGATCATCTTCAATTTTTATAACATCCATTTGAAGCATGTTGTTGTGAGGATGCTCCTACTGAGAGAAATAAGTTATTGACTAATCTTATGTTCGAGTTGGTTTTATTTTTCTGTCTATTTTTGGCCACAAGCTTACCAAAACCATAGAGAAAATTTAGTTAAGTCACTTCTTTACTTCTCACCATAAAATCCATCTTGTGGATGCATTAGGATGAGGAGGTAACTCCACATAAAAAAATCTGAGAAATGTATTTTGGGGATGAAAGATGGGAAATATTAAGTTTGAAGGGAAGATGAGTGTGGGGGAAGAGGAAGGATCTAAAATGAAGGTGCAAGAGATGGGGAAATGATCAAGAGAGAACCATGTCATTGATTGTGGAAACGTATGGAAAGGAGAGAAGTGATTTAATAAAAGTACTAACATAGAACCATGGTCGAGTTTGCTAAGCCTCCTTTGATACCCACTTTGATTATTGGACCACGTGAACCAATTGTTTGATCATGTATTGGGGAAACCAAAAAGAGGGTCAAATACTCCTAGGGAGTTATGATAGTGAAGCGAGGATGAGAATTCCTCATAGATGATAGGGAAATATGGAGGCTATATTAGATCTATCTTGTGTTCAACCATGTTAAAATAACCTCCTAAAATCCACTCAGTTGGGGGTGGATTTGAACACATCCAATTTCATAAAGTGACACATTACGTCGAGGTTTTAGAGCATATATTAAGCGAGAATCCAATGATTCTCTTTCCAACACATATATGTTAAATGTATTCACTGTATCAATGATCTAAGAAGAAAGGGAGGGGAGAGAAATAGAGATGCACCACATATTCCATCCTCATGAGAAGTAAAAATAGGCGAGAAGTGCTTGAGAATACAATGAAGGTTGAAAAATAAACCACAACCACTAACTTCAATCTCTTGAAGGAAGATAACTGTTGGCTAGATTTTTGCACAATCTGAAAACCTAGGCGATCATGAGATAAATCTTCCTCATTTACTTGGTGAGGCTCCCATGTTATATTTTTTCAATTATATTTTCTAATATCGATTTGTTGGTTTTACTTTAAGCTCGCATAGCTCATGCACCATAACTAATCGGTTTTGCAACAAGTAGCGGATTGTAAGCAATATGTGCAAGAAAGGGAAATAATTAAATATGAGAAGAAGGAAAGGAGATGTGTAACCTAACCAATAGTTGACAGAGTTGGTCACATGCACATAGATGAAACAAATAGATCTTGAAATGTAGAATTTAAAGTAAAGGAAAGTTTCAGATCCAGATCTAAGATAACACAAAGTTTATGCAAAGATCTATACAGAAATAAGAAACACAAGCATCGTTGACACAAATTTCTCTAGAAATTTGTCTCCTTTCAATTCTTTAGCTTTCAAAAAGATATCAAGGGTTTCAGCTCAAAGTCTGGAACACAAGAATTTTGATTACAAATTTTGATTATTTAACCCTTAGATTCTTTCTCTATTTATAGTGTATAGAGGGAAATTACAAATAGGAAGTATTTTTAATGAATTGCCACATGTTGAAGCTATGAAAAAGGGAAGTAGTTGGAAATCTTCCTCTTGGAATTCCTCTTTGCATGACATGCATGATTTATAACTGAAAATAGAACCTTCTATTTTGCATGTCTGCCACCTATTTCCAAGTAATTGACTTCTTCAAGTAACCGATTTTAACCCAATCACTTAAGATTACTCAATTACTTTTTTGGAGAAATTAAATAAAGAGGAAAAGAAATTAGAATAAAGTTGTAATACTCTCAATCTTGTTCTTCTTCCAAATTTTGCATGTGGTTGACTCTTTTCCTTTGATTCTCACCAAACTTGATCTGGAAGTAGCTGAATGTGATTTTTCTTATAGGTGTTACCTCTGACATGTCTTCCCTCTTATCCTTGAAGATTTTTAGCTCTTCTCGGTCAAGACGTGCACGCGATGCAATGTTTGCAATAAACAATTCAGACAAAACTCATCATCTTTTATTTTTAATTGCATATGATCAATTTTAAATTATGGAAAGCACTCTAGGTGAATGCAAATACAAGTAAATTCAATGAAGGATTCAACTGGAAGATTGGGAGCACACACAAGATCCTAGAAGGAATTTTCCATGCACTGACTTCCACACAGGCTGCGTTAGAAACAAGAGGATGAATTTTTTCTCGAAGCCTTTGCAATCGGATCAATTTGTGCAGATCCAGAAATTTCTTCAGATTTAGAAGATATATTCAATGTATCTGACATTGATTTGAACTTCCTTTCACTTATATGAGCACCTATGATGAATTCTTACAATTAATTAAGACAAAAATGGAGTCCATGGTATGAATACTTGATTTTTATGACCAAAATCTGCATATAAAGCATGCTACCCTCTATTTTTAGACTTTGCTTGCATGCCAAGCAAGCTAAAAATATTATTTTATTCACTTGTGCACTCACATCAACATGTAGATGCTTTGAATAATAAAAAGAAATCTTCTCCAACCCTAGGCGCCAAAACTAGATGCTTCTCAACAATTAATAAAAAGTCATCTTTTAGGCACTTAGCTATGCCAAAATGGGTCACACTTTTTGGCAAGGGAGGTTGTTAAAAATAAGAAGTCAAAGCAATGGGAATTTTCACCCTGCAAGGCAGGAAAGAAATTCCCGCTTTTCACTTAAGTGACTTTACTTTCATAATGGGAATTTTCACCCTGCAAGGAAGGTAAGAAATTCCCACCGGTGCTTTAAGTGATTTTTATTTTATCATGGGAATTTCTACCCTACAAGGCAGGTAAGAGATCCCCACCTTCCGCCACCTCTGAAATTCTCATTGCAGCTTAAGTGACTTTGACTTGATGGGAAAAATTAACCTCTTATGCAGACAAGAAATTCCCGTATGCCCGCCACTGCCCAAATTCCCACTGGAAGCTTAAAGTTTTCCTTCCAAAAAGTGCGACTTTCATGAAAGATAGCTCTTTTCCAAAAGTGTGACTTGCATTGTGACTTTTGCATTTAAAATCGAGGAAAATTTGTCACTTACGGTAGTGTGGAAACTAGATGCGGAAGGAAACCTTGAAAATTGTGGCTAGCATGAAGACAACATTTTTTCCATTTTGGATTTTTGTGAAGAAAACACAAGTAGAGAATAAAATTTGCCATTTTTGAAATAATCGGGAAGATGTAGCAGTAAAAAATTGCATGTGCCATAAATTTCATTCTATGGCTCCATTTTGGGTGTCATTTTCTCTAAAAGTGCATATTTTCTTGAGCTCTACGCATTGATGGCAATATTTTTCTTATTTTCATAAAATCCATTTTCGCACCTTTTTGGACCAAGCAACTTCTTACTGATCTTCTAAAAGAATCCGAGCTCGATCTCCTGCAAATAGATTAGTAATCAAAAAATTGGATATATTTTCAAAACCCTAGGCCTAGGGAAAGATCAGTAAGAAGGATGCATAGGCTACGAGGATTATCGGAGAAAACAAACCAAAACACAAACAAAAAGAAATAAGACAAAACAAAAACAGTTGTAGACAATTGCTTGAAATTTTTCTCCAATTAGCGATCTGTAAAAAATTTCCCCTTAAGTGAATGTTATGTAGGAATAATGATGGGGTGAAATGATTTATATAACCTAAATCCTCTAATTTTAGCTCAATCTATTTTTAAAATAACTTTATTTATTTAATAAATAAATAAATAAAATTCTTTGAGAGAAAACTGTGCAAAGGGATAGAGTGTTTTTGCATGTGGGTATTTGGAAAATTTGGATTTTATGAATCACTGGGGATATCTTAGAGTGATGCAAACAAGCGTAGGAAAAAAAACACAAAAGCGGCCCGTTACTTTGAAAAGAAAGATTTTTTTTTAAAAGGGGTAGTCCTAGATTTCAAGGTGAAATCTTGGGGACACCATAACCTTAGAATAATTCTCTTACAACACACTTTTGACGTGGAATTTCCATGGAGGAGGGTGAGCCCTCGATCATTCAATGAAAATAAAGACAATTTCATTAGACACCCTCAAAAGAGGCTTCTCAACCTCATCACTAGTAAGAAAAGAAAAGTGCTTGGAATCGAGAATTGGGTAAAGAGGAAGGGGATGGATTTTTTCTAGATATTTTTCCGATTGATATTTTTCTCTACCATCCTTTGAGGCTTTAGAAACCTTATGAGAATCCCGAGTATCATTCTCAAGCACTTTAGACACAAAATCATGCACATATTACTATTTTATTATATCATCGCTATGTTGTTATATGCATGAATCTTAACTAGTGATAATATCTCTTTTGTGTCTATGTCTTTGATTACTTTCCATTGTAACTTTTTTCTACATATTTCATGTTTGTATCCACTTTGGCGAGTCACAGGATCCTTTCTGTACTATCTTTTCATATATACCATTATTTCTCCCAAAACATTGGTGACCATCTTGGACACTAATTCCTAGGTGCCTGTTTCCATTGTAGGCACTTTTTCATGTTTATTCTATTTACACATTTTTACATTTATAGATGGCTGTTCATTTTTCTTATCCCTATCCCATGTTCATATTCAGCCTTTTGTGTCACTAGTGTTGAAATTAAAACAAGAGACTCATATATATACACAACATGCACACTATTATTCGAATGGCAACTAAAAGGGGCTATCACATCTAAATACTACCACTACTATAAAAATGGACTACATTTTGGGCTACATACACTAAATAGGAAGGGTAAGTGTTGAATTTCATACCACATATTTGAATCAAAGCTAGGTATAGCATGTTATATAAACGTCATTGGCACGAGGGCAAACCTAAGGAAAATATTTCAAATACAAACACACGAGAATTATATGGATTCTAAAATGTAGTGTAGCACTTGGTACTAAGATCACTCATCGAGTGACCATTGGGGTCTTTCGATCATTGGGGTCTTTACGAATTCACATATTGCATATTTTATTTATGTATAATGTGTTTGTGAGCTTGTGCGAGATAGCTAAGTTTTATTTTATAGGTTACGGGTGTCACATAAACCCTAATAGGGAAGTCAAAGTGACAAATCATATATTAGAGGAAATACCCTCAAACCTAGAAGAAGAGAATATCCTTAATATTTTTCATAGAAGCTAGCACCCATAAATGGACACTAGCGTAACTCTTGACCTCGTGTAGGTGATTCTTTCCCACACAACACATAGTCTTAGAACTCTCTGCTAACCATGGTGACATCATTCTCAACCATATCCATCAGATACAAAGTCCCGACTACCTCCAGATTACACAAGAACCAATTAAGTCATTTATCTCTCTCATTTTCTTAGAATTTTACACTTTTGAGTACTTAGCATTTGTATATTATCATTTGTATACCATTTGTTACATTAGTTAATTTGAAATTATATTTAATTCAACAGATATTAAATCATTTGGTAAACCCACTCTTATTTGAACTCCTTGCCTTAGGATCTCAAACCCTCATGGAAAAAAAAAAGGTTCCTGTCTCTAAAGCATAGTATGACCTATATGCACATACAACCAGTATTTTCCAATTCCTCGAAGAATTTGAATTTTTAACCTCATGAAAAATCCTCAATATGATCCAAAAGTCCTTCAACAACTCCAGGACTTCCAAAAATATTCCTACTAGTTTCTAAAGCCCGATTTCGCATAGTTTCCCTTGACCAAAAATTTTCCACATATTCTCCCTCATCTCTCAGTAGCCACAAATGATCCTCCATCCTCCTCTCCTTGTATTATGGAAAATGATAGCATTAATATAGATTCTTTGTATGATGAGGTTCTTGTTTGTGAAAACATAGATGTTAATGACTCTGATTATAATAATGAAAATGTAAATATGAATAATGATGTTTATAGTCAAGTTGAATGTGAATCTATACCCCCTACCATTCCTACTTCTAAAATTGTTTCTAATGATTTCCATGATAAATCCAATGCTAGAACTACTACAAATTCTTTGTATGTTGATGATAATATTGATGAAATCCTTTATTATGAAAATATTATTGATAGCGACTACGATTATGCTTCGATAATGATAATGTTTCTTCCATTAAGGTTATTGAATGTGAATCTACACCTCCTCTTTCTTCTAATTCTAAATTTATTTCTAATGATGGCCATGTTGACACCAATACTACTCCTAATACACCTCTTACTATGTCTCATGATCCTACCCCTAGTACATCCGTAGAGATTCCACAATCATCTCCTCCTCTCTCACCTCCATCCCATCCTTCCACATCCACTCCCCTTCTTAGGTTCCCATGATCACTCACAATGGAAAGATTCAACCCCTTAATGTGCCTCTCACTTCCTAGACCATCCCTTCATAATATATCCTCTCTCTCATGCATGTTGTTGGTAATTTACAAACTCAAGTTCATACCCTTACCCTCGAGAGTAGAGACTATTATGCCTCCATTGAAAATAATTCCCTTCTTGGCAATCTCATTCCTAAGAAGACTCATAATTCCACCTTCCCCAAGGGTTTTATCATTTCCTAATTTCTCATGTTTCCATGGCACATGAAATCCCTATTTACATCTAAAATATTACCAATTAGCCATGGCTTTCGTATTCCAATGATCAATTGCTACTCAAAGCATTTCATCATAGCCTTGTTGATCATGCTTTCTAATGGCATAATCATTTACCTAATGGATCTATTAGTACGTATTATGATATGGAGGATTATTTTATTTGACGTTTTATTTCTAAAAATGGTTATGCAGAGTTTCATATGAACGATTTCCTTCTTTGCATCAAGGAAAGAAAGAACCAATCTTAGATTACATTTTACGCTTTAATTCTTGCATGCATCAATTATTGTTTTCCCTTATCTATCTAGAAATGTAATTTATCTTTTGTTGTGATTTAATTCCCCATTAAAATAAAAACTATTATATGATACGTGTGATTCATTTACTCTTTTTTCTATAAATTTATTGATTTATAAAAAGACTTAATTACGTATTATATTCATTAAATCATGCACTTTAGAAATTATTTATCCTGGTCTCATACTACTATGTAGTTAAGGTTCTTGAGTGAAGAAATTACTAATTAACCCTCATATTTTGGCCATCTTGTTTTATTTTATTTCATCATTACCAACCTCTTGCACCCATATGACCAGTCGGCTCTGTCATACCGCCTCATTTAGCCTTAATTGAGGCACCCATATTAATATTGGGGTACTGTGGGTGCCCTTGTCCCACTTGGGGTGCCCCCAGAGTCCTTTTTCAATTTCTGCCACTTTTGGGCTCTCTCTAGCCATTTGAGGTCTTTATCTTTCTTGTGGTTGGCCTTTTCGGGGTTAGTTATGAAATTAGATCAAGAGAACCCTATAAATACAAAGTTATGAGACCATAATGAGGGACCTAACATCACTTACTATTATCACTCATCTAGAGTTACATCCATCTATTGCATTTGAGATCACTTGATCCACATAGCTCCATCGTCAAGGCACAAGGCCGGGACATATGCTTCACACTTCATAGGTGGAGGGATTTTATTCTATTCTATGTACACATACTATTACATTTTCTACATTTAGTTATTACTCACTACTTCACAAAGTGTGAATGGCACAAGAGCACCTAGGGCACATTATGCACATAATCACCATAACTACATTTGGGTCAGAAATGTAGTACATCGTTGAGTTAGTAAGCCCATTGTTGTGGCAATTGAGGTCAGTCTAACCCATTCATTTGCATCTTTCTATTTTTGGGTTTGATACTTCTTTTGGTATTTTGTAGGTCTTCTCATCATTTTGGATTATTGGCGACATCTAGTGCGTGACATAGAACTTGATGCGATAGAAAACGAGGGTTTTAAACCACCTCTCAGCCTTGTGAAGATTAGTCTCTCAGAGACTTACAAAGACCAGGGAGCCCAATTTGTAGACCAGAGCACCCGTAGGCATCACAATTCCTTCCAGGGCATTCCAATCCATGGAATCAGTCTAGATCCATCCTTTTCATAGCTTCTACATAGTTTTGATACTTACTGATTTTCTAGTCACCTCTGCAACATAGTCCTACGAGCATATGTTATTCAATTTGAGTTCTTTCCTCTACTCTTGTCTTATACATTAGGCTTATCGTTTCATTTTTCATAATACTTATATCATTTAAATACTTTCTTTATTGCATTTATTTACTTTATTTACAGTTATTCATAGCTTAGATTAACTATCTCCATACTACATATTTTAGTTAATCACATATCAGGTTATAACACCTCCTACTTCTTTTATTCCTCCCTCGCTTACTAAGACTTCTCCTCATCCACCTATTGAACCTCCTCCTCCATGATTGTCATCTCCTATTCGAGTAAGTGACTTCCTTCCCCACCACCATGATAGAATTTACCTAAATATTCTCCACCTACCACCCATGCATTCACATACCGGTAAACCACATGATGTCTTGTGTACCTTACTTAATAAGTGGCTAATTCATTACCTTCCAATAAATGATTCACAATTCCCATTTCCCCAAGGGTTTTATCATGCCTATTTTCTCATGTTTCCATGGCACATGAAATCCCTATTTACATCTAAAATATTACCAATTAGCCATGGCTTCGTATTCTAATGATCAATTGCTACTCAAAGCATTTCATCAAAGACTTGTTGATCATGCTCTCCAATGGTATAATCATTTACCTAATGGATCTATTAATACTTATTATGATATGGAGGATGATTTTCTTACACGTTTTATTTCTAAAAATGGTCCTAAAGTTACATATGAACGCTTTCCTTCTTTGCATCAAGGAAAGAAAGAACCAATCTTAGATTACATTTTACGCTTTAATTCTTGCATACATCAGTTATTGTTTTAGCATATTGATCTAGAAATGTAATTTATCTTTTATTGTGATTTAATTCCCCATTAAAAGAAAATCTATTATATGATACGTGTGATTCATTTACTCTTTTTTTTGCTATAAATTTATTTATTTATAAAAATACTTAATTATATATTGTAGTCATAAAATCATGCACTTTAGACATTATTTATCCTGGTCTCATACTACTATTTATAAGGTTCTTGAGTGAATAAAGTACTAATTAACCCTCATCTTTTGGCCATCTTGTTTTATTTTATTTCGTCATTACCGACCTCTTGCACCCATATGACCAGTCATTTTTGTCATACCGCCTCATTTTAGCCTTGATTGAGGTACCCATATTAGTATTGGGGCACCTGTGGGTGCCTTGTCCCACCAGGTGCCCGGTTCGTTTGCACTTTCCTGCCACTTTTTGGGCTCTTTCTAACCGTTTGAGATCTTTATCTTTCTTGTGGTCGGCCTTTTTGGGGTTAGTTACAAAATTAGATCAAGAGAACCCTATAAATATAAAGTTATGAGACCATAATGAGGGACCTAACATCACTTACTACTATCACTCATCTAGAGTTACATCCATCTATTGCATTGGAGATCACTTGCATCCACATAGCTCCATCATCAAGGCACAAGGCTAGGACATATGCATCACACTTCATAGGGGGATTATATTCTATTCTATGCACACATACTATTACATTTTCTACATTTAGTTATTGCTCACTACTTCACAAAGTGCGACTGACACAAGAGCACCTAGGGCAAATTATGCACACAATCACCAAAACTACATTTGGGTAGAAATGTAGTACATCATTGAGTTAGTAATCCCATTTTTATGGCAATTGAGGTCAATCTAACCCATTAAATTACATCTTTCTATTTTCTAGGTTTTGATACTTCTTTTGGTCTTTTGCAAGTCTTCTCATCATTTTGGATTATTAACGACATCTAGTACATGACATAGAACTTTATGTGATAGACGATGGAGTGGTTTCAAACCACCTCTCGGGCCTATGAAGATCGGTATTAGGATTTTCATAGACCAGGGAACCCAATTTGTAGACTAGAGCACCCTCATGCACCCCAGTTCCTTCCAGGCATTCCAGTCCATTGAATCGGTCCAAATCCATTCTTTTTGTAGCCTACACAGTTGTTGATACTTACAAATTTTCAGTCACCTCTGTGACATATTCCTACGAGCATGTGTTATTGAGTTGAGTTCTTTCCTCTACTCTCTTATACATTAGGCTTATCGTTTCATTTTGCATAATACTTAGATCATTTACATACTTTCTTTATTGCATGTATTTACTTTATTTATAGTTATTCATAGCTTATATTAACTATCCCCATACTACATATTTTAGATAATTTTAGTTAATCATATATCGGGTTATAACACCTCCTACTTCTTTTATTCCTCCCTTTCCTACTAAGTCTTCTCCTTATCCACCTATTGAACCTCCTCCTCCACGATTGTCATCTCCTCTTCCAAGTAAGTGACTTCCTTCCCAACCACCATGTTAGAATTACTACTGTAGATTCTCCACCTCCCACCCATGAACCATTATACTTTTCACATACTAATAAACCACATGATGTCTTGTGTACCTTACTTGATAAGTGGCTAATCCATTTACCTTCCAACAAACATCATCCCCCTCACTGGTTGCACTGTCATCATGACTACCCTTTTGTAATTTCCAATGCATTAATGGCCATTGTGATAATGATTGTTAAGCTCTCGTGATACACTACAACATTTAGAAAATAAAGGTTTCATTTTCTCTCTCTCTCTCTCCCTTATTCCACATAAGTGAGCCTCTGCCACTATTAGCTTGTCTCATTCACCTCCTCCTAAGGTCATTATTTGTCCACCTCCTCCATTTTTCCCACTTATAGCTACATCGTCTCACCCTATACACATTGTTATTGCATCTCATTGGCTTCCTATGTAACCTGCTTCCGTGCTTTCCACCATCACACCTCCCATTATTGGCACCATTTCCTTTTATATCTAATTTGACACCTATATTGACATTTTTGTTGTTCCAAAGGCTCTACAATGTATCGTAGGCCTCTTCACCTATGGTATATGATATCCATTTTCATCTCATTATCGATGATGCACTCCACATTCCTAAGGTTCATACATGACTGTTGAGGGAATTATTACTAAAATGAACCTAATTCTCACATTGGGGGGAAATATCTCTTCTTCCCCCATCCTAATCACATGTGATTACAAACATTATTCTATATCTCCTCATTATACAATTATCCATGCATTATTAGTTCATTATTTTATCTTATCTAAATCATGTTACCATTTCCATTTATCCACCACATTGCATCTCATCTATACATCTCTATTTACCATTTATTATACTATCAACTCTTATTTACATGCAATTATTTCCACATTGTAACAAATTTCAATAATCAACAATATATAATCAACCATTCCAACAATGCATATATAATCCAAAAACTAATCAATCACTACCTGAATGTAAATTCACAATCATCACATACTACACAAATGCAAATCCATAAAAATCACATTAACAACACACGATATATATATATATATATATATATATATATATATCATAAATCATAGTATCATAAAATATAGTTATAAAATATAATCGTTGGGGTAAGCCCCATGCATCAATAAATTATATCTAATACATCATCTATCATCATCATTATCACTATCTAAAATCATGAGAGCTCTTGAACTCAAAGCTTCTCCGCTAACTATGTCATTGATCTCGACCTCTATATCTCTCAAGATGGCTCCGTAATATGGAAAACTTCATCATATGCTCTACATATCAGCCCTACAGCTCCACATATTGTGCAAATACATCCTAAGTTATACATCCTCCTCCTAAAACCTGTCTTAATTTCTCTATCTTTGCACGAGCCTCATCGCGCTATCTCAAAAAAAAAGGTGCACATGGTTTCCATTATAGCCATCGGCTCAAACATGTGGACATGCTCTCCCACTATCGTGTCTACCTACTCTAGCATCCATCCTCCCATGAGTACATTTGGGGGCACGTTCGTGTCAACGTGCATATGGAGGTATTTATAATTGATGTCCAATAGGCATCACCTACAGTCACACAAAAATATTAGCTACTATGCATTTTCATATTTATCAACTATATCAGTTCATCAACAAATAACAAATAAAATGAACAATGAACAATACTTATGCTCTACTCGCACCATTTTACATCATCTACCTCAAGGGTAGGTGTTTGGCCCCAACTCTTCCAACCCCCACTCACATGTTGCATCTACCACCACTGGAAATAGAAACACTTATCATAGTGTATTTCCCACCACTAACTAAATTCTTAAGTGCACCCCTGCATCATCAAAGCTGTATAGGCCCTATGTTCGTATCTTTCTCTTTAGGTCCTAGGGTCACTAGTTGTACTCTTGTAGGGCCTAGCCTCAACCTTATTCATCTCACCACCTTAGTAGTAGACACCATATATATGGCTCGAGGAACATCTTGTGCCATGCCAAACTGTCTTACACCCACTCACCCTAGAACAACTCTGCTACCCCTATGAAATGATCCTCTAACAACATGGTGTGTCATATTGACTTAACATTGTCCTCCATGGTGTGTCATAACTTAACATTGTCCGCCACCCATCCTCTATAATCTCTATATGGTGAATAAGAAAATATTAAATAAATATATGCCTAATTCTAAATATGTAACAACACAATGATATAAACAATTAAGTATAGAATTGATCCAAGTAAATAAGCAATTTAAATATGAAACCCTAGGTTGCAAATGAAATGATAGAATACTTAGTTGATTCGTAATTGATTATGAACTATGCCAAACTGAAGAAATGACGAACATGATGAGGGAAGTGTTGCAGATGAAACCTATAAAATTACAAGAGTGTCGGAAATACTAGGACCAGGGAACCTATGGAGGGTCAAGGATGTGAGAGACTTGTTCTGGGAACATATGACCTTTTAGAAGCTCAAAAACTAGTTTTATAGGGTTGTGAGATATTTTTGTCCTTTCCTTCCTATCGCTAGTATGTCACACCAAGTTCATGGATGTTGCTTGTAATTTGTAATAAATAAATGACACTGGAAAACCCCAAAACGCATCAAATCCCAAAAATAAAATAATGCAAATGATGGTTTAGATTGTCCTCAACTATCAACAAGGTGAAATTATGACCAAGTGTACACTACATCTCAGACCCAATGTATTTCTATGTGTGTGTAGAATCACACCCTAGGTGGCTCTTGTGTGTGTCACTTGAATAACGAGAAAGCAGGTAGATGTAGAAAATGTAGATAGATGTGTGCATGAGATAATAGACTTCCCCTCCTATGAAGTGTATAAAGAAAAATGTAGTCACTTTCCCTTGTGTGGATGTTAGATGGATGTTTGAATGCTCTTGTAAAATTCCTTTGGATGTAACCTTAGGTGGTGATAACTAGTGCTTAGTGCTTGGTCCTTTAATATGGTCACATAGATTAATATTTATATGATTCCCTTTCTTGAATTTCGTAATTAACCTATAAAGGCTGACTAGAAAGAAATTAAGATGCCAAAATGGATAGAAAGGACCCAAAATATGTGAGAAAAGTATAAAGATGTTAGGGGCACCCGAGGGGACAAGGGTGCCTAGTGTTGACGTCTCAAGCTGGCGTTGGTGTCTAGAGTGAGAAATGTCAAAGTATAAAAAGACATACTAGGAAATAAAAAGTGTAAGACCAAAAGAGGAAATAGAAAGCAAACAAAGATGGCCAAAGACAGTGATCAATTAGTATTTTTCTCGCTTAGGAATCATATGAATAGTAGTATGTGATCAGGACTAGATAGATACCCAAAGTGCGAGGATTTAGTATCTACATTTGCCCCCACCTTATGTTATTTAGAGAATTCTTGAAAATATAGAGTAGATAAGAGATGCATACCTAATAAACATGTAGATTGATGGCAAAAAGTGTGTTGAGAGACAAGAAAAAGCGTGGAGTGATAAAAATATAAAACATAGATGCTAGAGAAGAGGAAGAGAAAAGTGATGATGGCCTTAGGGGTGAAAGTGTATGTGTAAATGTCACATTGTACCTATTTTTATGTCACTTGATGTGTGATTGATGTGACTACCACTTCCCATAAGGACATACCTGCAAAAAGAAAACCGAACAAGTAGCCAAATCCACATATATGATCAAAATGAGTAAAAAGTATGTAAGAAAGAATGTAAAAATGCATAAAGGAACATGTGCACCTAATCCATGATGAGTAAAAGGGTGTAGAAAGGATCCTGAAGATGTTGTAGAAGAACATGTTTTTTGGGTGATCTCATTACAGTTGCACTAAATGCAAGTGTTTTTGGTGATCTCACACCAAGAACGGAACACGTGTAGGAAGAAAATTATGGTGTCATCCTCCAACCTTTAACTACTTCCCGAAGTGTAGAACACCACTACAGATGGTGTGTAAAAAAATATGATCTAGTTCGATCCAATGCGAAAGTAAAAAGAAGGTGTAATGTATGCATGTCGAGTATTGAAGGACTGTGTGTCCTATAAAATCCATTGTGTGTACTTTGCCAAAAATTGTGTTAAATTGATAAAATTTTTGTAACTTTCCCCTAGTCACAAGTGTTTAGGAAGGGTCGGTGGTGCACAGGCACTACTATCGGGTCTAGGCACTAATTTTTGTGATGTTTTGAAGACCCCAATCAGATTCGTGATGTTGATATGACTCAAGACAATGTTGTAATATGACTGTAGGATTATGAATGGGGTGAATGATTCACCCAATAGATGTCACCATCATTTGGTGTGCATGCGATGTCATCGAGGAGTATGTAGCCCAAAGGAGGACCACTCACTAAACTGAATTTGATGCTCCTGCAAGAGGTGTTCTTGGTAGAAACCAAGGCACACACAAGCAAAGTGGCTAGAAACAAGTGTTAGTGCAAAAGCAAGATAAAAACACATAGAAGAAAAGATGTAAGCTAGAAGACAAGAAGACAATGTGTAAGCTAACACACAAGAAGACAATATAGATTGTAAAAAGTGGGTTACAAACATGGGACATTAATCACAATGTCGCAAGACAATCAATGCCAATGTGGTCAAAGACATACAAGCAATCGGAGAAAAACATGTCATAGGACAAAGCCCACAAATAATGAAAGAAAATAGCAAGTAAAGTAATAGACAACCATGGTAACAAATAGTACTACAAGAAAAATGTTGCACATGAAGCACCTATTAGCATGTTAGAAAGATAGAAAATATGTTAAAGCATGTATAATCTGATATAGTAATGTGCTATGAAAAATGAAACAATATCACCTGTAGTGTATACAAAAGTAGATGCCCCTAGGATCCTGATGTGGAACTAGTAAGAGGTATTGCGCTAAGCATCCATGTTTGTGTGTACCAATATGTTTAAATTCTACGATCATAACTAGAAGGCAAGTGAACTTGCATGTGTATATAGAAAGAGATAATGACATATAATGTATATGTTTATCATGTGTAAAAAGTGTACATATGAGAATAAGGAAGAAAGAGTAAATGCAACCAAGATATGTAGTATGTTATGGATGAGATGGAATGGAATACAACATGAGTGTGATAGGATTTGTGTGCCCCCTGAGTGAATGTGAATGAATATGCATGTGATGAGGTTCATTTATACATGCCCCATTAGCAGTCGAGAATGAACCATAGAACAAGAGTTCGTCATTGGGAAATGGTTTGAATTGTGTGCTAGAAAGATATGGTCAGTCAAAGAGTAGGGCATAGAGAGTGTGTGAGTATGTAAGTGTGGTGAGGTTCATTTTAGGTGGAGAACCTCGGTAGTCGAGTATGAACCACATAACTAGAGTGCATCATAGGGTAATGAGCGCAACATGTAGAAGTATGATGTGTAATAGAAGTTGTGAGAAAGAGATGTTATGAATGTGTGATGTGTGAAGTGTGTAGTGTGTGAGGTTTATGTGTATAGTATGCCCTCAATAGTCAAGTGTGAACTATAGCACAAGAGTGGGTCATAGGATACAAATGTATCAAGTGGTTTGTAATGATGCATAGGATATATTAGACATTTAAGCACGGAGTACCAATTGCATGAGATGATATAAACATTTGATAGCAATGAAAGGGGGGAAGAAGCTATGATGCCCCCAAGTATGTAAGTGATGGATATCTAGTCGATGACACTAAGTGGATCAATGTAAGGATTAGTTTCCTTGACAAAAGTGATTGGATGTTGAAGTGGTGATGGTGAAGGGACCTTGAGCGGGAAGTTGAAAGAAGCCAGCTAGATTTTGTTGGTCTTACATAGTGGGTGGTTGCTTATTTGGAATTGGTAACACCATAAAATACTTGAGAGGTGGAGGAGTTGTACCGATATTTAGAGGAGGTTTCTTAGTTTGACTCGGTAATGTTGTAGATGACTTAGTAGGAGGAGGTGATGGAAGATGAACCTTGAGAGGTGATTTCTTAGTTGGAATGGGTTGAATAGGTAGCGCTAGAGAGCCCATCTGATCTATCATCCACATATATGTCCATTTGTATCCTTCCTCTTACCATGGGTACCCACCCACCTCATCGTAAATATCTCTAGTCAAGCCCAATCGGCTTGTGGCCCACTGAGCGGCCTTAATATAGCTATATGCTCATACGCCCACACATGTAATAAAGTAGTAGCTCATAACCCACCTTCGTGATCCTCTTTAGTAAATCTATACAAGTCCTTGTATAAATGGGCCACCACACACCGTGCCTATGCATATCTAGTACCATGCTCCTCTATACTACAACAAATATCATGCATCTTGTAAAAAATCCCAACTCCTCCACCTCTACGGACACTAACGAAGCTAATACCACTGCAATAAATTTATGCAATCATGGAACCCCACATCTCACAATCATATCAAGCTGATATATGTCTCGGCATGTACTCAAGACCCGAAAATTATTGGCATGCCACCCTCATTTAAATATGGGCATGTAATATGGCCATGATCTATACTCTCTCTCCAAAAAAAGGAAACCACATTATTCTATATATATCCTTTAATGCCACTATCATCTCACTGTCAGAATCTAAAATGTACAAGTATATGCGCACCATCTCTAACAAAAAGTAGTCAATAAAGGCATATTATGGGGTATTTCCCTAATCTTGTAATGTATCGTAGGTGACATGGTACAATATCTATGACTCCTCATCTATCACCCCACCCATAGTAAAGTACTCAAGTGATGGCCCGCCCAAAACTCCCTAGAGTGTATATCTCTCTACACAACACAATAAAGCAACAAAAAACATTATATTAGCAAGCCAAACATACTTCAAACAACCTAAAATTAATAAAAATACACACTTTTCACCAAACATCACCAAAATCCTACCCCCTAGACACATGTCACTAGCTCCCAAAAGTAGGCCACTAGTGCCAGGAACTTGATGCTAGTATCCCAAAGGATAGAAACACCATGTCTGTGTCCGTCTTGGTCATAAATGCCTAATTCTACAAAATTTTGAATTTTACTAAAACGATAAATACATGCTTATTTAACATAAAATTGTAAATGTAGTCACACATACCAGCTCCTCGGTGGATCTATGTACCCACGACCACCGCTACCCTCTCGAATCCCATCCGAATAGCCACTCTAACACGTGACATCCTCATAGCTTAGAGCTCCAAATTTCAACCACTCTTGGTAAAAATGAAATTACTATTCACTTTTTTCCATAGTGTTAGATATATTAATTCAAATTTACCCTTTATTATAGGTACTACTTATATCCATTTTACAACTAATACATGACACATAGTTTGGCCCATATCTTGAGCCTCGTTACTCCATTTTCCTCCCTATTTGTGCCATCCAGATCGTGTTATCCTCTACCACCATACTATATAAATTTCATCATTCCATATTAAAATATGGCACATGTGCTAATAAATACATACACATAATTTGCTAATACTACTACCCATCGTATACTATCTCTCATTTACTATTACAAATTTTTACACCCTTCCTTTTGGCTCAGTGCTCATTTCTTCACCCTTCACCCTTTCACCGAAAGGGGGCATAAAATCAAGATCATCTTATAATATATCTCAGGATATAACATAATTAATCGACACTCCTAATACATTACTATCACAATTTCTTGATCTCATTCAAACATGGTTATAATTATTCTATATGATAGTCAATACTTGTTGTTATTTCAAATCTACCTCCCTAAATGACCTAATTTGGGGGAAAATAAAAACCTCTCTATGAGTAATCTTCTAAATACATATTATTCAATCAACTAATATCACTCAAATCAATCAATCAATACAATAATCACAATTACTATCACTCCCATATGACCTAACTTGGGAGCACATTACATCACCATCACTTCCAGATGACCTAACTTGGAAGCCATCTAACACTATTCAAATTGGAACACCCGTTACTGTAGGAGTGGGGGAAATGAGACATCATTTCCTTTCCTATACCGCTCCTATGTGGGTTATTCAATTAGGAACAAACAAGTTACAATCGGAACTAATTAGAACTAAACAAGTAACAAATTTGGTCTTTATCCATTTTGCAATGGTTGGACCTTTTGGGAAGCATCATGGAAGGAGAGAAAAATAGACCTCTCTCCCCAACACTCTTCCTCTAGTGGAAGGACACCCAAATCCTCCCATTATCAACAAATCGGGTTGGGAATTGATCACTCCCTACCCCCTCTATCACCTTTGACAAACAATCCAACATCTCCAACAACATCACAACTATTTCTCCAAGTTGCTCCTTACAAACAGTTTGTTATCTCCTCTTACACCATGTGGGTCAAAATGTTGATCCATGGTTTTCCACGCTATAATTTTTTATATTCTACATGCACTCTGCAATATGAATTTCTGGACTCTATATAGGTATGTTCCTTATTTCCTTTACACTACTTGAATTTTATTCAAATAACATAAAGGGAGTGGGGAAATGTAGACACAAAATCATGCACATATTACTATTTTACTATGTTGTCAGTATGTTGTTATATACATGAATCTTAAGTAAGAAAAGTATTCACTGGTGACACTATCTCTTATCCGTTTATGTCTTTGATTGCTTTTATTGTAAGTCTCTTCTACATCTATCATGTTTGTATCCACTTACAGTCAGGTCACGAGGATCTATGTCTCTCTGTATTTTCATATGTTCATTATTTCTCCTAGGACACTAGCACCCATCTTGAACAAGTTCCTAAGCACTTGTGTCCATTCTGGGTGCTTTTGTCCTATTAATTTTGTACACATTTTGGACATTTGTGGTCAGCCTTTTCACTTTTATTATCCCTATCTTGTGTTCATAGTCGGAATTTTTGTCACTAGTGTGAAATTCAAACAAGAGACTCATATATACACAACATACACACTATTATTTGGATGGCAATTCAAAGGGGCTATCACATCTACATACTACCACTACTATAAAAGGAATTGCATTTTGGGTTGTATACACTACATAAGAAGGGGAAGTGTTGAATTCCATACCACACATTTGTATCAAAGCTAGCTATAGCCTGCTATCTTGGTGTCATTGGTGTGAGGGAAAACCTAAGGACACTATTTCACACACAAGCACACATAACTACATGGATTCTGAAATGTAGTGCAATGCTCAGTACTAAGTTCACTCATCAGGTGACCATCGGGGTTAGTTCGACTTCACATATTGCATATTTTATTTAGATCTAATGTGTTTGTGAGCTTATATAGATAACCATGGTTTTTTTGTAGGTTCAAGCGCTATAGAACCCTAATATCGAAGTTAGAGTGAGAAAGCATATATTAGAGTGAAGACCCTCATACCCAAAAGAAGAAAGCAGATCCACGAATATTTACATAGACGCTAGTGCCCAAAAATGGACACTAGTGCCCACGTGCTCCCGTCCTCTTGTGGGCGCTTTTGTCCCGCACAACAAGAGTCTCGTAACTCTCTGTCGACCACTTTGTGACATCATTCCCAACCAAATCCAACAAAATACAGTCCCGAATGCCTCTAGATTACACAAGAACCAACTAAGTCATCTATCTCTCTCATTTGCTTAGAGTTTTACATTGTTTGAGTACTTAGCACTTGTATATTGTTATATATTATCATTTGTATATCATTTGTTACATTAATTACTCTGAATTTAGATTTAATTCAATTTATATTAAATCAAGAATTGAATTAGGATTTTGAGTTCACTTTATGCCTCGGGAGGAGGATCTAGTTCTCTTGCCAACAACCTTCCAATTTCAGGCAAGTGGATGTCATTTACTTGAGTTTTTGGAACAAAATTAAGAGTTGAGCTATCAAAAAGAATATGAGTGTCACCAATTTTTGGGCTATGAGTAAGAGTATTAGAACCAAGGTCCCTCAAGGGTGGAGATGGTGTTTTAGGTGGAATCGAGACCGGATTGATAACCTTCTTAGCATCAAGTTCATCCAACCTTTGCTTCCCGAGTTTTTGTTTGGGGCAGTCACAGATTAGGTGTCCATCTTCACGGAAGTAGAAGCATGCATTAGGTTTGTTTAAATACACAACAGGTTGAAGCTAAGAAAATCTTGGACCAAATAATTGAATTGAAGTGGGGAGCGGTTGAGAGAGGTCCATTTCAATGCAAACTCTAGGATGGTTCCAAAGACTTGAGAATTTATCTTTATCTCTTTTACACTGAAGGAACTTTCCCAATTGACTTGGAATTCCATGTAGAAAAGGTCTAACAACTAAGTTAAGAAAAAGGAATTCAACCCACATGGGGTATTGTGATCGGGATGGCCTTTCAGGGTGAAATTTGAGCTTTCAACCATGAAGAAAATGTTAGGAATTAGAGAACAAAATATGCGGACCCAATTTCTCAAACCACAATAGTAGGAAACTATATAGAAAAATTATACATGCAGAAATATAACAACATAAATAAATAATGTAGAAAAGAAGGTAAGACAAGATTTAACGTGGTTCACCCAATGTGGGCTATGTCCACCAAGAACTTGCTCAGATTTTATTATCAACAAGAGTAAAACAACTCTCATAGTATTCTCTCAGTTATGAACTCACAACAAAATTCCAAAGATGCTAAACCACATCTAAACCACAATTGACACCCAATTTCTTAACCTTGATCACTCTTGATCACCTCTTGATCACTAAAACTCAAGACCTCTTGAACACATAAGATATCTTCAAGATACCCTAACACCTCTATTTATAAGATTACTATCCTTTAAGAAGTCCAAAATCTGACCCTAGAAGTTTGAAAGTCATGACCTTTCATCTTCCCAATTCAAGCTCCACGGTTCAATACCGATTTGAGAAGACCAAAAATAGGCTCCACACCCCAATAGAAAACATGCGACCACAAATAACCCATGTTACGTATCATAGGGCTTCCTAGGAAAATTCATATGAGACAAAGACCCTTTACCTAACCCCTTTACAGATTCAATTTTCCACGCTCTAGTTTCCTCTCATACCTGCCTTATCCATTTGTAAAACTTGCCCTTGGGAGGAATGGCTCTAAGGAAAAAAAAAAAAGAACAATTGTACATTCTTGGGAAATTTTAGCAAACTCATTAGGCATATGAAATTCAAAAGCCTTACCTTATGTATGGAGATCATTGTTGTTGCATGCCGAGGTGTTCATTGTTGGAGGTGGGTCACCTGTTGTGGTGCATTCTCGAGAGAGGGATGGACATTCAAATTCATATCCACACTTGAAACCTCGACATGCTGTCAGAAAAATGATATCCTCTCACAATAGCTTGGGCGAGTGAAAGAGCTATTAAAAATTAGGGTTTTCATCATTCTCTGTTGTTAAGTAACCCGTGTCTTAAGATTTCTGCTTCTTGATCTAAACTATTGTTCGGGGCTAAAAAGAGAGCATTCCTTCTCTATTTTTTTCTTTGTTGTAATTTTTACGCTGATAAGTGTTACATTGTTAGCCTCATTGATATGTGGTACACCTAATAACGACTATGATTTTAAAAGTACGAGGGATGACCATTACATTCATTTTAACCATCTCTGTCTAAACATGTAATTTTTAAAATTTCTATGTTGAATTATGCATTTGTCATTATTGCCCTATGGAAATAGTGGTCGCATTAACTATGATACATACTTGTCACAATTTTTTTGATCAAAGATGGATGATTTAATTCCTCGAGTCCCTCATCTTGTAGAGTTCGACCAACCTGAATCATTCATGCCAAATGTTCAAGCACCTTTGTAGAAAGTCACACTCTACATTAGCATTTGGTGATCGTGTTTACATTTATGCCACTGTCTATGGGTTGAACAACACGTAAATCCTCCCACAAAAAGTAGGGAATAAGTGTCATTAATAGTGAATGGCCTAAAGGCCATAATGACCAGTGAGATTAATGAGGCATGGGATTCATTGTGTGCGCAGTAGGTTTTCTTCCACAAATGTAAGGCTGTTGTGTTTAATGTATTACAAGAAAAATATAATAGAAGTGAGTTGCCCTATTTCAAGAGATCTTGAAGTGAAAATATTTATTTGAGCCTACCCTCTTGTGCAAAAATGATGGCATAACTATAGGAGAGAGCTCGATCTTACTAGAGTGAGGTAACGGATTTTAACTTCTTGTTCTTCCATTCATTGTTGATCTTCGATACTCGACTTATTGGGTTCATATCTTGAAGTCTTTGCCCCACTTGAAACCTTTTCAATACATTCTATTTGGCAAGTAGATGACTTGGATGGGTCAAATAGTGGGTCGCTTTGGTTAACATAGCTCATGCAAGGCCTAGATTGAACCCACTTTAAGTCGTTGCCCATGTCCACAATCATGTGCTTCTCAACTGGACTTGGGTAACCCACCCCCACTGTGATCAAGAACTCGCCATTAGTTGGGTTAACTATGCCTTCGCCTCTGCTCCTTGTCGACTTCCTTTTCAGCTTGGCATTTCTTCACTCCATAGCTCGGTGAATGGGTAGGGAATTTGAAATATTATGCGGATGTTTTAGCCAATCTCTGTGTATCATGTCTATCATTGATTTATTAATGTTTTAACCGATAAAAATTTTCTCACTATTGCAGTAATTTTGTTTAAGGGCACGGTAATACATTGACAGACTCCGCATACCGAAAATTTTGTTTGGATTAGGGAAGGGTTTAATTGCTTGCTTTATCCAAAATTCATTTTCTTTATTGTGGATGGTGTTTGGGGTTTCGTTGTGGGCTAGAGAAATTTGTCCTCTACTCTTGCAAGTGTGTATTGATAAAATACATATATGAGCTTGTTTTTGATAAAACCTTTTACATTTTTGATAGATTGTAGATCAACTCTATTTTTTGGGGTTCCGTTTGTGTTTATCTTATTTTATAGACACATTTCATTGTTATCAATAAACCCGTGCATTTCCTGGTGATGAGTTTGATAGAGAGACCTTATACATATTAAACTTTAACATGGGGCAGTTTGGTTTGAGAGTGGGAAATGTGTGGTCCATCTTGGTTACAAAGAAAAATATATAAAATCTGATTTATATTGGGTGTGGAATGTCCTTGAGAGGAAATAATCAAACTGGACAACTTTATTATCGAATGAACAAAATAAAACGAACTAGCGAACAAAATATTTTCTGTATAATTTTGATACTCTTTCATGTTGAAAATAATGAAGAAGTCACATTGAATGAAAACACTCTAAAAGGCGGAAGCGATAGACAATGGCTCAGGAATGGAAAAATTGTTTGTAACCTATTCTTGATCTTTATAAGCCCTATTTGCAATATGCCTTGTGTATGCTCCCGTGTTTTTTATACTTTGATATAGGACGTGAAACTATTTTGAAACAAGTTGTGAGGATGGCAAAAAACATTGTAGAGTATGGTTTTGCATCCATCAATTTCATTACATGAAACTTTCGAAGACCTTTTCACATGAACCATTTTTATATATTTGAAAATGATTTTCTACCTTGGGACTGCATGTCTTTTAGGAAGTTTGTTGACATATGTACCAGAAAACTTGGAATTACATCTCGAAAAAGTACTGTCTGATTATGTTTGTCTTTCTTCCTTCTCTTTTTTTTCCACTTATTCTATACTACTAACATTTCTTTTACTTTTTATATTAGCCCAGTAAATGGTTCTAAACTTTCCAACAATGCCTATCTTTTGATACATTATATTTATGTTGTTGCAGATCTTAGAGTGGAAGCATACAAAGACATGAACTGTTTGATAAAATGCGCAAAAAAATGGTCCCATGGCCTACAATGACTAAAGAACATGAACCTAATTTTTATATCGAAGATGTTTGTGAAAGATTAGTAGTAATGCTATACGAAACAATTTATAAACTCGGGCTTACAATATAACATGGTGCATAGTGTCAACCCTGCAGTAATAAAGAAGGGCCTAAGTTTATTTGCACATGGAAAATTATCATACATATGAGCTTAAAACCCTTTTTTCCCATTTCCATTCATTGCTATTTTTTAAAGGCTCTATTTTTTGGGATTCCAAGCGGCCTTTTTCGTCATGTGTAATAAGATATTTTCCTATTGACAATTGCTCATGTAAGTTCCTGTCAAATCATATTTCTTATGCATTTAGAAGAAAATGTCTCTTTCGAGGTAAGATCATAATGGAATAGTCAATAAAGGTGTCTGGGAAAAATAAAATAAAAATGAAATAGAAAACACAAAGAAAGTAAGTCATATTCCATTTGGGAGACTTCCGGGAGAATGCTCTAAAATGGAAGTACGAATTTCTATGGGGACCATTGGATATGGATCTCTCTAGCCTGCATTTACATCTTTCTTGCATTCCATTGACTATTTTCCCAATGTTTGTTGTTTAAATTACTCTTAGGTTTAAAAAACAGATATAGCTGCAATTTTTTGAGAAAACAAACTATGGCATAATTTTTTCCTCGTAAGTTAGAAATATGGTTCTTTCTCACCATTTGTAATTTGTTATTATGGTATTCAATTCTTGATATCAATGAAATTTTGATATTTAAAACTAACCTACTTCTTGGTATTAATGAAAGAAATAACATTCATCTTTGTTTATAATCGTGTGTTTTTTTATTTTGAAGAGGCATTTTTCGTGTGTATGGACCAACATAAGAAAAATTCAAAACTTTTGTCCTTCACCTACACAAATGTAGACCCGCCGTTTTCATTCTTCTATTGGCATACCAAGTGCACACCTATGATGCAATTGCTAGTAAATATCAAATATAAATTAGTTGTCATTGTAGTTAAATTTAATATCGAGAATAAAAATGAACCAGGCATGCCATTATAACTTTGAATGCCATTGTAGAAAGGATGTAATGATAAATTTACTAGATTATTTCCAATGTTAATACTAATAAGATTGGATTTGTTAATTGAAATATTTAATTGGATTATATAAAAATACGGTTTCGATAGGTTCGAGGATCGAATCTCGAGCTCTCGGATCGCAAATAGTACTAGTGGGCGGGACGATTGAAATCGAGAAGTCAAGTGAAAACATTCCGCGTGGATCGATTGAAATCAGAAGAAATATAATTTTGTGAAAGAATAAATCATGAGTAAAATAGGGGAGAGAACCATATAACCGAATGCGCCTAACTTTAGGGGCACGCAAATATATGTAGGTATGTCGAGTAGCGTAAAAAAATTATATCATCGTAGCGTATGATCTTGCCATATTGACATTTTCGTTTCGCGTGTTAATTTGGAGGGAAAATAGTTTTGAATTGATGTAATATGAAGAAAATCAATATAAAGCATTTGAAAAGAGGGACCAATGACCGAGCCCTATGTGTCACATTCTCATTAACTCTTAAAAGTGTAATAAACCAAAAAGTGAACAACTATTGGTGCTTTTGCTAACAACCTATGGTGAAAAGAGATGTACATGTTTTGGTACCCGCTCGGTTATAGGGTCCTCTCCCCTAATGATTTATTTTTGACGATATCTTTCAATAGTTAAAATTTAATTTATTGATCTAAAGCCTTGAATGGTAGGCGTGGAGTTGAGTGGAAGATACAGAGGACTTTGCTTCAAAATTGCTGACATTTCAAAGATACAGAGGACTTTGCTTCAAAATTGCGACATTTCAAAGTTTTGCCTCGCCTGTGGATAACGAAAATGATGATGGGGGAGAGGACCCTATAACCGAGCGGTACCAAAACATGTACATCTCTTTTCACCACAAAGTTGTTGACAAAAGCACCAATAGTTGTTCACTTTTTGGTTAATTACACTTTTTAAGAGTTAATGAGAATGTGACACATAGGGCGCTTGGTCATTGGTCCCTCTTTCAAATGCTTTATATTGATTTTCTTCATTTTAAATCAATTCAAAAACTACTTTTCCCTCCAAATTAACATGCGAAACAAAAAGTCAATATGGCACGATCATATGCTACACAATGATATAATTTTTTTACGCTACCGACATACGTACATATATTTACGTGCCCCTAAAGTTAGGTGCACGGTTATAGGGTCCTCTCCCCTATTTGTTTATGAAATAAAATATCAAGCATTTTATCCGCAGAGTTGAATAAACTAGTCTATTTTGAAATACGCCGGGCTCTGGTCTGGCATATTTTATGTAAAAGATATTTTCTTTATGGATCGATTCCGCAAGAAAGGAATTCTTGATTCGCCACGAAATCTTTATGCAAAACTGTAGATTTACTTGAGATTCAAGTTGTCCAACAAAAATAGTCTGTTTCTTTCGCTACAAGAAGCGAATCCTGCATACCTATTTAAATCTATGAAAACAAAGAGAGGGAAAATTATTTGCAGGAAAAACAGCTCTATGGCGTCGCTGTGTGAAATAATTAAGGAAGACCGTCATCCGGTATGGCTGGTAGACGCCCTAATTCTTTCAGCCGTGGTGTACAGCAAGAATCCTCAGGAGGAGCTCAATATCTTAGACGGCGAGCTCGGCCTGCCGAACACCGCCAAGTATGAATTTCTGGACCTGCAAAACGAGGGTTTCGGGAGCAGCAAGCAGGTTCTAGTGGTCGTGAAAAGTCTAGCCGGCGATCATATAATAGTCGCCTGCAGGGGCACCACGGGCTTTGCCGACGCCCTTACCGATCTGAATATAATGCAGAGGTCTATGAGCCTGGGCGCAGGAGCCGCGCACGCAGGTAAAAAAACCAAAAATATTCATCTTTGAAGTCTGAAGGTTTTGCATTATTTGAGGGTTTCGTGTTGATTTTTTTTTAGGTTTTCTGGATAGGGCGAAAAGCATTCGGCTGCAGTATTTCCGACGGCTGTTAATACGAGGGGAAAAGATTGTTCTAACAGGGCATTCTCTAGGAGGCGCCGTGGCATCGTTGCTCGCGCTACGATTGCTGGAAATAACGCCACGGTGGTGCCACGAACAGCTCCAGTGCTACACTTTCGGTTGCCCTTTTTCGCCGACCCAGCCCTCGCAAAGCACATAAATTCACGCTACAAAAGCACTTCGTCCACATCGTTTCGAAGCACGACATCATTCCCAAGCTCATGCCTGTGGCGCACCGGCTGTACACGCTCTGGGCGGGGTTGGGCGCGGGTCCGCTCGAAGATCTGTTCAACGTAGCGCGGTTGGGGATTCTCATAATGGGTGCGTTGCCCAGCGTTTCGAAGCAACGATTGGGGGCGGCGACCGTGGCCACGCAGGCGGCGTCGTGGCTACCGTGGTTAGCTCGCGGTTTGATTCACCGGCTGCTTGCGTTGGCGTTGTCGTACCGCTCTGGTTCTGGCTACGCCTTCGCCGGGAAAATGGTGTTGCTCGACGCGGAGAAAAGCTCCGAGGAGTACGCGGAAACCAGCGCCGGCGCCGACGCCGACGATGACATAGAAAAGCACTTGGCGTTAAAGCTTACGCACGTTTCCATGGCCGGAATGAAACAGCACAGCCTGCTCAGCTATATTGAAAGCGTGTTTTCTGTGTCGCAAACCGAGGAAGAAGAAGAAGAATACGGGGCCGGTGTGGAGGTGCTCAGGACCACTGTCAATATGACCGTGGCGGAAAATGGTCGCTCTCCGAGACTGAAGAGGGTGAAGAATGTTTTGAAGAAGAGGGAACGCGGGCCAAAGGCTTTTAAAAGCAAGGTGGCTTGTTTGATCTTCGCTCGGCGTATGCAGGAAACGTCGCCGGCATTTCTGAAGGAGAGAAAACACAGAAGAAGAGGAGATTGTTGGGTGTTGTTTATGAGAGTCTGGGAAGATTAGGGAAATTTGCTCACAGGTGGAACACTTTGTTTTTGGCATCTTCTGTTTATTACGTGGTTATGCATTTTCGAAAATCCTTGGCTTTAAAGTGAGAAATGTGGTTTTTTAAAATTCTTTCTCGGTTTGATTATTTTGTGATTTGATACTTAGTATGATTAGGGGCTTAATTCAAAGCTAGACGTCGGTGGCCCAAATCCTTGATTCTTCGTTTATCAATATTTTATTTTTTCCCAAAAGCAATGAAACCCATAAATGGGAGATAAAACGAAGCCCGTTCATAAATATTGAATTTATCTTGATCATAAGAAAGTACAAACTAATTAAGGTTGTAGAGTAATATATGATTTCGTGTGAATTGATATATGGAAATAAATTTGTCATGCTAACATTTGTTAATGGTGAGCAATAATACTATGAAAGTTTGTATTAATATTAATGTGAAATGTATTATGTGAGGAATAATATAAAGTGAGTTGTTAATATAACTCTTGTAGGAATTATAGAGAGTGAAAATGGGGTATAAGAGATTTTAGGGTGTGGTTAATTGTTGAAAGAGAACCTAGGTTGTTAGAAGAACCATTCTAGATTAGTGTTAGAGGTTTAGGCGGTAAAAATTAAATGTACTTATTAATATGTAATCCTTTGATAGAGATTAATGTCAAATGAATTCTTATTGGGCTTCTCGCTCTTTCGGATATGGGGTAAAATCCACGTTTGGTATCGAGTAGGTTTTCGAAAGAGGCCTCTATATTTTTCACTCGCACCCATGTTTTAGTTTGTCGGTAGACTTAGAGAATGGACGAGCATATACTATAGACCTAGTAGAAAACCCATTACTTGTGTTCACACTCATCCATTTGTTGTAATAATATATAACTCTTGTGTTTCTTTAGTGAGTGCAAGCTTAGAACATGAGATGTAATTACTTGACTATACATGTTACAACACATACAACTGGCAATAATAACTACCACTGATGAAAGTTACTAAAGATATGATTACAATTGTTTCATCTTCTCGCTAGTGAGACAATTGAAATTGAAAATATGACATGTTGTAATGATATCAGAAAGCATAGCCTAGTACAAGGTGTGCCACGACATGCCACTTGGCAACAAGGTGTCTACAAGTGAATGTTGGGGTAAATCAGTCTTGCACAAATTCATGGTGAAAATGGCATGCAAAGAAGTAATGCACAAGTGTGATGATGCGCATGATAGTTGCGATATGTCATAGGACATCGAGGTAGGCTATAAATGCCAAAAATGCTTGCACAAAATTATAGAAGTTGTGAATACAATGCGTAATGATTTACACACGATTGTGGAAATTGCAAAAGTTGTGTGATGTTAACACAAGGCTGCAAGAATTGTGTGGGTTATAAACAAAACGCACAAGACACAAGGGGTTGTGTGGGCAACAAGGTGTTACGAGACTTAGCGAATGATGCTAAGTGTTGGGCCAACTACGAAAGAGTGGGAAAAAATGAAAAATGGTGCAAAGGATTGTGATGCAAGGTTGTACACTTTCAATGAGATGCCATGAGCGTAAGACAAAATGCACAAAGGGATAAGTCGCGAGGAATGTTGCGTAAATAAGTGGGTGGTCACAACGCACTCACCTTTGTGAGTCTGTATCCTTGTTGTAAGATGTGACATGGTGTAGAGCCCAAGTTACGCAAGAGAAGTGAGAAGGGTTGTGTGGTGACGTGAGACAATCGATGAGGATGTACACAAATTATTCACCCCTTCTTAAGAAGTAATCTCCATTGTGTTGGAGGTTGGTTGAGAAAATTGAACACAAGTAGATGAAGATTGTACCACTTGGCATGATCATTATACTACTTGACCTTAACTACTCAAAATAAGCGATGAGTTCCACCGTGGGTATGTGTGTCTCACAATTCAATAAATTTGGCCTTATTTATAGGGTGCAAATGTTCGTGGTCCAAATCAAAAGGATGGTGTGTTATTAATAGCTCAAGAACTAGAGGGAAATAGGGGTTGAGAAGATTTACATTGACGATCGGTTGCATTCCTAAGTATGGAGGCAGATCAAGAACAAACACGTTCTCGCCGCCTACACAAAGAATGGTGTAAGGACCATAGTGCAGAGGCTTGATTTTCTAATGTGAAACTTTGAAGCATTCTTTCTAATTATGCAACCAAAATTTATCACCAACCTGAAATGCATGAGGTGTGTTGTACATCATGACGACCTTTGTACTTATGTTGTGAGCAAGAGAGAATTTGTTCAACGAAATGATGAATGGATTGAATGTGGTGCCAAATTTTTCTTCTTTATTCAATTCCTTTTCCTTTGCACACAAATCAATGCCTTATGATGTCTAATAGATATATAGAGGTGTTATGGGTTGGAACCCAAAACATGTATGGAATGGGCTATATCTTGTAGAATTGTGTTCGGAGCTCTATTTGTAGGCATGTTAGATGTAAAACAATCTATCATCCCAAGCGCAAATGTACATGTTATTGTACATGCTATTGTACATGCATAAAATATGAACTAGAGTGTGGTTGAAATATTTTATTTATCTATTTGTTCGAGGATGAAACGCCATTGAATGATCAAAATGTATACCCATTATATGAAAATAAAGAATGGCCCAATAAAAGATCCTTTTGTTTCTCTATAAGGGGTAATTTGTATTATGGTAATGAACATGGGCATTTTAAATATGTACACCTTGATGTTGTAAGTTTCTAGGGATGTGGAACTAGGAATACAATTGGCTTTATACATCTTGCACTCTTGTCGACATTTGATTGTTTTATATTTCTATGGCCTCAAACACTAACACCTAGTTAGGACACTAGCGCTAGGAATGCTCCTACCTCCACAGCGCTCATGTCCTCTTTACCTTTTTCTTATCCTTTTGGACCCCTTTTGCTTCTTAATTACTTTTTACTACTTTGGGTTGGCCTTTCAGTTGTCAATTATGAAATTCAAACAAGGGAATCATATAAATACACATAGTTATGTTTTCAAAATAAAGGACCAACACTAAGCATTACATACTATCACCTAAGCTTGCATCCAAAGGCACAAGAGCATTTCAAAGCATCCATCTAGCACATTCACTCAAGGGAAAGGGTTGCATTCTTTTGCATACACAACATAGGAGGGGAAGTCTATTCTATTTCATCCCACACATTCTATACATCTGCTACATTCTAGATCTAGTCCATGTTATCATTTGTGTAACTTGCACTAGGGCATCATTACACACACTTCACACAAAACTACATGGAATCTGAGATGTAGTGCAATGCTCGGTCATAAGTTCACTCTTTGGGGTAACCATTAGAGGCTAGTCAAATTCGACTCCCCATTCTGCATTTTTTTTTAGGTTTGATGTGGTTTGTGGGTATGTGTAGGTGAAATTTTTTCTTATAGGTTACATGTACATTTTAGATCAAACAATGAATCTAGAGTGACAGCAAAGAAAGGACAATGAACATCATCCTATACCTAAAAAGACTAGATCATCAACATCTACTGCAGACACTAGCACCCAAATATCCAGAAACACTAGCATTCGATGCTCCTCTTCTCTCTCCCCATACTTCTGTCTCATCGTGACAGTTTCGAGTCTTAGAACCTCAAAGTGAGCATTGATGACACTCTTCATCCTGCTTTTCAAGTATTCACCTACCAGATCACTTCCAAATTGCTCAAAAATCAGCTAAGTCTTTATCTCCCTCTCTTGCTTAGGGTTTCACATTTTATATGCTTGTTTGCTTGTGTATTCACTGTATATTAGCATTTATACATCATTCATTACAATAGTAGTTACTCTGTAATTAGATTTAATTTCAATTTATATTAAATCATTTGGTGAACCCCATCGCTCGAACCCTACCTTCCTCTAAGGTTTTTTTTTATGCCCATCACCCGTAGTGGTCATTTTTGGTTCCTTTGAGTACATTGAGCTTCCTCCATCTATCTGTAAGTTCTCTAAATCAATGGTTGAATCTTCTAATCCTTTTCTTAACTCAAACAATGTTCCTCTTGAAAACATTGAAACTTTTTACGATAGTGAACAATCATATGATGAGGACACTAATGTTGATCAAGAATAGCTTACAAGCTCACTAATTTTCATTTTTCTTTATGCGACCACCCTATGCACATATTCCACATGTCCTAAATTCTCTACTCATTGCCAAACATGCTCGAGATGCTTCCTCTCACCCTCTTGTGGGTTCTTCCTTCAGCTTCCATGGCCTCCACAACCCTTAACATTCCTACTTCCATTGCTACAACACCGCTCCCCTCATTACTCCCAATACCTCTAATACACAACCTAGTTCCTCTTCAGACACCCATGACCTAGCTTCTTTATACCAAGATCTAAAAATTCAAATCTATCAATTATAAACAAGCTACTTCACATTCCTCTCCATCTCTTGATTCCTCACTTCTCCTTCACAACCCTTTTGCACCCACCATATCCTCTCATCCACTACCTCCTAACTTCATCACACCCAAGCTTCCTACCTTCAATGGCCATGGTGACCCTCAAGAGCATCTTTGATCTTTTCATGTGGCATGTCTTGACTATGTAGATGACTTTACATTACTAGCTAAACTATTTCCTAGAAGCTTGTAAGATTACACTATGCGTTGGTTCTATGATCTACTGTTCACTCGGTAACTCTTTTACATACTTAGTTGATGCTTTCCTTGCACATTTTTCTATCAATATATTGGACACTAAGATCTCTTATGCACAACTTTCTCAACTTAAACAAGGATCTAATGAGCATCTAATAGACTATGTTTTGTGTTATAAGAACAACCTTGCTAAGATGACTAATGTACTAGCTGACTCTAAATTAAAGATCTCTTTATTCAAAGTCTCCTACCTCCACTTCAAGAGAGTGTTATCTTTGAGACCTCTCCCTCCTTTGATCAACTATGCCATACACTTAAATTATGTGAAGGAAAACTCTTATCTATGGGAAAATTAAAATACTATGATACTTCTTCATCTTCATCTTCTAATCGGTTTCAAGAAAAATCTACTTTCAAACCATCTCCTAAGCCCATTGAAGCTAAAACAACTATTAACATTGTTTCTACACTGATAAGATTCAATTACAACCCATGAGTGCATACTTTTACTAAGTTACCTTATGCACCTTGACTTCTCTTACCACAACTTATTGAAAGCAATCTTATCACTCTTCCTCCACCACTCAATCTTGATCCTTCTCGCCCCTGTGGCCATAACTATGATGAAAATACACGTTGTGACTACCACCAATGCATTGGGCATCACATTGATCATTTTTTAAGCTTAAACATATAATTCAAGATCTTATTGATAATAATGCAATCAAGCTCCTGATCCATCTCTACTCAAACTGGTCAATGATAATCAAAAGCTAAAAATATTTAATGACCCTCTACCAAAGCATGACAAGAAAGCTACCGATTCTTCTAAATCATACATATCATGTTGTGCCTCCTCCTTCATCGGGCCTCTTGAATTTCTTGTTTTGCTTCTATGATGTGCCACCACCTATTATCACATTCTTAGATCATGATTATCATGTTACATTTACTTTTGATTCATTGCATATCAATGCCTCTATTGGTTCTTATACCATCAATAATACTATGGTCTATCCATCGGTTGTTACTAATGTATGCTCTGTGGCACTCCTTTTAGCTATCAAATGTCCAACATCTCTAATCACATTTCCAGTTCCTAATTCTTATGGTCATGTCATACTTCCCATTATAGTTGGGCCTCTTACATTTCTTGTACCCTTTTGTTACCTACATCTTCAATTGAAGGATTGTGACATGCTCTTAGGTCTCCCTTGGCTCTGCATTGCCCTCAAGCCATCCCCTCCATGCATCACTTATGTCTCAAGTTCATCCATAACAAACAACTTGTCACTATCAAAGGTATTCCACCACACACACCATTTCCTCGCCCACTCTTGTTGATATCTATGCACTAGTCATGCATCTAGGTCTCCTACGCTTCTCAAGTCTAAAGCTACTTCTCACCTAGCTCTCCTATTCGCACATGGCTTATATCCCCACCTTTTTTCATCATCGGTCCATTAGCCCACCTCATCATCCTAAGTCCCCTATTCGAGTAACCCATTCTCATAAGCATTCTCCACCTTCTTCACCTCATCGACCCATTAGTCCACCTCATCGGCCTAAGTCCCCACTTGGGAAGCCCCTTCTATAGGTATTCTCCACCTCCTTCACCACATCAATCTCCTTCACATGTGCACATAGTTACTCTCCCACACCACCACCTTTAGATCATGGTCACATGCCTTTGTCTCCTTAGATATTGGGTGGGGGCCCTTTCCCTTCACTATTGTCGGATAGTCTTCTATCCCTATTACACACTGGGAGGCATCACACTTTCTCCCCCTTCCGGGATTATCAAGTTGTCTCTATAATCTCTACTACCACACTTTACGCTCTGCACTTTATGATTAATATTTCTTAAACACTCCTACATATTTGGTACACAAATTTTATCATCATTACCCGATGATGCACTCTAGTGCTACGGTTCACACTTGATTGTTAAGGGTATACTTAATCTATGGACCTCACATCATCTACACTTCATGCTCACTCATATTTCATGATATATCTTTCAGCATCTACTCTCACACAACACATTCATTTCCCAATGACACACTCTTTTTCTATGGTTCATTCTTAACTGTTGAAGGGAATTTATAAATGAACCTCATCTCATACACATCCAATGGGGGAAACATGTACCTACCATCTTCACACCTTGTATATCACACCATCACACTCATACAACATTTGTATATCTTGGTTGCATTTATTATTGCTAGCTTATATTACTTACATCTTGCACTTTCTTACTATGTTAGATGGATTCTTAGTATGTCATTATATTTATCATATACACATGTGCTTCACTTGGTCTTTGGAAGTGAATGCATATCTCTTATAACTCTTTACACGATGTATGATGCTCGACACTGAATCCTTTCATCCGTCCCATCTCGAGGCTCTAGGGCATCTACTTTGAATACTCTCACACACTACATGTTCTATTGTTTCATCATTTACTACTTCTTATTAGAATTTACTTTTCATTGATATACACACACTTTGACATACTATATATCATTCTAACATTCTAACGAGTGCTTCATGTTATAATTTGTCTTACAAGATCAATATAACCACAAATATTTATCGATACATTTTCTTCCTTTTCTTTATTATTTGTAGGCTATAACCTATGTCTTGTTTGATCATTGTATGCTTTTGGATGTTTAGATCATGATTTTCTTGTGACATTGTGAGCGATGTCCAATGTATGAAACTTGCCCTTTTTGCGGTCCATCGTGTCTTCCTATTTTCTTGTTACATTGTCTTCTCTTATATGCTAGCTTATTTTTAATAACACTTGTTTACTAGCATACTTTGTTTTAATGTTCCTTGGTTTCTACCATACACATCCCCTACCCCTAAAATAGTATCCACTTAACTTAGTATTGAGTCCTCTCATTTGGGCTACATTCTCATATAGTCATAACATGCACCCAAACAAGGGGGGCATCTATTTGGGTAAACAAATCAACCCTAAAAACTCGAGCTGAGCTATCACAGATCAAAAAAGTACATAATAAATATAAGAATATAGTCACTAGATGCTCTAGAATCAAACTTGGACCTCACACAAAGCGTACACTAGCACCTAGTGATGAAAGAAGCATGTGATGCTTATATCCTCCCCAGGCGATACTATCTCGGGGGTAGAAACACGGCTCCTATCATTCCATATTGCATTCCATTCCACCCATCCATGATGATGCATATCTTAGTTTGCTTTTATTTTTGTTTACATCTACTTGTATATGAAAGCTTATTACACATGCTAGTTATATATCTTGTATGGCATTTATCTATACCATAAACACATGTTGTGTTTCCTCCTTTACTTAGTTGTGATTGTAGATATAGTTATTTTATACGGAGTACAAATGCTTGCCTTCTACCCACCCTACATTAGTTCTGTTAGTGGACATCCACATTCATCTCTCACAAAAGGTCTATTGTTTCATTTTGTACTTAGCACTTTATATTACATGGTTTTACACACTTTTAAAATACTTTTATAGAGCTCCTTTTTTATCTCTCTAACATGCTTGCGGGTGCTTCATGTGCAACATTTGTTCATAGGATTACTTACTTCCATGGTTATACATTTGTTTGTAATTGTTTGTCTACTATTTGATATTGTATGCAAACATTGCCCTTTGTTTGGTGTGCACACTTATTTATTGTATGCAGCCATGATGGTGTTGCATGTCTTGCGACATCGTGAGTGATGTCCCATGTTTACATCTCACTTTGTGTGGCTTACTTTGTCTTCTGTGTGTTTACATTACTATATTTCTTGGTAGCTTATACACTGTTTACATAGCTTACATATTGTCTTATACATGCATGCTTATTTGTACTAACACTTGTCTTTGGCTAGCCTCTTGTTTTTGTGTGCCTTGGTCTCTACCAAGTGCATTCTTTTCCTCCTGTAGGGAAGAGTTACAAATTTTATGTGGTTAGTCCTCTTTTGGGGCCACATTCTCCTATCAACGACATCACTTTTGTCCCTAAAATGGGGGACATCATTTGGGGTTTTACATAATACAAAATGCTTCTACACCGGTTCATTTCTATTTCTACCCTTGGCATTATGGGTTATATAACAAGTGGGTTCAGACCAATGTACGAACCCCATACACAATAAATTTTACAGGACATAGTTATCCTTAGCATTCTCGGGAGTAATTACGGGTTATATGACACAACTTTATGGATTTCCTCTCTACACTACTTTAGCGGTGGCATCTGATTTCCCAAAAATTTAGGCATTATAGAGATCTCTTCATATAACTTCAGGGAAGCAATTATAGGTTGGAGAATAATGCAGCTTTATCCCTACACTTCTTTGCCACGGCTTGGTGTGAGATCACTTGAAAAAATTGCGTTACATGATATTTCTACAAATTTTATCTTGACATGGATCAAGTGCACATGTTCCATTTTTTCATTTACAAACTTTACATTTACATGTTTTCACATACATATACATGTGTATTTTACATGCGCTTTTACATATATACATGCGTATTTTACTACTTGATTTTCTCCTCGGAGGTCCGTCCGTATGAGAAACAAGCAGATTAACAAACAAAAACTACAATAATGGGGGCAACAACAACAACATTTTTGGCATCACACATGATACTAACCATGCAGGTACATCACACACATCGATAACTACACACACATTTCACCTAGGTTCACTCTCACCACATTTACACTTTATGCATATTTAGTTTCCACGCTCCACTATTTTCTCATTCCACAATTTTAGGAGTCCATTATCTAGTTTCTACATCACTCTTTCATGGACATTATGGTACACAGTTCTTTATGTGCTTTATGTATACCAAGCCTTGATGCTCATCAACATAAAGTGGGGGTAAATGTAGTCACAAAATCACACACTTTAGACATTATTTATGTCTTGATCTCTGACCATTATTCATATGGTTTTTGAGTGAAGAACTTACTAATCAACCCATGTCTATTTGGCCATTTTACTTTGCATCTTATCATTGTGGTGTTTGACCTTCGCTGTACGAGTTATACTTGCTACGATCTAGTTTTTTTTCATTTGACATCATTTTACCGGCCAAGATAGAAGTGTCAACCCAATACTATCCCTGGTCCCATTCAGGCCTTATCCTTTCTACACTTTCTCTCACTCTTTTGGGCACTTTTTACCATTTGAACTTTTATCTTTTGGGTGCCCATCGACATTTTAGTTAATTACAAAATTAGAATAAGAGAATCTATAAAAATACAAGTTATGAGACCATAATGAGGGACCAAACACTAAGTATTACTAGCATTACATAACCTAAGGTTGCATCCATCAAAGGCTCCAAAGGCATCCATATAGCTCCATTCACAAGGGACAATGTTTCATACGCATCACACTACATAGGAGGGAATTTTATTCTATTCCAACCACCATTCTATTACATTTTATACACATAGTTATTAGCTCACTACTTTCAAAAACGGATGCACAAAGGTGAACCTAGGGCATTATTCTCACACACACACACAAAACTACATCAAGTTTGAGATGTAGTGTAATGCTTAGTTAGTAAGACCACTCATTGTGGCGGATGAGGTCACATTCGACCCTTTTATATGCATATTTTATTTTTATATTTGATGCTCATCTTGTAGACATGTGTCTTATCTTCATTTCATAATGTTATGACATATCTGCATAGTCAAGGAGAAATATCAAGCAACATACATGAAAGAAAAATCCCTTACGAGGAAACCAAAGAACTACTTCGAGAGAAGGTTATAAATATTTTTCATAGATGTAGGTGCCCATTTCTGCCCATGTGCATCACCCACATGGCGCCCCTCTAATGCACCTATCCAAGTTCTAGAAGTCCACTTAAATGAGCTTAGATATGTAATGCTTTTGGGACCTATTCAAACCATTCCTACACCTTTAGAATATTCTTTATTTTATGACATAGTCCATATCTCCTTATTTCAGTGAGTTCTTTAACTCTCTTTGCACTTTAGGGTTTTACGTATCACTTTCTTAGTTTTAGTTATTTCTATATTTTTTATTACAATTTTTATTTATTATTATTTACTTTTATTCCTAGTTTTGATTAACTACCATTCCTCTAAATTTTAGTTAATCAAAGAAATATTGCATGATTTGAGGCATTAAAAAGAGGGTTTGAAGAACCTTGAAAAAGTTTTGGGGCAGATTTCTAAATTCATTTTCAACCTTATTACGATTATCTACACCCTTATGGGTGGATTTAACACATTATATGGTATGGCATCCGGGATTTAATCACAACATTTTCTATAATTTTGGAGGCCATATTCATCTTTGCTTAATGGATTTGGGTTTGGGACTTATTTCCACCACTTTTATAAGTTATATCAGTAGACTTGTTGTCGCCAAATCCTGCACCCTCCGAATGGCAGGATGTGAATAGGACGTTCGGTGTGATTGGGACACATGGGATCACATATCAAGTTGTGGGACTTGGGCTCGAGGTGAACCTCAGGAGAAGGCCGGCTTCCTCTTCCTAAACTAAGTCTTTGTACTACTCTAGTGTAACAAAAATGATTATCTAGTCCTATGCTAACATTTTCATGGGGTTTTAGGGAAAGAGTTTTACGAGAAATGAAACTATACTAAGGATGGTGATGCACCGAATAAAGGGTGTCTTGATTTAGGAAGGGTTAATTTGAAGAGGGTGTGTGCACCACAGTCAACTTCACCTACCGCAACTTAGAGAGGGTACAGGATACCACAAGCTAAGAGACACGCGTTCCTTTGTTAAACTTTATCGGATCGAGAAATATACCGGTTTCCCGGTGAAGAAGGATGAAATCAAGAAGGGTGAAATGAGACACCACAACTCAACCGCATGCAATACTTCACCACTCGATAAGCACGAGAACTCCAAGAACTGCAATAGAAACTTAAACTTGCACGGTGTGCACTGCAAGTATGAGAAAGGCACAAAGAAGCATAGAAGGATGAAAGGACCGAGATTAGTCACAAAACACACACTTTTATTGCTTGATAACATGCACAATGCATCATACATTCAGAAGAGGCAATAGTTGCCATTACGGTCTTGAAGAGGAGGCTTGAAAGTTCTCTCAACACACAAGAACAACTTGTAGAAGAGAGAGGACCCTTGAAAAGTATACACTCTTCGCCTGAGATATCTAACTATCCAACTTGTCTGAACTGTTGGAACCCTTTGAAATGAGCTTCCAACTTACATTTATAGAAGAATATGTGAGAAAGAAGAGGAAATGGTCATAATTACATTCCTAAAATGAAGGCCCATGATGTATTTATTGCAGTTAGTTGAACCACCTGAGAAGGTTCCATCATGGGTCATTAATTGCCTGATGACCAAGTCTTCTCAATTAATTAAAAGAATATTTAAATAAAATATTTAAATAATAATAATAAATATTATTATTAAAATATTTAAATAAAAATATTAATTTAATTAACATAATGTTGGGACCCCCCCGTTGACCCGTTTGACTTGAAGAGGAGGGGGGTCCATGTGGATAGAATCTGCACATAGCCAAATTCGATGAGCTTCGAATCCTCTAACTCGGTGTTGCAATTGATTTTGAACCCCACACCAACTCTTTCCTTGTCTTGGCAATCGGGCTCTTTTGCATTGAGTCCTTCGAATGGTGAGCTATCAAACTCGATTCTTATCATTTTCCTTTGTTAACTCGAGGCCATTTACGCATTCCTCGTTCAAACTTCATGAAACATCACCACGAGCTCCCTGCGAAGTCACCGAGCTCCTCATCCAGCAAACGATCTTACCTTTCCTGGGCTCAAACTCACTTGAATACCGAACTTAACCCAATATTTCTAAAAAGAATGATTTTACCACAATGCTCAAGATTCTTCCTCATCATATAACACTTGTAGTAAGAATGTTTTAGCTTTGCCATAATAAGCACAATTGTACCCTCCAAACGATGAGAAAATGCCATTAACAATAAAGACCTAATGCTGCCATGATAATGACCCAGGTTCATGCCCATTAAAAGTCGATAGACACCCTTAAGACTGATTCTTGGACAAAGAGACCTTCGGTATTTTGGCAGTGCATTCTGCAATCTCGGCTCCAATCAATAATTATGCCACTATTGGGATTATGGCATAGGTAGCCGTGAGCTACACAATATACTCATTTTTCCAGAAACTAAAAAGATCCTTCATGTTACAATTTGCAACACATAAAATAAGCCCTTCGAAAAAAAAATACATTGAACAACTGGGGCAGCCAAGAGGACCTTGGAAAAAATGTACAGTAACAACCATATGAATTCTTCCTTAGTCGTGGATCAAAGCTAATAGAAATAAAGCTAGATAAAACTAGCTTGAAACTGCAGTATAATCGTCCATTGTTTAAAAACAAGCTTCTCTGAACCTGGTAAAAGAATATTTTTATTGTCTGATTGGACGCACATAATGGAAGGGTATAAATATTGCCTCTGCTCTCGGATTTTCTCGAAGAGACCATTTACGAGTAACAAGGATATAGCATGCAAAACAGCCGACCGGGTATTTTCAGAGTTGACCTTCACATTCAATTCGTTTCTAGGAGAAAACAATGCTGAGCAATATGAATCGTTTCACTCGCACGCTTTATTTTTCGATTGGCTCTGCAATGATTCTTCTTGATTCGGACTTGGCATTTAATCTGCGAATACTTCACCACAAGATTGGTTTTATTGTCAATTCCTGAATGAGGTCTTCATTCAGTGTGGCTTGGTCACGATTCTTCTTGATTCAGACTAGGCTATCCGCCTACTAAAATCTTAAAGAAATCTAAGCCTACCTCCATTCGACTTGCTATGACTGCCAACTTCTCCTAATCCTCATCATTTCTCAAACAGACCATTTACAAGTGACAAGGATGTGAGTCGTGACATACAAAACGGCCGACCAGGTATTTCAGAGTTGACCTTCGCATTCGTTTCGTTTCTAGGAGAAGGAATGCTGAGCAATATGAATCGTTTCATTCTGCACGTAATAAACCTTCATCTCCTGACTCAGGCAAATGTTATGAAGCTTTGAACAAGCCGTGACTCAATCCATCGTACACGGCGGTGAATATTTGTTTTCTGTTCGCCGATCCGAGTTTAGAATAAGGATAAGCCTACGAATTTGAGGGTGCGTTCGATCTTTGAGAATGATACAACACGGTTGGACAACCTGTTTCTTTGGAAGGCGTTCAAAAGGAAGGCTTCTGCGTATTGATTGCAACGTGCCTACTTCTGTATGATGATTTTGTCTCGCGCCACCGATCTGGGACGAGTTTTGAGCCTTTGCTTTCCTGTTACTCGATATCATTTGACAAATATCTCGCATAATAGACGAGTGGCTGTAGCCTCCGCTGAAATCGGTATCACGTCGCGTTGTTTTCTCCATGACCCATTCCAATTCACTGGCTGTCTTATTAACCTCCTGGCGACCGCACAAAGACTCCGGATCCCGTTTAAGCGGCTCGTGTGGAATTTTGATCACGGTTTGCCATCGTCAAATTCCACTTGGCGGTGCTTGGTCCAAATCTCCCCGTGCGAAGTGAACGCTTGGAATGCCATCTTAATATTTCCCATTTGGCATACCACTCGAATTCCCGCATAATGGCTTGGCCACACCAATCCACGGCCCCGACCTCGGCTTTTCCACGCAAACTCGGCAATTTGACCCGATTTCTCCACTCCACGGAAGTCGACCATGGCTTTCCATCCCAAAATTTCCCATTGGCATTGCTTGCATTATTTCCCACGTCCTTGGCAAGATGAAACTCGGGACCCCCTTTACGTGAAAACCTAGTGTTGGTGTCCAGTCATTCTGCAAATTTTCCACCATGGAAATCGGGATGAAGATATCCTATGTGGGGAAATACCGATTTGGCCTCGCCATCATCAAATTTATGACCTTGGCAATATACTGAAATATTTCCCATGTGGGAATCTTACAATGGCTTGCCATCATCAAAGTCCAACCCGACAAAAGGGATGAAATTCTCCCAAGCCAATGCCTTAGCACGGATTCGAACCCCAACTTTTCCTTCTCGACTTACAATCGAACCAAACAAAACTCTGGATGCTCACGACCTTGTCAGGCTCGACTGAGTGAGCCAATGCTACCACGTCTGAGCTCCATCCTCAACTGATCGATTCTTTTCCATTGGCCAAGCTATACACGAATGTTCAGGTGATCGGGGTGGTCAGGTGTTCGTTGCATTTCATGAAATAGTTTGAATGCATGTATAGGATGTCCATGCCTTCTGTAAGCTACAATTACCATATTCCATGAGAAGAGATCTGGATCAGTCATGCAATTGAAGACTTTACGAGCATCCATCAAACTTCCACACTTGTCATACATGTAGATAAGTTTATTTGGTAATAGCGTGAGTCTTCCAAATGTGTGTCCCCTATTATTGATGTGAGAGTGGATTTGCTTGGCCTCCGCAAGGGCTTTCTTAGTAATGCAAGCCTGTAGTAGATGAAGATATGTTAAAGAATTTACAGATGGATTATGTGTTGTAAGAAGAACGTGTAGTGCCTCCTTCAAGCGACCCTCTCCATAGAGTGCTACGAGATTTTGATTGAGATGTATTTGGTTGCTTGGTTGCAAACATTTTTTCATTCAAACACTACCAGATGACCTCATCGTCATATCTGCATAATCTCATATCATCTTGGTCAAACAAGATAATTTTCCCAAGTGATTGGTCGAGCACTGTCTTAGTGGATTAAACCTGGCCTCATGTTAACTTAGCTTTCCTTGACTCGGCCTTCAGATATTTTTGCATCGATCTCCACCGGGATCCTTGTACAGTTCCTTTCATTCGTCAATTTTCAACGAGCTATATTTTGCATTAACAAGACCATCGTCGAGCTCTTACAACTGAGAGTCTCTACTGAGATGATTTCCGAGATGACTATCAATTTGACACCGGATTCTCTATCAACTCGACCCCGAACTCTTCACTGAGTCGAGATCAACTGGGTGCCTTTCGATGCTAGGTGATCTCTTCATATGCAATTTAGGAATTATTTTTAATTATTGCATTTCGATAATAACCGAAGGTGGGTTCCTGGGACTATTATTTTATTTTGAACGTGATAGGACCCCGTTGTCCAATCTTGCCAGGTGTGCAAAATTGGATAACAAGACTTTTAATAAAATTCTAGCAGTTATTTCGGGTCCAAAAATTATATAGTTTGGTATTCATGCATGCATTATGACTTCGAATATTTTGAAAAATATTTGGTTAAGTTTAGATCAAATTTGAGGGTTTTTGAGTTCTAGATCAGCTCGCCATTTCTAGGGTAATTTCAGATTTGAAAATTGAGAATAACTTGCATTATTATCATAAATTTCTTCAACCAATTTCTTTGTAATAAATCATAAATTTCAGGCATTCCATTTGGCTTTGAAAATCCCCATTGGGGACATTACACCTGGTATCAGTGGTGATCCTTTCCAAACCGAGAGAAGAAATAAAATCTTTATGCACAAGGGAAAATCGACTCATGTTTATCAAAGAAGAAATTAGACTCCAAGGAAAGGAACTATGGATGATCAAGATTAGAGAGCTCCTCCTACATATGAGATGAGTTTTATGTAAGAAGTAATTACAAGGAGCCAAAGGGAGTTGCAACATGTTTTGAGGGAATCTCAAAGGGAGAGCCAAAGGGAGTTGCAACATGTTTTGAGGGAATCTCAAAGGGAAATGTGTGATGCATTGACATGATCTATTATGGACTTGGCTAAGGCTCTACATGGACACAATATATCAACGAACCATCAAACGAAAATAATGGTGAAGGAAGATCCTCTGATCAAGAAATGACCTCCATTAAACCCAATCCTCAAATATTTAGAGCCAAATTCCTTTAGAAAGAAGAATAACCAATTGAGCTAGATCCACCAAGTGACATGGAAGACATAGAGGCATGGGGTGAAGAGTACGCAACCCTTAGTTTTAGGGTGAGAGAAATTTTTTTCTTTTAGAGATTCATGCCAATTCAAGAATAGTAAGGGCACTAGAAAGAATAGAATATATCAATAGGAGCAACCCATGGGAGCCCTAGAAGCCCCCATCACCATTGCCAAAGTAGATCCTTGACTGATTTTCCAAACAACACCATAAAGACACAAGGGTTTGGAGAAATCATGGGGCACATGTCAAGGAATGAGAAGGAAATTAAGGAGCATGCAACCCAAGGTAAAAATATTTTAGTGTTTGATGATGAATTGTTGGTATCCAATGATTGCATAGAGCTGAATATTAGTAGAGAAAAATCAGATTTGGGGAAGGAACATGGGGATGGCATTGTTGGAAGTCATACCCATGAAGAAAGGGCATTTTTGGGTGCCCATAATCACTCTCAGCCTATTGGAGTTATCCTAACAACAATCAATGAAGAGAAAAATGATGATGGATTAGACTTTGGTAAGAGCCACGAAGACATTCAAAACATATATGAACAAGGTATGGAGGTAGTGCAAAAAGGGAAAACACCAATTATAGAAGGAGAAAAGGAAAAAGGAAATGAATATCTTGACGACACTCCAAGGTATGAAAGGATTGGTAACATGTCATATTTATTGTTGCATACTAAACCATTTCAGATTTGTTGTCCTCATGAGAAGCATGTTAAAAGGAGTGATAAAATAAAGGATACAATTTGCAATATGGGGCATCATGAGGGCTACATACAAACTAAGGCTCAAAACTCATAACTCAGATTTTGGCAAGAGCTCTCTCATTTGACAAGCATAAGATCTAGGCTTTTGGAGCACTACAACATGTTTTACCTCTTGGACATGGTACTTGGGCATATGAGCTTGCATCTACTCGAGGACAAGAGTATTTGGCAAGAGAGGATTGTAATGTCCCAATTTTCAAATTAATGGACATTAATACTATTTCTAAGTTGGGCCCAGTCAATTCATTATCTATATTATTATTATAAGAATAAATTATGTTTGTAAATCTTGTGAGTAGAAGACCCTTTTAGCACATTTTCCATTGTATTCAGTTGGCTAAAGGGAGAATAAAAGAGGAATTAATAATCTAATTTTAGTACTAAAGTAATTCTTATTACTAGTACTTTAATTAATTATTAAAGGTTGGTGGAAAAGTAAAGTAATATTAAAATAAAAAATAAAGTTACTTTATTAATCCCACATGGAATGCCCCACTTGAAAAATAGAGACAAAAAAGTATAAAAGGAGGTGAAGAGGGGTTCATTTGGCATCTTTTGGTCATTTTGATATCTATTTTCTGGTTTGGGCTGATTGCTCTTCCATTTCTACATTAAAGGACGAAACCCCTTTGGTGTACTTGCATTAGAGGACGAAAACCCTCTTGCTAAGGTTGAAGAACAAAACTCTTCATCCTTTGTGTGAAGATCCTCCATTTCAAGAGTTTCTATTGAGCTTCAAGGAGTATTTCAGATTTTCAACAGTGATTGAAGACCCAATATCATAGATTTGAGGCATTCCACTAGGGTTTGAAGATAAAAGTGTTGGGCAGATTTCTACCTTCATTTTCAGCCATATCTAGGGTTTTCTACACACTTGTGGGGTGGAGTTTGAAAATTCAAGGGAATGTCTATCATGGATCTCATCACAATAGCTTTGCTATAATTTTAAAGGACACATTCAAATTTTTTTCAAAGGATTTGGGCTTGGGGTCACTTCTTTCTAGTACACTTTTGTAACTTGTACTTCTACACACTTTTAATAAACTTCCAACATTTATTTTGGGACCAAAAATATATTTTTGGTATTTATACATGCACAATTAATTCTAACTATTTTGGAAAATATTTTATTATATTTATATCAAATTTGAGTGTTATTGAGGTCAAGATCAACTCACCATTTCTAGGGAAATTTCAGATTTGAAAATTGAGGATAACTTGCATTATTATCATAAATTTCTTCAACCAATTTACTTGTAATAAATCATGAATTTCAGGTGTTCCTTTGGATTTGAAAATTCTCCATTGGGGCATTACAAAATGAGTAACAAAGACAATGGATCACAAGGAGTTTACCCCATCGAAATTGACATACTATAATGGGAGCAAATATCATGTATGCATCCATATGACATTCAGCAATGATTGATGAGCTAGACATGATAGGACTTCAAGACTTCACTATTAGTCACTATTGGAAAAAGCACAACATCCCCATCAATTTGTAGTATACAACACCTAAATTCATAGACTAGGAACAGATCGAGAATGAGCTACCACTCATTACTTCATCCAACCGAACCAATCCCCTCATGTTATCATCAAAACAAAATTCAGTGTACTCAATTATTATTGTACATGCACAAAGGAAAGGGAAACTTCGACACATGTTAAAGATGATAATTCAAGGTACAAATGGTACAGGAAAATCCTACCTCATCCAATGCATAAAAATGGATTGTAGATACTCAAAACCAATGAAAACTCCTTCATTCTCTTATTGGCTCCAACATGGATTGCAACATACAAGATAAATATAGATCTACCGTACATTATAGCCTCCAAATACCCATTCATGAAGTGAAGGCCCTTTAAGGAAGGTCATTGACACTATTCCAAGAACATATGATGGAAATATAATATGTTCTCATAGATGAAACGATCTTTGTAGGGCCAAAAATGTTGAGCAACATAAAATCTAGATTGCATGAGGCATTCTCCTATATTCAAAGTGGTCACTCGATGATACTGGGTGGGCAACTTGGGAAATTTCACCTTGTTAATGACATACCATTATACAGGAAAATCATATAGGCACTCCCTTTGGCATGGATTTGACACAATAATTAACTTAGATAAAAATTCTCATAGTAAGGGTTGAACCCAATCGAACTTTAATTTAGACATTTGTTAACCAACATTAAAAATGATAAACCAAAAATACATGAGTGAAATATCCTCATGTCATTTTCAAAGTCATTCATGCCTACATTAGAGAAAACAAGCTTCACAAGTGTAAAACACTTATTCAAAACGAAAGAGTTAACAACCTCACAAAATAAGTGGATTTTCATGCTTTGTTTTCCCTTTTCCCCCTGAATTTTCTTGCATTACAAGTCTTGTTGATGAAAGGCCGCCGCCACTTGTATCCAGGTGCGGTCCCATGCTTTGTTTTCCCTTTTCCCCCGTTTTCTTGCTTTTTAGGGTGGCGCCACCCCGCGAACCACCGTTTGCTACTGGATAGGGGCGGTCTGTAACCACCGCATGCATTTCCATTTTTAGATTCTTCAAGCGATGATGCGTTGGCTTGCATTAATGTTTTTGGTTCCCTGGTAATAGTGTTTTCCTTTGTTTATAGTAAAAGAGTTCAAATGGGAGTTACCCTCTGGTAAATGCATTGGTTATAAATAGCCAACTTGTTTTCAAACAAATGGCCCCTCATCTTCTCAATTCTCTTATTCAGTCTTTGAATTTCTTGCTTAGAATTCTATTAGTTTCATGTTTTGCATCCATTGTTTTCCTTTGTTTTTAGAAGTCATTCAATCTTCTTGTTTGAGTCTTGTTCCATTGTTGCTCCATACAATGATCGAGTTTAGCATAGAATAGCTTCATTTCTAGACTAGAATCCATTAAAGTTGTAGGTTTTGTTTTTTTGTCACAAGGATAGATTCTAAAACTCTCGGTACACTTGTGTTGTATTCACAATAAATCCCGTTAGGAATTACATAGTCAAGCTTTGTTCACTTGCGTTATCCCTCTCCTACTCGCATTGTATTCGGTCTATATCCAAAGCTGCCATTGTTGAATACCATCTTCTATTGATACTATCATATACACACTTTTTGGATTCACGAGGACACGAAGGAATGAGGAGATCACATTGAGGGGATGAAATCACACACAACTGGATTTACCACTATTCTGTAAATGCCAGGTTTGAGCTATCAAAGTTCTAGTTACAACATATCAAATAGAGTAGTGAATCATTTTATTTTAGTTAAGCTCACTTTCAATATTGCTAGGGAAGTTGTGGGGAATGATAGTTTCTGAGAAACTATGATTTGTTCCTCACTTCTGAGGTAGGATTGAAGGTTTTCAATTAAGTTAATTAGTTGTCTTTTATCTAGATTCACACATCTGCATAGGTGAATAACCACACCGGGTTATCTCACTTGTTTAGTTTTAGTATAAAAGTAGTTTAATTGTTGTTTGTAATTATAATGTTTCAATCATATATTTTGTTTAGAGTAGTTTCCTTTTCAGCAGTAGTATAAATTGTTATTTTTAGTTTAAGTTAATTCAGAGACTTCAAAACTAGATTAACACTTAGATCTAGTTAGGAGGATAAACCACTAGGGAATTTATGCTACCCGTTCATAGCCTCTAAATCTCCCCTTTGTCATTTAGCTATCCAGGAGATCACACTACCAGATCTTAGTCACTGATCCTCCTATAGTTAGCTATAGGAAAGTTACTTGCCGATTCTCATCCTCACCTGTAGCTTTTCTATCATTGAAAACTGGCCATAATCTTGGTTGTGGCTTCATCTAAGTCACCCGCATTTCAAACCACCGGCTGTCTCGGCATGACCTCGGGAGGTCGGGTATGGGGAAGGTCACTTGTCGATTATCATCCTCGCATGTCACTTTTCCATCGTACAAAATTGGTGAACCCATGACGTGAACAAACAGTTCTTCCTTTTTATTTTTCATTTCTTCTCATCCACCTTCGCTCTTTCCCATTATTTACATGGGTATTCATATACCCCGAATATGTCGGGATACGATGCATATGGTAGACCTCTCTCAGGTCTCGAAGTAAACTATAGTCAAACAAATAGACAACCATCACCCTCACTTTCTGCATGGGCTGATAACTATTCAAGTAATTACTTGTCATCTCAAACTCCCCCTCACAGAACTAGTTCTAGTTCTTCATTTTGAATTGAGGAGTTTGATCAGCTTCACACAAACACAACAGCCAGAGCCATCAGGCTCTAATAATATGACGTTTACTGGAGAATCCACTTCATCTCCTCGGGTCTTGTTTAGACCACAGATCAGTAGACAATCAGACCCACTCCCCTTTTTGGATGAGGAGTACTTAGCACGCTTTGCTAAAAGTGAACAATGCTTCCAAAATATGTATCCACCTATAGGGAGTTTACAAATACAATCTGATACCCTATTCCAAGAAAACACCCCCATTCCTCCACCTATGGGAAATACCCTCGGTGAAGCTTGGTAGGGTAATGATCAATTCATAGTAGGGTATCACACCCCTTTACAACCTCAAGGTATACAACAAACACCCTTAAGGAAAAGCATTGTGTCTTCACCAATAGAGGTCATTTCAGCCTTAGTTGAAAAGGTTAGAGGGCTGGAACTTGCTCAAGCAAACCAAAATTCATATTTTGGGCAAGCAAGAATCCCTAACCCTCTGCATCACCCCAGTCAAGTTGACCTCCTTACAGGAACAGGCACGTTAGGCATGCCTCCTCAAAATCCTTATAGTTACCCACAACAAACACCAACTAGGACCGTTTTCAAATGCCACTCTAGTTGAAAACATGACACCTCGGCTTGGCACCAAACAACCCATACCAGAACAATGCTCCTCCTTACTTAAACATTTATTCAAAGTCACCACAAGGAGACATGTTCTCTTCTCCGGGATGTTCGTTCAACCACAGGGATTCCCTTATGTCCCTACAAATGCATATGCTATGCCATATCAACAACCCATTCCACCTCCACCCCCTCAACATGCCATCGATGGTCGAGGCCTATGCGGTAGGGACTTATTCAGAATATTTAAAAGAGCCCCTAGACTTCACCATATGAAGTGTTATGCTTCCAAGACCTCTTCCTGATTTACCCAAATATAAAGGGGAAGGGGATCCAAATGCACACATTAAGGCCTATGCCATAGCCATACGGGAGTTACTCCCTTGGGATGGGGTTGTCGCTAAAATATTCCCTAAGACCTTAGAAGGTATTGCCCTTGATTGGTATTACAGAATACCTGAAGCCTCGATACACTCATTTAAACAACTCGTGTCAGAGTTCATCAAAGCTTTTGACATGAACAAATTGTTAAGAATGGGAATCAGGGAGTTCTTGCATATTAAACAAGAACATAATGAATCCGTTGCTCATTTTATTCAAAGATGGCGTACGGTTCTCTACTCATCAGCAAGTGCTCCAAACATGGATCAAATGGAACTATGTGATTTATTCCTTAATTCTCTCAATAGAGAGATAAAGGAAGTCCAGAAGTTCCCACTAAGAACTTACGATGAAGTACTCGAGAGTGCTCTCTCGAATCGACCAAGCAGTGATAGATAGTGGTCGTAAGACATATGGGACAAATGGGAAATTAACCACTCCCAATCAAAACACCATGGCCTATCCTAATACTGGGAATGCTAATCAAGGACCTAAGATCCTTAACAAGAACACGTGGAGTTACAACAGATGGAGTAACTGACCAAGTTAAAAGGGAAAATGTTGTAAACATTTCACCACCTGTTAATAATCAGTGAAATAACAATTTTACTCCAACAATCAATCATGGTGGATTTTAATCATCCATGCAACAACAAACAACAACAACAATGAAAAATCCAAACACAAAGTCCAAATCGAAACCCAAGCTGGATATCAGAGTCAAAACCAAAGGCAACAACCTCAAAATTTTAACTCTAACAACCAGCAACCTTATTAGAATTTTGGGCCACAACAGTTATAAATCAACAACCTCAAAATTATAATCCCAATTTATATTGTGGCTTCCACAAGATTCAAGGCCACGATACTAGGACTTGTCGTGAATACAATAAATTCATGCAGCATTTTCCAGAAGATCAAAAACAACTCTTTATAGATATGTTTTTAGCAAATTCTGTAGTACCCATGCCAAACACTTATGCAGGGGCAGTTTCCCCTCAAAATGCACCCCTCAAGATCTTTAATGATCCACTCCCAAACCATTCTAACAATAACAGGCTAGATCCTAATGGAACAAACAAGGGTGTCATAATAGGAAACAATGATCATGAAGCTTCAACTTCATTAAATCCACCAGTCGCACCCCAATTAGGAACTCGACCCCAAACTAAGATAGTTGGTTTGGTAGAGTTAGACACCAAGCTACCCATAGAAACCATAACAAGAACACGGGATTATTCTTCTCAACCTACTCCAAGTTATCCATTGGAACTAGAAAAGTCAACAAACGTTGGTAAAACCCATAGGTGCCTATGATTTAATTAACGATTTAACTAAAACCTTCTCTCACATCTCCTTTTTGGATTTGTTAAAGAACTCTCCCCCATGAGGGGCTGCCCTCTTAGAAGCATTAGGCCTTGGTCATTTAATCAACATCACTCCTCCTCAGAAACATAAGTAAACCATGTAGAATTTGACGTTTATCCTCGGGGCAGCCGAGATAGGGATCTTGAATTTATATTTGATATAAGAAAAATGCCAGCATGAGACGCTTTGAAATTACATGAAGAGGTGACCCAACTTTACATTTACAAGTATGGGTTTACAATAATTATGTTAAACGTGCAATGGTTGATGATGGGGCAATAGTTAACATAGTCCCCTTCACTTTTCTTCAAAAGTTAGGATATGGAGAGACAAACTGTTCCACAACGTGAAATACGCTAAGAGGTTATGATAGCCTCAAAGCCACTTCGATTGGAACCATAGTTTTACCAGTCACTTTAGGACCCAAGACGGTCCTCACCAAGTTTTATATTATAGATCGGGAAACCAACTATAATATGATCCTTGGTCAGCCATGGATACACCGCATGAAGGCAATCCCTTCCACGTTATTCCAAGAAATAAGATTTCTACACTTAGGGAAAATATTTGTGGCACAAGGTGACCCAAAACCCTTTGATATACACCTAGCTGATTTGAAGAAAAGACTAGGTGTTCACTCGAGTTTGAACTCCCAACAAATCAACTCATCAAACCAATTAATTCAAAACCAAAAGAAGAGTTGATACCCACCACGGAATTAGAAATTACAAATCCAGTCGAGGACATTCCAGCACTCAAAAATGAGACCAATGTTATAAAAACGGTGTCACTAGGGACTACCACAAAAATTGTCGAGTTGTTGGAGAAAGACTTACCTATTCTCCTACCATTTGATTCTATGGGTATGGGACACACCCTAGGAATTGCTTCTCTTCCATCAGATGAATTTTTATGGTAGAAGTAACCAAAGCAAAAGAAATAGATATGACAGATATCCCAACATCCATTTTCCAAGCAAGTATTGGACTCTCCACTTGATGGAGCTAGATGTCACTTTGGAGCTGGGGCGGGAGTGATCTTTACTTCACCTGAGGGAAAGATCCTACCTTTCACCTTTAAATTAAACTTTGAATGTACAAACAATGGGGCTGAGTATGAAGCTCTCCTCCTTGGCCTCATCTAGCTAAAAGAATGGGTGTCGATAACATTAGAGTTAGGAGACTCACATGACTAGTTCAAACCAAGTCTCTGAGGTATATGAAACTAGGGCTGAACATTTACAACTCTATAAAACAAGTAGTATTAGATCTAAGCAAGGGATTTAACTTCATATCAATTGAAGCAATCCCACGAGAGTAGAACCTTCTCGCAGACTCAATAGCAACCTCAGCTTCCCGTTTCACCCCAAACAGTGAGTTGGAGGATACAAATTTCACGGTATCACTTCGTACCGAACCATTAGTGCGTAAAATACCAACAAACTCACTCCTGACTCATGGAGAAGCTGAGGATGATTTTTCTATCATGGATCACTTTGATGATGATAGAGTCACTCTCGAATATCTAAATGCCTATGCGGAGCTACACCTTGCTCACCGTATAGTTGATCTTTCCTAATACCACATTCCTCTTCCTATTTTGGAAATCCCATGGTAGAGTCTCCTCCATAGAAGGATCTCGATATCTATGAGATAGAAAATGGAGAAAGCTTGGAACTACCTCCAGCCCCACTGAATTTGAAGAAGGTAACACTTCTTTAATAGAAGAAACCATTGACATAAACATTGGAATGGAGGAAGAACCAAAATTTTGAAGTTGGGATCCTCGTTAACTCTCGGAGGAGATAGAAATACACACCCAAATCCTCAAAGAACATCAAAAGGCTTTCACATTTAACTATAAAGAAATGATGGGCATTGCACCACATGTCGCGGTACATAATCTTGTCACTAAACTAGATGTGAAACCAATTAAATAGAAGTCAAGACCAATGAAGCCAAAAGTGGCTCTCATGGTAAAAGAGGAAGTAATAAAACTTCTCCAAGTGGGATTCATCAAGCCCATTGACTATTCACAATGGGTATCTAATATTGTCCTGTCCTAAAAAAGAATGGGAAGATACGCATTTGCATAGATTTTGGGATATTAACAAAGCTTGTCCCAAGGATGACTTCCCATTACCATCCATTGACGTTATCATTGATGCAACAGCTGGATTTGAACTATTGTCCCTCATGGATGGGTTCTCAGGGTATAATCAGATTAAAATATCTAAACAAGGATCAAGCCAAAACTACATTCATAACTCCCTAGGGAACTTATTGCTACGTTGTCATGCCATTTGGTCTTAAGAAATGCCGGTGCTACGTATCAGCGGAAAATGACATATATATTCCATGATCTTATCCATAAAATTGTGGAATCCTATGTGGATGACTTGTTGGCCAAGGCCAAGAAATGTTGTGATCATCCAGAAGTGCTCTGTATCATCCTCTCATGATTAATTGAATATGGCGTCACATTAAACCCAGAGAAGTGCGTGTTTGGTGTGACAGGAGGCAAACTTCTGGGCTACATTATATCTTCACGAGGGATTGATGTTGATCAGCCAAAATACGGGTTGTTCTCGAAATGATCCCACCATCGGATGAGTCTGGAATCAGGTCATTTCTTGGGAAACTCGGTGCAATCGAAGGTTCATCCCAGATTTAAGTTTTCCATTCATCAATCAACAATCTATTAAAGAAAGATTATAACATTGATTGGACTAAAGAATGCAACGAGGCCTTTGAAGTAGTTAAATGCTTCTTGTTGTCTCCACCCATGCTAATGCCTCCCAAACCAGACCGCCCTTTGATCCTATACTCACGAGCCACTCATGTCTCTCTCTAGCTTTGCATCTTTGGCTCAAGAAGACAATGATAAACGAGAACGTGTGGTCTATTTCATTAGCTGAACGTTGCTTGATTATGAAACACATGTTACACATAGGTAGAGAGAGAATGCCTTGCCATAGTCTTTGCAACAAAATGTTTAAGACATTACATGTTAAACCAAGAAACGAGGGTCATTGTAAAGATAGATCATTTATGAACATTTCTCACGCAAGGGTCTTTATCTAAAAAGGTTGGGCGTTTCATAACCTTAATGGGTGAATTTGAGTTGACATTCGTAAACCAAAAATCCATTAAGGGACAAATCATTGCAGATTGGTTAGCTGACAATCCACTAGATGGAGGCGATCTGGTAAATCTGGACTTTCCTGATGAGTGTGTATACTTCATCGAAACCAGGCCCCCATCTCTACATGTCCCTGGTACACTGATATCATCAATTTTATCATAGACCACACATACCCGGAAGGTGCCACATCACAACAAAGAAGGTGGTTACGCATTATTACCACTAAATATGTTGTTTTAGAATAGGTACTCTATCGTAAAGCCTTCGATGACATGCTTCTAAGATGCGTCGACATAGAAGAATCCAAGAAGATTCTTCATGAATCCTGAGTGGGATATGTGGAGGCCACTTCGGTGGTCATGCCACCACTCACAAAATACATCGGATGGGCTATTTTTGGCCCACTCTTGAGCATGATGTAGTGGAATTTGTACGTAAGTGCCACAAATGCCAAGAATTCTCTCATGAGATTCACATGCCAGCATAATCCTCTGCAACCAATAGCGACCCCATGGCCCTTCTCCACGTGGGGTCTGGACTTGATAGGGAAATTCTCTCCCTCATCAACCGATGGCCATAATTTTATAATTTAGCCAGCCATGGAATATTTTACCAAATGGGTGGAGGCCATGCCTCTCACCACCAGTACGAGGTTTGGTAATTGCCAAATTCATTCGAACCAAATTATTCTGTAGGTATGGTGTCCCCAAGTCATTATCTCGAGATAATGGCACGTCCTTTAAAAATGATGAAGTCCATGAGTTATGTAGCAAATTCAAGATAAACCATCACATGGCCTCTCTTTACTACCCTCGAAGCCAATGGGTAGGCGAAAGTGACAAACAAACAAAACATTAAAAGCTATTCTCCTCAAAATGGTCAAGGAGAACAAGTGAGATTGGCATTTAAAACTATATCCGGCCTTGTGGGCCCATCGAACCTCAATAAGAACACCAACAGGAGCAACCCCTTTCTCGTTGGTATTCGGGGTAGAAGTAGTTCTCCCACTTGAGGTTGAAATACCCAGTCTCGCATCTCATTACAAGGGATTTTGGATGAAGAAGCTTATAGGGAGGCACGCCTCTCTCAACTGGAAAGCCTTGATGAGGTCAGGCTAAATGCCGAACAAAGGCATAGAGCCTATCTTGATTGGATGTGCCGGTAGTATAACAAAAAATTCTATGAGTGAGAAATATATGAGGGAGATCTAGTTCTAAGACTAGACAGCCGGATCGATAAGAAAACCGGTGAAGGAAGGAAGTTCGGCCCAAGTGGTTGGGCCCATACCGAGTCATGAAGGACTACGGAAATGGTGCGTATCTTTTGTGCACACTAGAAGGTGAGGAATTCAGTGAAACTGTCAATTCCTTGCATCTTAAATAGTTTTACGCATAAAACATCAAAATCACCACTTGTACATTATAGCTACCTACATTGCATTAGTCATTTAGTTGTTTCATTTTGTCCACTCATTTCGTAAAAATTGTAGTCCAGGAACTTACTCTTAAGCAATTTATTACAAATTTTTGAAAATATTGGCAAAAGCATTCAAATCACATCTCTTCAAACATCATCAAGTATTTTCAAATCTTCTCATCAAGTTTGATAAGACAAGTATTGATGAAAACCATACCGAGGCTGCATACTTGGCTTTTCTCTTTCTTTCTACTAGGTGAAGTTGTCCTTACCTACGGTCTATTCTAGAAGCTTCTTGGTGTCACATCTATCCCTCTTAAATCTCTTTGAAAGAAAGGATATCCCAAAGTCATAGATCAGAAATGTCAAAATCAAATGAAATCAAAAGCACCAAGCAAACAAAATATTTTATTTTACACACTTCTTTGCCCCATCAACCTTCGGTGATAAGCCCACATCTCTTATTGGTGGTGTGAGGTTGGGAAAGGAAAGAAGTGCCCTTACTCACCTATATCTTGCCTTTGGTGACAAACCCATGCTTCTTACTAGTGGCGTGAGGCAGGGTGTGGGGGGTCCATTCACACAAATTAACAAATCTTGGGTTTAAAAACACAAATCAAATTCTATTAGAGAAAACAAAATCCAAATATCAAATTCCAAAGAGATCAAATCCTCAAAACCAGATTTTTGTCAACCGGAGTTGCCATTTATGAATCTAAGTCTAGATAAACTGGAAAGTAAGTGGCCTTCTAAGCTTGGTGGTAGTTGAGTAGGGTAGGTGTGTAGGTCTAAGTTTGGTTTTTATTACTGGTTTGTCTGTCTCTCATCATTCCATTCAGTCAAACTCATACAATTTGTGCCCTTCTCAACTCTTGGTGTAGAGCCCTCGCATCTTACTAGTTGCGTGGAGTTGGGAATGGGGAAAATTCATCTCTTTATCACTATACATTCATCACGTTTTCCAACATAAGAAGAAATTACAAACATTTCCCAAAGAGTTCAAAAGTTCAGTACTACCATATGTTAGTATCATCTCATATCAACATTACAAAAAAACATACAAAGTAAAACATTCTATTTATTATCATTTGTTATCCATTGCATACATTCTGAAAAACATGAAAACAAATATTCTAAAAACATCTAAGTACACATGTGGAAACAAGTCACAAAATTCTAGGCACCAAGAGTCTAGATCCAAAAAGATATATATATATATATATATATATATATATATATATATATCAAGTTTCATATATAATGCCATCATGCACTAGGCATGGTCAAAATGCTCAATGAGCCGAAAAGTACAAAAACACTCATATAGATATATGAAAAAATACTACAAAAATGGCCTCTCAATCCCTATGGGATCCCTCAGAGGGTGCACGACCACGTCTAGGACTCGGCTGCTATGCGGCTGCTCAATGCTTGAGGGCTCGCGGTCACGACTAGTAGCTGCCGTCTCGCTATGAGAATGACTCCTCCTCATCAAGCGCTCGGCCATCCTATATCCAGCTACCTCAGTGCGGAGAGAAGTCATGATCTTCGCCGCATGCCAGATAGAGGAAAAAACATCGGTATGCCTACCGGTTGCTGAAGGCTCCCCCACATCCATGAAAAGCTCAGCATGAGTCTTCTCTGAGGGGAGAAGCAAGGTATCGGTGCATACTCGGTGAATCAAGTCTCGCCACTCATCGGCATGATCAGCTTTGCAAAGTAAAGGAGAAAACAAGTTAGAAAATGATCAAAAGATAAAACCAAGAGTAAAAAAAAAAAAAAAAATAAACTAAGACAATTCTAACTAAAACAAATGTCAAGAGAAGAGTGAAACTCACTCGGATCTCGGGCCTCAGAAGGATCTCTAGGATCGCGTGCACTACCACATGATGATGCCGCCATTGGCACTTGGTGTCCCTCTCTCCCATGTCAGGGAAATGTGATGGCCTCTGATGGACTCACCATCTCCACCTAAGTCCTAGAGAGAGCAACTCCTCTGAGACCAGAGTCACCCTCTCTGCGCTCGCTCCGCCCTCTCGGCCCGTAGGATCTCCTGAGTATCATGCCACTCGGGATCACTATCATCCCCCCCACCCATCTCACTGATCTCCATCTCCTCTGTCTCCTCCTCTGTCTCTCCCCAGTGAACTCCTCAGACTCGGAGTCCACGTCAATGGGCTCATCACTGCTATGGGCGGGACCGGTGGCAATCAAAGTAAAGGTGCTGAGGAGCACCGGCTCTCCCTCGAGCACGTACCACCCTCCTGGCCATAATAGGAACACCGGGAGTAACAATAGTCCAACCCCGGCCTCTAGGACCTCCCGAGCCTCACGAATAGATCTATACACTTGGCCCCACCGGAGGAAGCATGTCAATATAGGGGAGGCCAAACTGTTGTGGTACTCTATCAAAGGGTGGATCTCGACTTCCCGCTATCTATCCACCGGTGGTGGTAGTCGACAAGCAATCAATGTGCAGTCTCCTCTCCCCATACCCCTGCCATGGCCTGATAAGGAGTGGCCTCCATGTCTGCGGTGGTCAAGAGGCCACTGGTTGGTGGGGTGCTCTAAGAACTATCATCCCTATCCACCTCGCTGCCCTGATGGCCCCGGGATCCTCTACCTCTACACCTCTCCCATATGGGGTGATATGCTCATACACCTAACTCATGACAAGAGTCGGGTGGCTCAGTGATTATCCCTGTAATCGGACTACCTGTATAAATCATGGTAGGTAGTCCCGAGGATATCTACTCCCCAAGCGTAGACACGTCCATGGCCCTCAATCTGTGTAATAATGGGGGCCCAACAATATAAGAGGGTGTCCCCTCCCTTGTCCCCAATCAGTCTCGAAGCAAGGATGCCCATGATGGCCTTGCGGAGCACAGGAATGTCTGACTCAATAATGGAGTGGATCCTCACTCCCTTCTTTGATCCCATCGATACTGTTGCATCCCCATGTAGGTGGCCCCTTTGAACCACTGGGATCTCGATCTTGTTGTCTTAAGAGACAGCCACCGCCCCCCGAGGATCGGAACCCCCATATACGGTAAACATCCTCAGGGTGATGGACCACTCACCCCTAACTCTGGCAATCGGAAGGTGTTTCGATCCACATCCCAGTATGAAAATAAGTCACATAGTATGTGTGGTAGAGTCTGCAACGTGAGGGACCTGTGTAATCCTCCAAATGCCAACCCTCTGAAGAGTATCTCGCTCTGCCTGGGAGAGTGCCTCTAACACTGTTGGGAGCCAATCACACTCCCTCTCTCGGCTCCATCTAATATACTCCTCCTTCTTCTGCATACACCCAAAAACACAAAAAAGGAGTAAGTTAGTACTAAAATCCAATTGGAAAAACTATTAAAAACATGTAAAAATGCTAAAAATGCAAAAAAATAAAAGAAAGCATTTTTTTTGGCTCTCTGTCATGTGCCCACCCCACATGCGAGTGGCGGTTCCATAACCACCCTTCTTGCCTTCTAAGGTGGCGGTCCCTGTGCCACCACCCACACACGCAGGGGGTGCGGTCTATCCACAAACACAAATGGGTCGTATACCCTAAAAATGCCTAAAAACAAACAAATACACCATTTTAACTAAAAAAAAACCTACCCTATGGGCCCCCCCCTAGAGACACATTTAAAACTAATATTTTCAAAAATACCCCCAGAGACAAAGATTTCATCATTTCCACATTTTAGGTTTAAAAACAATAAATTGAGAAGAACTAACTTGAGACTTGTGGGTCGATGTTCCACTCTCGGAGGCATGATCACTATCTCACCATGAACATTTTGACTATACTCTCATCGAAAAACCATCACCGTGGGTCCCAGAGCTCAAAAACTATCAAATCAATCCATGTAAATGAATAGTAAAATGAGTTCATTTTATATATATATAGCTTTTAAAATTGATTTTGAATGTCTTTCGTAGGGTCGAGAGCATCGACGGAGGTAAGTTCTAAACCCGCGTAGATGGTAAGTCCTCTTTTCATATCAATTTTGTCTTATTTCTCAATTTATTTTATCTATCTGCACTTGAGTCCCCTTTTTCATTTTTGTAGGTAGCGGGATCTTGGATGGTGACTTTCCAGCACACGGGCATGTCAGGTATAACTCCTAACTCCCCATTTTGGGACCGCCATACTCGGATCCACCATTTTACGCCTCTTCATGGCTAAAGATGCTTCTCCGAGGGGCAATATGTACCCAAAATTGTAGGGTCTTGCTTGCCGGAGAACGATGTTACACATACCCCAATGATGATATAGGTCTCCTTGCAAGGTGTTCGGAATCTAGAAAGGCTCGCCAAGTATACGTTTGTATCCCGCATGCCCCACTCGGCCTCGCATGCTTTGTTTTTCCCTTTCCCCCCTTTTTCTTGCATTTTAGGTCTTCAGTGATGAAACCACCACCTGCCTGGCAGGCGGCGTCCGTGACCTGCCCGGGGGCGGGGCGGCGGTCCCCGTAACCCGCCACCTGCCGGGGGCGGCGGTCTGTATGCATTTTCAGATTCTTCGACGATCGCGTCAAACGTAAATCTTCAATTTTACATGCTTTCTTCAACCACTTTGGCTTGCATTAATGTTTTTGGTTCCCTAGTAATAGTGTTTTTCCTTTGTTTATAGTAAAAGAGTTCAAATGGGAGTTACCCTCTGGTAAATGCATTGGTTATAAATAGCCAACTTGTTTTCAAACAAATGGCCCCTCATCTTCTCAATTCTCTTATTCAGTCTTTGAATTTCTTGCTTAGAATTCTATCAGTTTCATGTTTTCCTCCATTGTTGGTCTTTTAGAGGTCATTCAATCTTCTTGTTTTAGTCTTGTTCCATTGTTGCTCCATACAATCAGTTTAGCATAGAATAGCTTCATTTCTAGACTAGAATCCATTAAAGTTGTAGGTTTTGTTTTGTCACAAGGATAGATTCTAAAACTCTCGGTACACTTGTGTTGTATTCCCCATGATAAATCCGCCATTAGGAATTGCATAGTCAAGCTCTGTTCACTTGCGTTATCCCTCTCCTACTCGCATTGTATTCGGTCTATATCCAAAGCTGCCATTGTTTGAATACCATCTTTTGTTGATACTATCATATACATGCTTTTCTGGATTCACGAGGACATGAAGGAATGAGGAGATCACACTGAGGGGATGAAATCACACACAACTGGATTTACCCTTTATTACCTGTAAATGCCAGGTTTGAGCTATCAAAGTTCTAGTTACAACATATCAAATAGAGTAGTGAATCATTTTATTTAGTTAAGCTCACTTTCAATATTGCACCGGGAAGCTGTGGGAATGATATAGTTTGAGAAACTATGATTTGTTCCTCACTTATGAGGTAGGATTGAAGGTTTTCAATTAAGTTAATTAGTTGTCTTTTATCTAGATTCACACATTTGCACAGGTGAATAACCACACCGGGTTATCTCGCTTGTTTAGTTTTAGTATAAAAGTATTTTAATTGTTGTTTGTAATTATAATGTTTCAATCGTATATTTTTTTTAGAGTAGTTTCCCTTTTCAGTGAGTAGTATAAATTGTTATTTTAGTTTAAGTTAATTGGAGACTTCAAAACTAGATTAACACTTAGATACTAGTTAGGAGGATAAACCATAGGGAATTTATGCTACCCATTCATAGCCTCTAAATCTCCCCTTTGTCATTTAGCTACTAGGAGATCACACTACCAGATCTTAGTCACTTTGATCCTCCCATAGTTAGCATTTATAGGAAAGTTACTTTCCGATTCTCATCCTCGCATGTAGCTTTTCTATCATAGAAAACTGGCCATAATCCCGGTTGTGGCTTCATCTAAGTCACCCGCATTTCAAAAGAAGAGGATTTTTTTGCTATGGATGGCTTGTTTATTTTATGTAGAGGTTTAAAAAAAGAAGATTGAGGATTTAGAGGCATTGTAATCTCTAGCTGTGTTGATTTTTCTTCTTCCATTTCTAAGCACCTCTGCCACGTGCACTATAACATTGCAATGCCATTGGTTTTTGTGTTCTTTATATTTTGCTTCGTGTAGTTTTTGTAATGATTTGGACATGGGAAGTTCCCTTTCCTAGTATTCCACACATATCTCTGCATGATTTGTCTCCTTCAGTCTTCCTCTACGTGAAACCCTTTTGGTTTTCCATTCACTGCTTGGAAGAGAGGGTCAGTTTGGAGGCACTGTACACTTTGCTTCTTCACACAACCTACGTGGAGCTTCAAAAATAGGGAAAGGATATCCAACAAAGCTTAGGAATCATGTTTTCTACTAAATATTGTAGCTACAAATGCGCCTGGGAGAATTAGTTGCAGAGTGCGTAGGTATTAAGGAAAAATAATTGTTTGGTTGGATGTTGAAATTGTTTTACCTATGTGGACGGTTGGCAGGTGAATTCTTAGACAAGGGCATGTGAACCATTTTCCTTGGATGTCCTTGGCTACAAGATTTGTGCCAAATTGTGTTAAAAAAATGAAAAAAAGAGAAATACTTTACTGCGTTCTTCTACCAAGGGAAATTTTCCAACTTTGCATAGATCTCCTCTTTCATGGTGTGATCTATATTTTTACATAAAATATCTTCCTAAGGCATTAAGAGGAATGGGGTGGAAGTTGTGAGGTGTGGCTACAACCAATTTTGCACATGATTTGTTTGATAAAATACCAAAGAGTGAAGATTCCTTAAGGACTTCAATGATTGTGGGATTTTTCCTATTTTGGTTCATTGAGAACACTTTAATAACTATGAAATAATGCATCTAGCATATTACCCATTCAAGCCCATGAATCATTTGACAGAATACCCGAACGTTGTGTGGTCTCAACGAATGCGAGGGATGTGGGATTAGCATAAAAGGTATGGATCACTCTTCCTCTCGCTTCAAACTAAACATTTCATCATTTATTTTTTTAGTGTTGGATTTCAGTATGTTGTATATTAAAATAGAAATGCAAATTAGAATGAATGATATGGATTTTACCTTTCCCAAAAATATTTTTCTTTAAAATTTTAAGCAAAAAAAAGTAGGCCTTTGGAACCATGCACATGGAGCACCATGTTGAACGGTTAATGGGAAACAAAACCTCAAACAAGATCCATGTCAACCCAAGACACCATGAAGTTTCTTAACCAAGATGACTAACTCAATTAGATGCCTTAATGAGGTGAGATTTGATACCCTTTTAACACTTCAGTCACTTTTGGTGACGTTCCCACTTTATGAAATTGTGATTGAATTTTGGCTTACAAATGTCGTATCGATTTGGTGTAACTGGAAAACACCTTCACCTACCTCTAACACTCCTATGTGAGAATTGAAACCAACTCTCAATTTCATAAAAATAATTTTGTAAGTTAGAGTTTTAAGTGGATGTTGGGGCCCACCGATCGTCGTACAACAGAAGTGTTTGATGTGTTTATGATAATTAGGTTCGAAATCACCTTCATAAATTGAACCTTATTATGCCCACATTTTACACACACAAATACAACCGTAAAAATACCCGTGATATATATATTTACTAACATTTCTCACTACACAATGCCACAAGGGCTCCAAGTAAAGAAAACTCAACAACGATATGACACTTACATAAGTCATCGACTCACATAGATACATGGAAACACCATATACATGTCGATGCCACACTTTTCCTAATGAACAAATGCTTTGCAATAACCCAACCACAAGAAAAGGGACTCAAGGATTAGCAAACCCACAACACATCATTACCATGATTACATCTTTGTTACGATTTACCTTCCAATAACATTATTATGTAAGTATAATTTTCTCCTTTTTCCACCTACATATTTCTAAGTTCATTCCACATTCAACTTACTAGTTCGACCATTTAAGTTTTCTCTTTATCCCTTATGAAAATCTCCATAACTTACATAATTATTTTCCATATTTCCGATTGCATAAAAAGTTCCTAATTCTCTCGTTCTTATGCTAAAGGTTTGTTTCTCAAAATATGTTTAGTTGACGTTTAATTCTACCCTCATTTTGCAAGGGAACCAACCATAAGTTGTTGAGGAAAAATAATACGATTCAGAGGAGGTGAAGGTTCAAGTTTCCTTTTCCTATAAACTTCCTTCCATTAAAAGCACATTTGTTCTCGTACTATGGTTGTTTAGAGTTCCAAATTTAGTTTGATTCAATTAAGCTTTTACATGTCATAATATTTTTAGTGGACTCTATATTGGCTCAAATGCCTAGTCCCACCAAGAACAATTTGTATCCATTCTTAACAAAAGGTCAATGCTTAAATCAACCATAAGGACTTCAAGTGAAAATTTGTTCCTAAACCATTATCACATATACTCTTGTTTCTCATTTCATTTACATTGTTTCTTAAGTCTCTTTTTGGCGTCACTTTATAACATAAAGATTTACGAAAGTACTTGTCTAACATATTGAAGAAGTATATGATTGGAAGCATTATAACTACACACGAATCCCAAGTTAACCTCCTAATCAACCAAGGTTTAGTTTAATTTCAATTTTCACTGGGCTCTACACCCTAATATAGGTCAGATTAAGGTGTGAAAACATATTTACCCTAGAAACCCTCCGTAAAAATACCAAGGCACTAAACTACCACTAGCCAAAGTAACACATTTAGCTATGAGGAACTAAAAAGATCATTAACAAGAGTTTAAGTCATAGTACAACTATTTCACTAGATCCATTTGTGTCATCTGGATCCCACAAGGAATTCATTCGATCATGAAGTTGATTTCTAGATCTAACTTCGTAAGACTTGTTAGTCCACCAGGATCCTAAGGAAGTGTATATTCTACTTACACCAAATATACTTTGACCATGTCACTCCTAATCGTTAGGTTCATGAATCTATCATTTTACCTCAATTTAATTTAACATATAAATATCCAACCCTCTTCAAATTTTAATGTAAAGGACATTTTTTTCGTGATTTTAATTTGTTTGGCTCGAAATCAACACATAATGCATATAAGTATGCCTACCTAGCACAATTATTTTCTCAAAATTACATTGAAATATGATAATTATAGATTAAAATTTGAATTGAATACATATTTTTTATTATTACGAGTTAGAGGTCGAGGGAATCAACCACAACCAAACCCTATTATTCCTGACATCCCTCCCGACACTCCCACAATTGCTCAACATCCCTCGGGTAGTCAAGAAGATTTAGCAGCCCAAATAGTTGAAAACAAAATTGAAATTGAGGATTTAATCAAAACAATGAGGGATGCACAATCTACAAACCCCCATTGTGCCTCTCTTGCAAACACATTGGAGGCATTACTTGTTCAAATTGATGTGGAAATGAGGAAAATTGATCATTGGACAACTTACAGAGAGGGTTGTAGGGTTTATTATTCCAACAAATTGTCATATGTGGATGTAAAGAAAAATAAATTTCAAAAGAACTCATATGCGCCTTATTCACGGACCCCCGCACTAATTTTCCTATTCCGTTGACATGTAAATGATTTCCCATCCATTGGTGCAATAATAATTTGATTAAAAATAATTTTTGGGACCGATGGTGGATGGTGTTTGATTTTCCACCTTGTAATAACAATGAGGTGCCACTATACTTTTTGAGGAAACTCTATTGTGAGTTTATCCTCAATGAGATCCCAAATTATTTTGATTTGAGATTTCTAGGGCCGAGGAAAAGGATCTGCACAGGATCGACTAGGTGCACAATGTGCACCTATTCAGTAGGGTAGATTTCCATGCAGAGAGCCCCCTCACCTGAGATTGTCCCTCAAGTAGTGAAGGAGACAAGTAGAGATTGATACACTCCACGCACTTCAGGGGCTATCTGTGACCCTTGTTTGACATACGAGGGAGATTTTTGAGCCAGATGCTCGTGGAGGTACACAGAGTATTCCCTCAGGGAGTACTAGCATGAGGCCACATTTTGCTCGTCATGTGGTAGCATATGTTTGGGGCCCGAGGAGGATGATACTTTCATGCGTACTGATTTTGGTGCACCTGGTGCTAGGGGTGAACATGATAATGTCACTATGTCAGATGTCCTTTTGAGTGAGACATTTGGATTACATTCATCGGTGTCACCTTCGCAGGTAAATTTGTTATGTTTTGTTATGTGTGTTACAAAAAGTTTGGAGTACCTGATTTACTTATATATGTTAAATTTTTGAAATAATTGTATTTGTACATGTACATGCATTGATATTACAGTGCGTGGGAGGCACATCTTCATCCTGACCATAGGCGGTGAGCACCATGCATACACATACATTCACAGAGGTAATTTAGAATGTTAATTATGTAAAATTTTCACATACATGTGTATGTGTGTGTGTGTGTGTGTGTGTGTGTGTGTGTGTATATATATATATATAGTTTTGAAGTCAAATATATGTATGTTCTTGTATGTCCATCTAACTCACGTGATATACATGTTTGATAAAGATGTTGACTTCACTAGACACCCCACCATCTCTGTGACAAGTAGATAAAGGTGTTGCTGCTGCGATTTCATCTGTGCAACAACTCACTGAGGTATTCAAACAACACGTAAATTTTGTTAAATTTCTCGTGTAATTCATATTATGTTAAATTACATGTTAGTAATGTCTTTCATTGTAGAATTATTAAATTATGTTAATAATGTCCTTCATTGTGTGTATGCAGGAGTTACCTGTGATAGGTAGCAACCCTGTTCATTTGATTCACAGGCGTGGTGGGGTAAAAACAATAGTTCTATATTGATAAAATTAGTTAAAATATTGTCATTATGTAGATACATGTACTTAGCTCTATTTTGCTAATTTTGATGTTAGATTTTCTGATCTTATGTGTATGTAGGGAACTTCAACCCCCTCCATTTTGACTTTGAGGGCACAGACTCCTCCATCTCATCATCTTCGTACCCCGTTCGTACTGCAGGAGCTCCGATGACTCATCTGAGCGTGAGATGCAAATTTGGCGTGATCGAAAACTTGCGGTAAGTTTGTGTATTTATGTAAATACTTTCATTCTAGCATGGTCTTAAATACATGTTGAAAACATATATAAATTAAGTTTTGACAAAAAAACATTGTTTGCATTTATAGGCTCATCTATAGGTGAGTATTCAGCGGAAGAGGACTCGAAGCATGGGCTCGGATGATCCAAAGTCATCTCATGGATCTCCATCTTCATCTAAGGGAGGGCCTTCTTGAGCAAGGCCAAGAGAGGGATAGATTTTGATGAGTAGGAAATATATATGTCTTACATGACATTGTTTTTGTATGCCTATGTGCATGGCATTGTATGTACGCCTATATGGCATTTGAACTTGATGGTATATGACCTATTTGGGAATTTTTGTATTTATTATGCATGCACATTAAAATACTTTGGAACTTGATAATTTTGTATGAGACCTTACATTTTGAGATTATTTTTGCATGAATCTAATATGATGTGCACTTGACAATATTTAAGACATTATGGATTATTTTTTCATTTATTGGTGATGTACATGTACTAGCATTTTCAATGTATAATATGCATCAAACTTTGGAAATCAATATTTATATAATGTATGTATATAAAGAGTTACCTAATATGAGTAATTATTCATTCAATTTATCAATGTGTATATGTGTATTTACCTTACTTGCGCTTCTTCTTGCTCATGGTCTCTTTGTATTGGTTCCTATCTTATCATGCACTTACTACATTCTTCTATGCTTCGTAGTCTTCTCCCTGTTAAAAAACGAGATCGTCACAATTTGATGCCTTTCATCTGTTGATATTTTGAGAATGTCTCTCCATATACATTACTCCAATGCTTGAGAATGTCTCCAGATGCAATGACATTCTGATTCAGACACTCAATGATTCTTGATTGTCTAATCCTATCCAATTCATGTTATTACCTTTAAATCTGTAGGCATTTCAAGTTATTTGGAAATCACATCACACCCTTCACTAGGCTTGATGACTACCCCTATCCTTTTTAAGGTGCTTTTGAAAGCATCCATGGGTTTATCATAACATAAATTATCAATGAATGGAAGGTCACTAAGCCGTAGGCAGTTGACTCCCATCCAGAACTAAACAAGAAAGATTTACTAGGTGATTGATAACTCCCATGTGTTCTTAGACATACCCCTATCAAATTCATTCTTAAGCCAATCTAGTCATTCAGGGCTCTTAACTACGCCGAGACTAGTGCCGAGATGGGGAGGTAGGGCCAAAAATGAATACACTTGACTTAGACTTGCACTAGTTTTTCGCATGATGTTTTAAAAAACAATAGATACAACAATGAGAGAACAGTTTGGAATGGACACAAGAGAGAAAAGAGATGAGAGGCATGAGAGGATTTGTAGAGGGCCCCGACATGGAGGTCTTGGATCTGATGAGATGAGACATCTCTAGGTGCCATGGAGTCCGAGAAATCACCTTTCGAAGATATGGCGTGTTTGGGCCTCAGGGCTCTTAAGGGACTACGCCGGATGAGGTAGCCCAAAAGCACGGGGAGCGTAGGGAACCAAAAAAAGCCTCCACTAGCATTCACTAGGCCCCCGATGTGTTGGTGTAGTTGGTTTGGTCCCATGAGCTTTTGTTTGCAAACTACAACTCTGTGACCCTACACTACGACTCATTGACTACTGCACTATTTCACGCGTTTGCAAACAATAGCACAATGAGAGAACCAGATGGAGATGGAAAAATGAGAGAGGATTTTATAGAGGGCCCCAACATGGAGGTCTTGGATCTGATGAGACATCTCTAGGTGCCATGGAGTCGAGAAATCACCCGTCGAAGATATGGCGTGTTTGGGCCTCAGGGCTCTTAAGGGACTACGCCTAGACGAGGTAGCCCGAAAGCACGGGAGTGTAGGGAACCAAAAAAAATCCTCCACTAGCATTCACCAAGCCACCTGATGTGTTGGCGTAGTTGGTTTGGTCCCAGCTTGAGCTTTGTTTGCAAACTATGACCTCTGGTGAGCCCTACTGACTTGACTCAGTTGCACTATTTATTTCATGTGTTTACAAACAATAGCACAACGAGAGAACCGGATGGAGACAGAGAAAACCATGAGAGGATTTCATAGAGGGGCCCTGACATGGAGGTCTTGGATCTGATGAGACATCTCTAGGTGCCACGGAGTCGAGAAATCACCCGTCGAAGATATGGCGTGTTTGGGCCTCAGGGCTCTTAAGGGACTACGCCGGACGGGGTAGCCCTAAAAGCACGGGGAGCATAGGGAACAAAAAAAAAGCCTCCAATAGTGTTCACTAGGCCACCCCGATGTGTTGGCATAGTTGGTTTGGTCCCATGAGCTTCCGTTTGCAAACTACTGACCTCAGCTGACCCTAGCCCTCTACACTTGACTCAGGACTACACTATTTTCACGTGTTTTGCAAACAATAGCACAACGAGAGAACCAGATGGAGATGGAGAAAACCAGAGAGGATTTTTTAGAGGGCCCTGACATGGAGGTCTTGGATCTAATGAGACATCTCTAGGTGCCACGGAGTCTGAGAAATCACCGTCGAAGATATGGCGTGTTTGGGCCTCAGGGCTCTTAAGGGACTACGCCCAGACGATGAGGTAGTAGCCCGTAAAAGCACGGGGAGCGTAGGGAACCAAAAAAATCCTCCACTAGCATTCACTAGGCCATTTGATGTGTTGGTGTAGTTGGTTTGGTCCCATGAGCTTCCGTTTGCAAACTACAGCATCTAGTGACCCCTACTTGACTTAGACTACACACTATTTCGCGTTTTACAACACAAGACAAGAGAGAGATGGAGATGGAGAGAGAAAACCATGAGAGGATTTTGTAGAGGGATTCAACATGGAGGTCTTGGATCTGATGAGACATCTCTAGGTGCCATGGAGTCGAGAAATCACATGTCGAAGATATGGCGTGTTTGGGCCTCAGGGCTCTTAAGAGACTACGCGAACGAGGTAGCCCAAGCATGGGGGAGTAGGGAACCAAAAAAAAGCCTCCACTAGCATTCACAAGCCATTTGATGATGTGTTGGCATAGTTGGTTTGGTCCCATGAGCTTCGTTTGCAAACTACAACATCTACTGACCTTACTGTTTGACTTAGACTACACTTTTCACGCGTTTGCAAACAATAGAGAACGAGAGAACCGGATGGAGATGGAGAAAACCATGAGAGAATTTTTGTAGAGGCCCAAACATGGAGGTTTTGGATCTGATGAGACATCTCTAGGTGCCATGAGAGTCGAGAAATCACATGTCGAAGAAGATATGGCGTGTTTGGGCCTCGGGGCTCTTAAGGGACTACGCCGAGACGAGGTAGCCCAAAAGCACGGGGGAGTGTAGGGAACCAAAAAAAAATCCTCCACTAGCATTCACTAGGCCATATGGAGATGTGTTGGTGTAGTTGGTTTGGTCCCATGAAGCTTTTTTTTGCAAACTACACATCTCTGCAGCCTTACACTGACTAGACTACACTATTTCACGTTTTTACAAACAATAGACAGTGAGAGAGAGAACCGGATGGATGGAGACAGAGAAAACCATGAGAGGATTTCATAGAGGGCTTCAACATGGAGGTTTTGGATCTGATGAGACATCTCTAGGTGCCATGGAGTCTGAGAAATCACATGTCGAAGATATAGTGTGTTTTGGTCTCAGGGCTCTTAAGAGACTACGCCCGCAGACGAGGTAGCCTGAAAGCACGGGGAGCGTAGGGAACCAAAAAAAAGCCTCCACTAGCATTCACCAGGCCATTTTGATGTGTTGGCATAGTTGGTTTGGTCCCATGAGCTTACTTTGTTTGCAAACTACAACATCTAGCAGCCTTACATTGACTTAGACTACACTATTTTTGCGTTTTGCAAACAATAGCACATGAGAGAGAACCGAATGGAGATGGAAAAACATGAGAGGATTTTATAGAGGCCCCAACATGGAGGTCTTGGATCTGATGAGACATCTCTAGGTGCCATGAGAGTCCGAGAAATCACCCATCGAAGATATGGCGTGTTTGGGCCTCAGGGCTCTTAAGCGACTACGCCCGGACGAGGTAGCCCGAAAGCATGGGGAGCGTAGGGAACAAAAATGAAGCCTCCACTAGCATTCACTAGCCACCCCGATGTGTTGGTGTAGTTGGTTTGGTCCCATGAGCTTTCGTTTGCAAACTACAGCCTCTGGCAGCCCTCTACACCTTGACTAGACTACACTATTTCAGCGTTTGCAAACAAACAATAGGACAATGAGAGAACCGGATGGAGAGGGAGAAAACCGTGAGAGGATTTTGTAGAGGGCCCCGACATGGAGGTCTAGATGGATTTGATGAGAGACATCTCTAGGTGCCATGGAGTCGAGAAATCACCTGTCGAAGATATGGCTTGTTTTGGGCCTCGGGGCTCTTAAGGGACTACTGCCTGAGACGAGGTAGCCTTGAAAAGCACGGGTGGAGGAAACCACCAATGTTCAATGATTTTTCCATAGGATGCAACTATGTAGACTATGAACTTAGTTTTGTTGGGGAGACCACCAATGTTCCAACTGTTCATTTTGAAAGAATGAATATCTTCAATCAAATAGAGAATGAAGAGCCTGAATTTTTTTGGACATTACAAAAGGTTGTTTGTGCCCAAAAAGAAGTCGAAGGCCATATAAATTTTCAGTCTTCAACTTTAGATGACAATGAACATCATGAAGAAAAAAATTAGGTGAAGATGTCACTATGATTCAAGAAGAAATGCCTCCTGAAAGTCATAAAGAGTCAATTTGATTACCCAAAAACATCTGGAAGAACTTAAAGAGAAGATATGAGCAGAAGAAAAGGAAAAATGGGAAGCGTGGAAGGATCACAACTTAACTGGAATGGAAGATCTATGTGATGTTGTCGATAGAATCATGGATAATCTTAAGGACAACATGCCAAGTTGATTATTTTTATTAATCCCAGTTGCTTCAACTTCACAAATCACTAGTAGTAGTAGTTCCAAAAAGCATACATTGAGCAAGAAAAAAACTGTAATGAAGTATTGATAATTGAGCCGAAAACTTGTTTAGAATTGTAATTTATTTTTTGATTGAGCATTCACCCATAGTTTCTTTTTTGAAGGAAGAAATTCATTTTATATGTGAGAAATAGAATGCTGATTTAGTCTATTACTCTGACTATTTAGGTTAGATTTCTATAGTCATTCAATGAAAGTTTGAAGCTCTTTAGTCTCATGGAAAAATTGTTTAGGGCCTCTATGAAAGCCTCTCATGGTTTTATCCATATCCATCCTGGGTTCTCGATGTTGTCCTATTGTTTGCAAAACGTGAAAAATAGTGCAAATAGTGTGAGAGTCGAGTGTAAGTGTAGGATTGCAGATGCTATATTTTGCAAATGGTAGCTCATGGGACCAAACCAACTATGCCAACACATGTTGGGGTGGTGAATGCACTAGTGAATGCTATTGGGCTTTGTTTTGGTTCCCTATGCTCCCCGTGCTTGGCTACCTCGTCGGGCGTAGTCCTTAAGAGCCCGAGGCCAAAACATGCATATATCTTGATGGGTGATTTCTCGGACTCCATGGCACCTAGAGATGTCTCGTTAGATCTGAGACCTCCATGTTAGGGCCCTCTACATGAAATCCTCTCATGGTTTTCTCCATCTCCATCCGGTTCTCTCGTTGTGTTATTGTTTGCAAACGTGTGAAATAGTGTAGTTTGAGTCAGTGTAGGGCTGCCAGAGGTTGTAGTTTGCAAAATGGAAGCTCGTGGGACCAAACCAACTATGCCAACACATTGGGGTGGCTAGGTGAATGCTAGTGGAGGCTTTTTTTGGTTCCCTATGCTCCCCGTGCTTTCGGGCTACCTCGTCCGGGCGTAGTCGCTTAAGAGCCCTGAGGCCCAATCACGCCATATCTTTGATGGGTGATTTCTCGGACTCGTGGCACCTAGAGATGTCTCATAGAGATCAAGAGACCTCCACATTGGGGCCCTCTACAAAACCTCTCTCTGTGGTTTTCTCCATCTCCATCTCGGTTCTCTCGTTGTCTATTATTGTTTGCAAAATGCGTAAAAATAGTGTAGTCTAAGTAGAGTCGTGTAGAGGCTTTTTAGATGTTGTAGTTTGCAAATGGAAGCTCGTGGGACCAAACCAACTATGCAAACACATCGGGGTGGCCTAGTGAATGCTAGTGGAGGCTTCTTTTTGGTTCCCTACGCTCCCCGTGCTTTGGGCTACCCTCGTTCGGGCGTAGTCGCTTAAGAGCCCTGAGGCCCAAACACGCCATATCTTGATGGGTGATTTCTCGGACTCCGTGGCACCTAGAGATGTCTCATTAGATCTGAGACCTCCATGTTGGGGCCCTCTATGAAATCCTCTCATGGTTTTCTCTGTCTCCATCCGGTTCTCTCGTTGTGTTATTGTTTGTAAAACGTGTGAAATAGTGTGAGTTTGAGTCGAGTGTAAGTTGTTAGAGGTTGTAGTTTGCAAATGGAAGCTCGTGGGACCAAACCAACTATGCCAACACATGTGGGGTGGCTGGTGAATGCTAGTGGAGGATTTTTTTTGGTTCCCTACGCTCCCCGTGCTTTCGGGCTACCCGTCTCAGGCGTAGTCGCTTAAGAGCCCTGAGGCCCAAACACGCCATATCTTGACGGGTGATTTCTCGGACTCTGTGGCACCTAGAGATGTCTCGTTAGATCAAGACCTCCATGTGTTGGGGCCCTCTAAAAAATCTCTCTGGTGGTTTTCTCCATCTCCATCTCGGTTTCTCTTCTTGTCTATTGTTTTAAAACGTGAAATAGTGTAAGTGTCGAGTAGTGTAGGGTGTCAGAGAGGTTTGTAGTTTGCAAACGGAAGCTCGTGGGACCAAACCAACTATGCCAACACATCGGGGTGGCTTGGTGAACACTAGTGGAGGCTTTTTTTTGGTTCCCTATGCTCCCGTGCTTTGGGCTACCTCGTCGGGCGTAGTCCTTAAGAGCCACGAGGCCCAAACACGCCATATCTTTTTGGGTGATTTGGGTGATTTCTCGGACTCCATGGCACCTAGAGATGTCTCGTCAGATCGAGACCTCCATGTTGGGGCCCTCTGAAAATCCTCTCATGGTTTTCTCATCATCTCCATCCGGTTTCTCTCATGTGTCTTATTGTTTTAAACACGCTGAAATGCGAAATAGTGCGAGTAGAGTAGGAGAGGTGTAGGGCTTGTCAGAATGCACTTTGTAGTTTGCAAACGGAAGCTCGTGGGACCAAACAACTACATGACAACATCATTGGGGTGGCTGGTGAATGCTAGTGGAGGCTTTTTTTGGTTCCCTATGCTCCCGTGCTTTGGGCTACCCCGTCCGGGCGTAGTCGCTTAAGAGCCTGAGGCCCAAACACGCCATATCTTCGACATGGGTGATTTCTCGGACTCCGTGGCACCTAGAGATGTCTCGTTAGATCGAGACCTCCATGTTGGGGCCCTCTGAAAATCTCTCGTGGTTTTCTCCATCTCCATTCGGTTCTCTCATTTGTCTATTTGTTTGCAAACGCGTGAAATAGTGTGATAGTAGTCGAGTCGAGTGTAGTGTAGGGCTGCAGAGGTTGTAGTTTGCAAACGGAAGCTCGTGGGACCGAACCAACTACGCCAAACATGTGGGGTGGCCTAGTGAATGCTAGTGGAGGATTTTTTTGGTTCCCTATGCTCCCGTGCTTTGGGCTACCCCATCTGGGCGTAGTCGCTTAAGAGCCCTGAGGCCCAAACACGCCATATCTTTGATGGGTGATTTCTCGGACTCCGTGGCACCTAGAGATGTCTCGTCAGATCCGAGACCTCCATGTGGGGCCCTCTATGAAATCCTCTCATGGTTTTTTCTCCATCTCCATTCAGATTGAGTTAGTGTAAGGTTGTCCATTGCCAATCACCTGAATAATATAGGTGGTTCATACAATATAGGTGGTGAAATGAGAATTTTAATAAGATATTTTTACAATATAGGTGGTGAAATGAGAATTTTATTTTTTTGTTGTTCCTTTCTAATATTTAATTTCTCTTAGCTTCACAGGCTTGAGAATAATAAATTTCTCTCTTGATGCCAACCACGTGAAGGTGGAAGCTTTTTTGGCACCACTAACCTACATATAAACATGTTAGTAAGCAATTAAATAGAATTTTAAATCATACAAAATTTAAACAAAATCATTTAAGTAAATATTCAAATTAAATTCATGAAGAACATACCTTTGCAAATTCAATCCAATGAACCACAAGGATCAACTCTATTCTTGATAGTAGCAAGAATTGCTTCATGATCTGATTCACGAACCTTCCAAAGATTTTTGTTTGATGGCCGACCTCGATATTTGATCAATTTAATATTTTTGCAAGGACCAAATGTGAATAGTGAAGTATCTTCCGATGTACTTCATAGTCTTCAAACAACCAAATGTTTGATTTTTGATAGGATATCATCGAAGCCAAGTTCCAGTGACTACCACTGATCTAGTGGGATACTCAAGGTCTTCACCATCAATGATTGTGGAAGTCAATTTTTTTCCCCCTACAACAATGAGATAAGAAGTAGTTTGTTCCCTCTTCATTAAATTCCATCGCAATAACTGCAAAAATGTGCCCTATGTATCACAAAGTAAAATTTTTCAGTCAATTTATAAATACATTAAGAGTTGACCATTTAATAATTTATAAATCTAAAACATGGCATGTACATATATGTATGTACCTTGTTGCACTAAATCAGAGACTTGGTCAAAGTCAGGTGATGTTGTCATTTGATCTGAAGACCTACAAGTTGTAATGCTCATGGAACTTGATGTGTGTCGAGTGGAATTAGAGGTCTACAAGTCCATTCATCCACCCATTATTGTGACTCACATTCATTCCATGCAAAATCAATGCATGATATACAAAAACATGTCATGCACCTAGTATAAATAGTCCAAGCATTTGCATCTGAACTACGGAATGAGTGCATATCACTTGATCCTGCAACTGTCATACAATCTTCAAAGTTTTCCAGATGTTGTTGCTCTATCAACCAAAAAAAATCTATGAACCATTGATCTCTCTTGAGATTCATGGCCCATATTCTTAACACACCAATCAACAATATTTTTTGCATCTGTAAATTTAGCACCATCCTTGAACTTTAACTCTTCTCTTGCAAGTGCTCTTTTCACACATGCTCTACACCATCATGCTCTCCTTTTCCATGCCCTACCTCAAGTAAAACTCCAGATATGTTGTACATTTGTTTCTTTGTGCATCTTGCTTAGCCAATAAAACATCATGCATTCTTGAATTGTGATGTGCAGTTGTCTGACCAAATGTAATGTTGATCGAAACTAATGTTCCTCTCATTCAAGTTCACATAAAACACCTGGAAACACCCTTGTACATATTTTGTAGAATGTGTCGATCATCATTGATGTAGAAATGATACTCTCTTAATATTTTTGATCTTTCTCAGTGCTTTCAGGAGAGTGCATGAATGTTATATGCATGAAAATAGAAACTTGCATTGAGTTATAATATTGAGACTGAACCTCATTTTTTGTGGTTCTAATGTGTAATTCTCTGTGAAGTCAACTACTGAAACAATAGTACCAAGTGGGAATGTGTCCTTTCTTAACTTGAATTGTTCATCCAACCATCGAGCTCTATGTGTGTGCCTTGCATACTCATAAAAATTTCCTCTCTGAATTTGACCATATATTCTGATACAGAGTAATTGTTTTCTAACAAGCTCACACCTCTTAGATTCTTTTCCATCTTTTAATTGATATGCCACCGATTTATATTTGGTGAAATCAACCAATTCTTTTCCTATTGAATATGTACTCTCCTCGTGGATACAACTTTTCAGATTTGGCAAGCCACCGCATACATTGCACGTTCCATCCAAACATGCTTTGTTATAAAAAAATTGTCTTGTTGATTTTTCACAAAATATTGTCGGAATAAATTCCCTTGAAGATTTTTGTGGGACATTTATTCCACACTCCTGCAACATGATGTTAGTATGCAAAACACTACGTATTTGACAAAAAACATCATAATGCATTGAAAATTCAACATGATGCCTGCAACAACAAGTGGTACGTGAGTGATTGATTTTCACATAAAAGGGTTTGCTCATTTCAAAGAATCTTTGGCTAATGTTAATTTGTGGATTTTCATTTTTAAACTTAGAGAACAATTTTGTTTGAGTCATATCTAAGAAATGTTTTGCACACATGATTCACGATTACGAGAACCTATTCTTCTTTTTTTGTATATCTCTTCTATTCGGTGACACCCTTGTGTTCTCATTCCAAAATTTTACAATTAATTCTTTTAGAATATCAGATGTATTCTTGTCTTTTTGTGGAAGTCTGCTAGAGAAAGCCCAATAGTCAGTGTTATTGACTAACTCAAGACGTTTACGTCTCTCTATTGCTTTCATTAGTGTTTTTTTGTTTAGCTTCAAAGCACTGCTTGTTTTTCTAATCAAGCGTTTATTAACTATTTTATCACTTACTATACAATTAGTTAGTGCACGTCGTGTAGCATTACTATCTTTGGTGTGTCTTTTTCCACCTACTGATTTGGTATGCTTTATGTATGTTTTCAACAATTGACGCATTTTGATCAACAACATTAGATGTTCTTAACCCCAGGGTCTTCATTATAGGTCTCATCTTAATTAATTTCATCAATGAAACAAATAATTGACATCTTTGTGTGTCATTTAAATTCTCAAAGTAATTATCCCAAATTCCACTAGCTTTTCTTCTCGCATTTCTTTTAGACATTTTGTTAGGCATTGGTTTTATAATGTTTTCATCAATTTCAATTAAGTGAATTGGTTTTCTTGCGAAATGGAAGGAGGTGTTCTTAGAGGTGAAGATTCGTTTACAAGGTTACTTTCTTCATTCAGTGTTTTCATACAAATTTTGGGGTTAACATTTGGATTCTCAAGTAAGGGTTCAACAATTGGATTCATATCAATTTCTTCATCCATACCAACATTATCATTCAATTCAATATCATTATTCATTGCAAAATCATTATTCTCTACATTTTCATTATGTATTTCATCCCAATTTTCTAATACATTAGCTACATTTGATATAGCGGATGTACCTTGCCCTGCTCGAAGTTTTTGCATTCTCTTCAATTTCTTTATTCTCTTCTCTTCCAATTGCTCGGTGTCTTATTCTTGACTTTCCTCTTGTCCTTAGCTCGACGTTTATCGCCCATGATTAGAAAAAATCAACTAGTGGGGTAGGGGACAAAATGAAATACTAAAAAATTGTGCAAGAATGTAGAGAAAATTGTAGACAAAACAGAATGTTTGTAGAATTCTCGTGAAAGAGATGAAAGGGACGTTGGGGGGCCACAATATATAAAAAAAAAAAAAAAAATGTACGCATTATGCATATATGCGTTACATAATGCGTACGCATTTTTGTTTTCTCTTTTCCCAAGCCATGCCTCAAGGCTTGGGATCCGGTTTGGATCCCCAAGCCTGAGGCATGGACCTGCACAAACACAACAAACAATGAGTTTTTACAAGAAAATGTAAAAAATGACACTTCCTCTATGATAAATCAAAATAAAACAATCGATCCATTTTAAAAAAATTATACCACGATGTAGAGAAGAGTCTCTTCTTTCTAAAAATATAATTTTTCAAATTTTCTGACTAATATAAGGTTTCCATATTATTTATTTTCTAACTATGCCTTTTTATAGCTATTTTTTGAAGTGTAAATATGTCTATCTTTCATGGTGTATCTTTTTTTTGGGTGATCGAAATTTAAAAAAAAATTATACTAGCCCAAACTAGGCATAATTCTATACATATTAAAAAAAAAAAAATCTAATTTTGATATTTTTGAGGTAGTTAGGGGGGGCACGGTCGGAGCTCCATTATTTTTCAAAACATAAAATTTTTGTACTAGAAAAATCATAAATAAAAAAATATTCTCTAAAAAATCTAAAAAAATGGAGCCCAAACTAGATGCTCCTAGCTATCTTTCTACCAAAGGGTTTTCAAAAATACTAAATGGTGCTCAAAAAATGGTGGGGGGCACGAAAGTCACTCTATTATGTTTTTAACAAAAACAGGAGCATCTGTTGGTATTTTAGTTGTTTGACCCACTTAAACTTATCCGTTTTCAATAAAATTTAGTAGCTTAGAAACTAGACTCAAAATGCTACGATTCATATTTCTACAACATCTTCTAGGTAACCTGATGGGGTCCTACAACTTTCCTTTTACATTTTCTTGCTAGATGCAAAATCATTTGATTCGAGGTGCTCGGAGACTAAGAAAATACTTTCAAAAGTTTTCTTCCGATGAGAAAACACACCACGGTTAAATTTCTACATGTCCACTTATATACCAAGATTTCATAGGAACTAAAAAAATTCAGAACTTGTGAACGGTTTATGATTAGTGGCTAGTCTTCCGAGGCCATCCGTCATAATTGACCTAGTTACAAATGATTAAAAATTAGCTCGAGGGCTCAGAAAACCACGTCCAAAACTAATGCTCGATGGATGAATGCGCCATGATAAATTTACTACAAGTTACCCCATATATGGAGAATTCATCAGAGTCAACGAAACTGAGAACTAGAAAACTATTTTTAAATGGTGACATGTTTTCTAGAGCCACCGATCCTAATTGATCTTGTTTGACCCACCAAACTGCAACTAGAGGCCTACAAAATCTCTTTGCCAAACTATCAAGAAAAGTGTTTTCCCTCAAATTGAAGGTTCCAGGAAATTTTCTAGTAAAAATACTAGAGGTTCACGAAGGTGGATAAAAATTTTGTTGCTCAGGGTTCAAATGGATTCAAAACGAAAGCCAACTTTTCAGTTTTAGTAGCTTCCTACAACTGCAAAATGGTGTAACAGTGCTCCTAGTAGGGCATCAAAAAGATCACAAATGATCATTTGAGATCAATCTAAAGATTGAAGTGACTCCTCACATAACAAGGTACATGAAGGAATCTTAACATCCCCTTTCTAGAGTTATGAAGGTTGTTTTATGAGTCTCCAAAAATCATAATTTATCTATTTAAACAAAGAAATGGTCAACATATTTATCGGGAAGTCAACTTCAACTTGTCAATAAAAAGGGGTATTGTAGCAATCTAGTTTGGTTGGGATGTTGCTATATCATCACGAAGTGAGGGTTTAAGTTCATTGTTTACCAAGGAATATTAGATCTGTAAGTTATGATATAACGTTTTATTGTTTTAAAACAATTTTATTTAATACTATAAATTATACGAAAATCCTTCGGTTTAAAATTTTATTCCGTTGCAAATGAAAAAAACTAAAGAACATAAATTATGAGAGATGAACATTGCCTGGAGAAATTAGCTTTCGTAGTGCAAGAGGTTCTCCAAGAAGGTTCACCCACACTCCACTAGGCTTCAAATCTCTTTTAACATTTTGTCGAACAGTTCGCAGTGCATCCACAACCCCTCCACGAAAAAAATTGTTTTACATTCTCCTAACTCTGAAAAATCCTAGTTTGATGACCAATGCTCAGATGGGTTGCCATGAACCATTTTATTTCCATAATAAAATTTCCTCTAAATTTACAACTTTCCCTCTAAATTTACAACTTTCCCTACACATTTATTTCAATAAACGGAATCTTTTGACTGATTGTGCTTCTTATATATAGAAGGGTTTCATTTCTTTTGAAATCAGTTTAATCATCCAAGTTGTAGATCATTATATGCCACAACCTTTGCATTCATTTCTGCGTACATGACTACCAGGCACATGCAACTATGTCGACACTATTTCTTTAACCTTTATGCTTTGTTAGATGATCACACCCTGTTCCAAGGGTCCCATTTTGATGCAAAGTTGGGAGTATGTGGAAAAAAAGTAGGAGACTCTACACCTGTGAATGCATTTACTTGAAATTTTCAAAGCCTTTTTCAGCCAAACCTGATTCTTTTGCATAACCTGTTATCATTGTAGTCCACATTTTCTTTGCATCCATGTCTACCAACGCACCTAAAACTACAAATTATGACAAAAATATTTTATCCTTATGCTATGTTGGACATCCACTTGTTCAGAGATCTTGAATTTTACAGGTAGGGGTTGTTAGAATTAGTTGTAGAGATTTTCTTTGTGCCTGCCAAAACTCATTTGCTTGAAAGTTTTTGAGCCTTTTCAACAAACCCATTTTGCATATATCCTGCAGTCGTTGCATTCCATTGAACCACATTTTTCAGGCATCTATCCAAACAACTCCTATAAATATATCTTTATATTCTAGAGGATGGTAAGGAGTTTTCGGCTACCATTAAAAGTGGTTGAGCATAGAATATTGGGGGGGGTTCACAGAAGGAGAGGGAAGAGAAAAATATTGTTGAGACATGAGTAGAATAGCAGGAAAGGCACTTTCTCTACCTACAACAAACAAACCAGTGGTAAAAAGAATTTCATCTTGGCAATAATTGAACCCACTGCAATATAGATACAGATCCAATAATTCAATTTGTATACAGTGAAATGACAAGACATTTGTATTAGAGACAAGTGAGTAGGTAAGTGGGTTTGGACTTATCCCAACGTGTAAGATGTGATTTAACCCATAAAATTTTGTTTATTAAACATGCCAGCTTTGATCTTTTCTGAAACTACCCAATTATGCTAAAATTGTTAGCAATATTTTAATATTGTGAACATTATTATTATTGTGCAAATAATGAGTTGGTGACAACTCGTAGAGATCTCTTAGAGAGATTCTAGGTTTGTTGAGTGATTAGTGGATCACGAGATATTCTAGGGAGTAGTTTGAGATTGAAGTTGACTCCTTAAATTAAGGAGATCAATCTTCTATATATTGTAATCTCCCTTGTCTAATAAGACATCCCGAATGAATTGAAATCATTGTGTTCATGTTTACTGTTCTGTCTGTTTCATGGTTATAATCTGAGCAAAATTATATCACTGGTATCAGAGCATGGTCGATCACTGTTGTGGAATCTTCTGTAACAATGGTCTGATTTATCAAATGCCTTTGATCATCAAAGCCCTGCACTTGATCCTGTAGACGGAGACACCGTGCAACACTGAATAGTGGATTTGCAGCTGCCAACGTTACACTTCATTCAACACAGATGTAAGCATACATCTATGGGCCGTGTATTGAAAAATGTATTGTACTGCTAGTTCGTGATTTTATTTGTGAATCTGCGTACCTGTGTAAGGAGGATCTTGTTTGCAGCCAAGGAATTATGAGCTTGTATTTGATATTTGCACCGTGATTTGCATTGGCATTTCTCACCACGTGGATTCGGCTCATGCATTTCCGCCCACATTTGTAGATCTGCCTGACACATGCATACATCTGCTGTTAGATGAATACGGCTTGGTAGAGGCTGTGAACTATTTGTCAAATGTTCTATCAGACCGTCTGCAACACGTGACTGCCCAATATCTCATCTAAATTCTGTTGATTTGCTTTAATATTCACAAAGTCTGTGGATTCCATGCAAAGGCTCGATCCATGCAAAGGCGTGTCAGATCCACATCATCTTGACATTTGACGAGTTGTTTGGGACATCACGTGGAACAGTGACAAGAAGGGATCGTGGCGCTGTACACATCTCCTCTACATAGCGGTCTAATTTAATTCGGTAATTCTGTCCATGCCGTACATATTCAAAAATATGGTTTAGTGTTTTAATATAGGTTTCATAGTGTTAATTTGTCTCAACTAGTAGTCAAATTTGCAATTATTACGGATCTTATAGGATATGTTGAGCAATATAATTTGAGTGGTATTTAAATTCTGTTTTAGTTATGTCAAAATTTCATTTCAATTAAGTGTCGTCAAACGTTGGTAGTCAATACGTTATTGTTTCATCATTATATGTGTCTAGTTGTTAAGTCAAGATATAATGATATTGGCATTAGCGAGTTTTACACATTTGTCATTAAAATGTCAATAATTTTGTCATAAAAGTCAATGTTAAATAGGTGATTTTAGGTTTGTTATGGTCATATCGTGGTATTCAGAGTCTCAAAAAGTGTCGTCAAATTTGTGAGTTGTTGTCAAAAGTCGTGTCATTGTAAAAAGGGTGTATTTTCGGTTGAAACCGACACCTATTTGTGTCAAATTGTGGAGAGTCATAATGGATAAATTAGCTTATGTTGAAAAATTTGATGGAAAGGATTTTCACACTTGGCAAGTACGAACTCAGTTGACACTCATTAACAAAGATTTGTGGGACGTTGCGGATGGAACATTCAAGAAACCAACCGATGCTGATGAAGCAACCAAATGGGAGAGTAGAGATCGTAAAGCAACAGCAATCATTGGACTTGGATTGTCTGATGCATATTTGCATCATATAGACCTTTCAAAAAGTTCAAATTTCATTTGGACAACATTGAACAAGTTGTTTGGATCCCAAACCGGAAGCGCAGCAGTGACCTTGAAGCAGAAGCTGTTTGGACTCAAGATGGATGAAGGAGAAAGCATGGTACAACATATAAGTAAGTTTCGATCTATTTTGAATCAATTATCAGGGATAAAACTTAAAGTAGAGGATGATGATGCAAAAGCTGTTTTGTTGAATAGTATGCCATCTCGCTATTCAAACATTGTTTTTACTTTGAGCAAGATCAATCCCAGCCTAGAAGATCTAATTTCTTCACTGATAGATGAAGAAAATAAGAATGTTACACCAGAAGAAACTGCAATGTATGGTAAAAACAAGTCATATGATAAAGGGAGATTTAAATCTTCTTTTAAACAAAGATCAAATTTCAGAGATACAAAGAAACATATCACTTGTTACTATTGTAAACAAGATGGACATGTATCTATAAACTGCAAGAAAAGAGCACGAGATTTACTTGATGGAAAAATAGAAGAAAATGCCATGGTTGCTAATGAAGAAGAAGACAGTGATAAAGAAGAACCTTTGGGTGATGGTTATGAATCTGAAAACTTCCTTCTTTAGATAACTTTCAGATGGAGGCTGGAGGCAACGGAGGCAGGAGGGCAATCGGCGACCTCTCGTCAGGCACCATCGACGAGGCCGCGGTATTGATTTGGTGGCCAAGTATTTCAGTTGTGTGTTTCATTGTTTGTAATAAGAACAGATGTCACATTCCTGTTCAGAATTGTATTTCCTTTTATAACCTCCTGATGTAAATATGTGATAGTAGAAAGATAAAAGCACAAGAAAAAGCAGCATCATGTTTTTCTTGAAGAGGATGAACAGAGGTTCATGAGCAGGGGCTCATACCTAGGACAGAGGTCCGTTATTGTCGAACAGGGGTTCGTATTTGTTGAAGCAGAGGTTCAACGTACCAAGATCATGAGCATGCGAGCGGGCAAGTTTGTAGAAGACGTGTGAATGTTTTTTCTCTACATTGTTCACATTAGGGGAGTGTATGTGTGGAAATAATAATGTTAACAATAGGGGAGTGAATGTTAGCAATATTTTAATATTGTGAACATTATTATTATTGTGCAAATAATGAGTTGGTGACAACTCGTAGAGATCTCTTAGAGAGATTCTAGGTTTGTTGAGTGATTAGTGGATCACGAGATATTCTAGGGAGTAGTTTGAGATTGAAGTTGACTCCTTAAATTAAGGAGATCAATCTTCTATATATTGTAATCTCCCTTGTCTAATAAGACATCCCGAATGAATTGAAATCATTGTGTTCATGTTTTCACTATTCTCGTCTGTCTGCATTTCATGGTTATAATCGAGCAAAATTATATCAAAATCTCAACGTCAACCTTGGATTTACTGTGGCTAACAAGCGTAGGCATCAATAGAGTGTTCATATTATTCAACAAGGAAAATGACAGATCATAATGGCATCTAGGATGTGTCTCTCTCCACACCTGCTAAGGTTGAAAAATCTGCCCCTTTTCCTGACTTCCTCCTGCCAACACATGACTATCAAATCATATCTTATTAAATTATTTTAATATATCCCCATTGTTGGGCACTACAAACCTTGTTTGACGTAATTGAATTCCATCGAATCTAGTGAGTTCTTTGTTTATAGGGAAGTAGGTAGGAATTAATGAAATTTATGTTTGAACTTAAAATGAGTGGTTTTGGAAACCATACTATAAGCACTTTAGGTCTAGTTTTCACACTCGCATGAACTTAAGCTAGAAAATATTTTTGAGGATCCCATCGGTTTTGTAAATTACTTGTGAACCCTTTTTATAGCGTTAAAGTGTGTGTAGAGTATTATTTAATCAATTACTTTATATGAAAGGATTTTGTAATTTACAGTGTTCTCTCTCTCCTCTCTCTTTCTCTCTCTCTCTCTTAAAATAAATATGAAATTGTGGTTAGTCTTGGAAACATGAATGGATTAAAAATGTAGATGATTTTGAAATAAAATGAAAATGGGTATGAATTGAGAAATGGTAAAAATATTGTGAATAGAAAAGAGAATGTTTTACAGTTTCTCTCTCTTCCCTACTTTCTCTCTAAAAAAATGTAAATGAATTTGTGAGGAAATTATCTCCCCTCTCTCTCCTTATCTCTACCTCCCTCTGTAATTTGTTTGAAATTACTTGAAATGATGAATTCTTGTTTGTTCTTGAGTGTAAGGGTTTTCTATACTTAGTCCTAAGACTGATGCAACATTGGTTGCAGGTACTCTGAACAAGAGGAATTTTAAGGATGTGAAATGTGGTAATCAATGAGTTTTCATTGTAAGTTATATATCTTAAAATACATGTTTACCATAGAATAATGATATGCATTGTTGTTCGAAGAATTGTTCTATGTATATTTTGAAAAAGGAGTACTAATATGGTTATATTTTATAGTTTTGAATTGGATGTAAAGTTGTACTCAATGTTGTACCTATATTATAAAGATATTAAACTAATCCTTTGCTAGGTTAATTATTGGTTTATTTCCTTAACACCCCAATGCTAGGTAGAATCTCATCTCATTAAAACTATCGAAATTAAAAGAATGAGTTATAATGCCTATTGTACTTCCTTTCCCCATTTGGGTATTTTTCTAGGGTATAAAACATTGATCGTGTTAATAAAATACTCTGACCTCATTAATAATATCCTTGTTTCGTACCTAAGATGTCTTATTAAGGACCTTTTTACCTGAATATTTAATGAGGTGGTGATTTTATGCTATGAAACATATCATTTTGGGATGAGTGAGGTGATCATGTCTTGTTGTTGTAGGTATGACCATATCATGAATAATTTTAACCCCTACTGCATAATTTTCCCTTCAGTACCCTAGTGGGTGGCCAAAGCCTTGCAAGATAGTTGGTGGTTGTACCTATGATTGATCCCTTGTGAGATCTAAATTATGTGAGTGGAGACTATGTTTCAAATTACTTGCATATTTACCCAACAATTGAAATAGGTCCTTAGGAGGATTTTGTAATGCTTAAGATTATTTGGGATATCTCTCTTGCAATATACACTTAATACTTGCGTGTCTAAGAGAAATGAAATGAGTTGTCTTGTGCAGGTCGTACTCCTTGTAGTCTTAAATCCCTAAGTGTTACGTAAGTGTTATAGGAATAAATTTGTTCCAAAATGATGTTATATAGGACCAAAGTAACCACGTAAATGTAGTTAGTAAAAAAAAGAGGGTAAATAAGATTAATCTATGGAATGCCCGCTATGAAAATGGTACACCTTTGAGTGATGTCAAAACCAACTAAAATGTCAAATGTGATCATAAAATGAATGTAATAAAGTAGAGGTCCATGACTAATACAACAACCTAATAAATCGAAAAACCAAATATGATGCATGATCACATGCTTTGTTTGCATAAATGTGGATTAAACAATGATGCTAATGAAATAATAAAGTGTAGCCTTGAGAATGGGATACCTTCAACTATAGCCAAGGTCTTGTGAGTTAAGGAAATTGCACTCAAGTTGGACTTGTAAAATCTAGTAGAACCCTTGGCATAGATAGGAATATATTAAATCTAGGATCACTTAGGAAGTAGAATTTATGGTCAAAACATGTAATTAACTCGTTGTTATTGAGAGTGAACCCTTAAGATGATGAAACAAAAGTAGTTTGAAATGTGAAATTCGTCACTTAGATTCAAGGGAAAATATCTATAAGGGGAACATAGGTGTAATGTACCCTTCCATGTGCAATATGATTGTGAAAATATGAATTCTTAATTACAGCAATGGATTATGAATCAAGAATGATACAACTTAATTATTTAACCTACATAGTTGGTTGTAATAACTTAAAGATTAAAATAATGTATTGTTAGTATTAAACAATGCTATGAAATGAACTGGGATAAGATTTCTATTGATCTAAAGTAACCTTCCTTTTTCTTCTTGTGAATTTTCCTCGTAATAAGAGTATTTTTTCAAACCAAGTAAATATGGCTCTTTCAAAAAATCCTTAAGTCAAATATTAGAAGGCACATGTGTGTATATACGTTCCTAATCACAATCAAGCTATATAAATTTATTTCCATAAGAGAAATGAGAAAATTCTAAAGGAACCGTTATATATGAAATGTTAAACAAAAAACATGCAACCTAGTTGTAAAGGAATGAAGGGTCCCATGTTTTTGTTCTTCGACAATTATAGTCAACTAATAAAAATAAGATTGAAATAAATATTACACCATGAATAATGATGTGTTGTGGAAATGTCCGTGAGTAAGTGTATCTTGTCATGGGTCGTTGTTGTACCTTATCATTTTTAGACATGTGGCTTTGATGTGCATTATGTGTTTCATGTTATATATATGGGTCCATGGTTACACAAATGTCTCATGTGTTATACATTATCCTAAGTGATCCTATGTGATGTTATGTATCAAGCAATGTTAGCCAAAAACAATTATCATGTTATTATGTCTGTTGTATTTTGGTGTTGAAAATGTGGGCATTACATGAGGTATCACAATTCATAAGGGATGGGGGCTGATGTTTGAAAAGGCCATATAATAGTTGTTGAAAATGTTGACCTTTAAGAACTATCATTTACAACAATATCAAGAGTGTGTGCCCTCACCGACCTATAAATATTACCTATTTTTACGTTTGAGTGCTACACTAGAATAAAGTACACAAAAATGTTCATGCACATAAAGAAGAGGAGTGTAGACTACGTTGTTGAAGCTAAACAAATATAGGGCGTCCAAGCTACATAAAATAGGTAACTTCCAATTAAATGTTTGAGTTTTTAAGGCACGTTCCCGTATACCTATTTACTTTCCACCATTAAACATATGGCATACAATGCAATCTATAGTTGACATTAATATACATATCAACCATAACATTGACTTCACGAGACTCAACCCACCTCACTCATGGAGACCATACACAAGAGAACACACTCCTAAAGCCCCATTTCTAAAAGAATCCAATACAACTATACCTTTATCAAAAAATTTAGACACTACACTTTTGTATAGTCACATTCTTATCTCCCGTAACATATTTTACAACTCATGTACAATTGCTAGTACTTTAATTATTATTATCACCTTTAATTTTTATACTTTTGTGTCTACCTTTTCATCACACCTTTTTAAATGAATAATCTACTTAATTGTATTTTTAGTAGGTAAGTTTGCATGTTTTCAATATAATTAAAAAGTGAGGAAAAATTAGATTATGAAATTGTATTTATTCATTAAAATTCAAGGCATGTATATAAAATAGAGAAAAATACACTCTAAACTATAAACACAAATTTGTGTATAATTACGTCAAGGCGTTCCCCCTATGGGAAAGGCCCTTGCGGACGTTTCTCCAACTGTGTAAAATTTGACGGTCGTTTGGACGTTTTCATTTCGTTTTTTGGGTTATTTTTTACGGTTGCTTTTTGCATGTAATGTTTTTGCGGGGTTTCAGTCACCGATCTATAGACGAAACCCTAGATATTCTCCCTCTTGCTTCGGAATTCTAGATATGTTCTATATTCAGCATTGCGGCACCCACTGGATGTATTTCTGAAAGCCGGTTACATTGATGAGGGTATCTTATTTTTGCAATGTGAATCTGGCAGAGGAATTTGTAATGTTTATTTGGTTGGAGTGCACCATCTCTCTTCCACTTGTTACAGAGACGTGCAAGAGATTCTGCGTTTGTTCAAACCACAAAATATTTTCTTAGAGTTGAGTAAAGATAGCGCTCCAAAAACATTGCCCATTCGAGTGTCTCGATTTAAAAAGATACCCAGCTTTTTTGAAATAATGGAACGCTTTTGGGTAAGAAAATATAATATCTATAGACTTATCAGAGCCCTGTGATATAGAATGATTTGTAAGGAACTTGAAATTGAAGGAGGCACAGCATTCCGCGTAGCATATGAAGAGGCAATGAAATACGGTGGTAATAAATTATATGTGGTGAGATTTGTTTGCAGTTCGCAGATGCATAGTACAGTACAGCGAGCGAGGGAGGCTTGCGTCTGGGGCTATTTTTAATAGTGCATACTGAATGGGGGTTTGAAATTTCCTTTAAATACTCGATAACAAGGAAGGGTAATAACAGGGAAAACCACTTTCGTGAAGTGTCATCTTACTGGGGATTTTTTGCTCCGAGATCAATTGTAAGGGAGTTATGTTTGTTTTTGAATTTAAATTTTTGTACCTGTGCAACTTTACTCTGTCCATAGGAATTGCAATTTTATTATGATTGTTCGTTTTCAATTTAGAAGTAAGGGAGTTGCCATTGAAACTCTTTTTTATTTTGGCTTGTTTGTGAGATTATTGACTCAGATGCCCAATGTCTTATCATTTCTCCCTTGCAGATAAAATTTTGATTTGAGTTAAAAAACTATAGATATCTGAGAGAAGATAAGGATTGATTTTGGATTGTCTTTTGTTACTTAAATGAATCCATATTTTCTGCATATTTAAGAGAAATGCAACACCATCAAATTGTTTAAAATTTGAGATAACATATGCAAAATGACCCACAAGCCCTTAAACATCTTGGAATGTCCTCGGCCTAGAGGCAACCGATCCATTTTGTGAGGGATGTATGCCATAATAAATGGATGGAGATACTGTGATAATGATTTCTTGGAGTCAGTGGAGTTAACTTATTTGTTTCCTTATGATTTCACTATCACTAAGAATAGTTTGTTCACTTCTCCTACGCTGTTGCTTATAACTTTTTTCAGTCCTGTAACTTTTGGTAGAGCAGTCATGTCAAGGTTAGGGGACACAAGCATGTGGTCAAATGAAAAACTCCGAATTGTATTCTCAATTTCAATTCTTATTTTAAGGCTTTGGGGGTAGCAGGAAAAATGTGCCGGCTGTTTTTAGAATGTGAAGTCCTCAATCATCTTAGTATAAGCTACAATCCAACTATTATGATTTATAACCATATCATATGTGCGACAAAGTGACAATTGAGTATTAGATTCAGAGGAAGTATATATTTTTGTGATTGTACAATTGGATTTTAGTATGTTTGGAACCAAGAAAGTTAAGGACCAGACAATAACTTTCATGTTTATCTATGGATTAACTTTGTTTACACAATTTTTTGAAGTAAGTTCCACAATATTTTGAAGCAAGTTCAGTTCAATATCAATTAAACTAATGGAGGCTTGAAGTAAGTGTCATTATGTAACTTATGTTTAGTTGTTGGCACCTGTCTTGTAACCTTACAAGAATTTTACCAACTGAGCTTTGGGATTCTATTTTTCACACTGGAAATGTTAAAAGTCTGTTTTCTTTTCTGCTAAATCCTGATCATATGAATTGTCATTGTCTTATACCTATTGTTGGAAAGAATTTGGGGAAATATTCTTAACTGTCATTGTTTTTAGTCCTTCGATTTATGGTATACAAGTTTGAAAGCTTATGGCACACATGTACATGGTTAAAAACTTAAAAGTGAAAGCTACAATCATGTGAAGCTAACTGAATGCTAAATATAAACTTCAGAGGAAGTGTCGTGCATGACCATGATTGTTGAGTTGGACTCATATATAATTAGATGCGGGGAATTTCAAAATGAGATAGTAGCTTTCATTTAACATTGCTTATTCACATGATATTGAAATTTGAAATTAAAAGTAGTTTAAGGTAGGTGAGATATAAAATAGCCATTCTACAATTTAATGTGCCTATAGAGAAGTTCAAGGAATTTAACTTCTTAAGTGCCTTTCGTCACATTGAAGATTTTTGCTTCTTTCTTTAGTGCCAGTTATGTGAACCATGGTTGTCTTAGATTTCAGAGTTAAGAATCCAACTATAACTATAAGTCTGCAACAACATTCTTGTGTGTCCGTTTTAAACAATTAGTGTGAATTGTGAAGTAAGACATAGATTATCATTTTTCACTTCAGTTTCCCTGCCCAAAATGGAGGAGGAGTGCCTTCTCAATACACCCAGGTTTTAAAACCAATGGGACTCTTATTTAAGCAACATACTTTCCAATTAGGAATACTAAAATTTACACTAATATTTACCTGTACTCAGAATTCAACCCTTATTCTCCACAATAGGGTTAGTAATGTCGATTTCCACTTTGCATGGTATGCCACTGCAGGATAATAAAAGGTTGGTATCTTACCCAAAGTATGATAAATCATGATTGGTATAGTACAGTGGAAAGTATTTTGACACCTGCATAACTTTATATAAAAATGTCCAAGATTACACTCTAAGAAATTCAAAGAGAATACACGAAATGACTTAATTTACTTCTATACATCTTCACTCTGAGAAGTTGCTCTTATGCAGTCCCCAGGATAACTTCAGCCAAGCACATGCCTTGAATTTGATTTAATTTAAAATTTAACTATTAGTGAGGTCCACAATGGAATGAGCTCAAGCGATGGAGTACTCGAGCTTCCATCAACGATCCCCAAGTTTAAATCCTTGGGATACTTAATAAAATGTTGAAATTGAATAAAATATTATATCCACAGAAGGAAAGAAACAATGTACTCACCCCACATCCAGTATCAAGAGCAGTCCTTACAGACCCCCCTTTTAAAGGATTAGCCCCCAATCTTCTCAGTGTACTTTATTGTGCTGTTTTGAAACGAGGTTCCACCACCATGAAAGTAGAATCGATCCCCCTGAAACTTAATCTAGATCTGATGCCCCTTGAGAACAAAAAGCTTCTTGTGGGGCACTCAAAGTAGACAAGGGAAGGGCATTGACCACCATGCAGAACATTGGGTTAAGCAATGTTATAGTTGTTGAAGATGATGATGATCCTATTCATATGTCATCATCATCATTCTCCATTCATCACGGAGTTCAGTCAACATCTTCAACAATGGTTTTACAAGTATGTCTTAGTCACACCTCTCTCACTATGCATTTTAACATTACTACTAACCGTTGTACTCGATTATAATCATTTAAAGCCTTATATGTGTTATATTAAAAATGTATTCATATTTTTCCATTAGTGTGATTACAATTGTGAAATCATTATTTTATTCAACACCGGTTGTGACTATTCTGCACTGTAATATTGAGAGTTTTGATTTCTATCTATTTGACCAGGTTAGAAATGGAGCTCCTCGAGGTCTCTTCGGGTGCAACCAGCTATAAGTGAGGAAGATCTAGAGCTTCGACTTGCAGTTGGAGGTGCGTTCATGGACCTTGATATGTTATAGATAAGTTTACAAAGAAATTTGAAAGTCCTTATTGAATTACAAAATGTGATATAGAATTTGTTGGCTAGAGTAAAGATGTTGTAGTTGGAGAATAGAAAGACTTTCATAAGGAATATTGAGGTATAAACTTCACAAATTTCTATGGATTGGAATTTTTAATAAAATATAACATTAGAAGATAGAAGCACTCTTGAGGCATAAAATGTTCTACCTTGTTTTACAACTTTGAAAGAAAGGTTTCAGACAAAGAGAAAACAACTGAGAAATCCGAATTGGACCTATATGAGATTATCCCAAACTAAAAGTTATGTAATATTGAGTATTCTAAACCTGGAAATGGATATTATATTATTATGTTTAATTCTAGGTGAACGACACACTCTCGGAGGGATTCAAATAATGTGTATGGGTGAAATATATGTAATTTTGGTGAAAAATGTGCATATGCTTGTAAAGTATTGTGTGTAACTTGAAAGTGTTACATAGCAGAAGTTGGTATTTTCTAGGAGCTACTCCAAATTGAGCCACTTGTCAGGTACCTATGCCTATTTTTAGTCAGACGATTTCATGTTATTTCAACAATGCAAGCCAATGAATTAGAATCTGCCCAATATTCCTTAGCAAATCTGGTGTGGGTGCCATAGAAAAGTATTTTGGATAGCTTGAATTGGAAATTCTAGGAGTTACTTCATAGATCTACCACATGCACCTGTTATGTGACTGTACAATGCCATTTCTTGATGAAGAGATACTTATTCAATGCACCTTCCCTTAATTATTTTGCTTGATTTTCCTGTTCACCCTTTACTTGCTTTTACTGTTCATCATCTTCTGTGACTGTACAATGCCATTTCTTGACGAAGAGATACTTATTCGATGCACCTCAAGTATATTGCTTGTTTTTCCTGTTCACCGTTTACTTGCTTTTACTGTTCATCATCTTCTGCATTACATTCTCTTTTGACATGAACTAACCTCTAACTTTTAAGACATTTTGTTTGGACCATTTGGACAATTCAATATGCCTCCAACAAGATTTGACCCATTTCCAATGGGTTGTCGTGAAGTATGGTTACGAAGGTGAAGATATTTAATTTTGTATTATGCATAAGCCTAAAGGTGCAGGAAAAGAAAACAATTTAAGTATTTTAGGGATGATTAAAACACCAATGTGTAGCAGCTCAATCAGTCGCACCTTCTTTGAGAAGAAGAGTTAAAAGATATAGTGCAAAAATTGAAATTCAAGCAATACATAAATCTCCAAACTTTGGTAATTTTGTGACATTCAAAAATTGTGTTTCTTTTGAAGTAATATGTTCCAACAAGGTAACCAATGAAGCAGAGAAATTTTTGGGTGGAAAAATGTGAAATCTTTTTGCTCAAAACTGAAATCTATGTGAAAACTGTGTAAAAAATTATGTTTCATTGATCTGTAGATTGTGAAAGCATAAAATCTCTTAAGATAACCAATTTTACTGTTTTTATCTCTCTCATGGGATCAAGAAAATAACACACAATCTGAGGTAGCTTGCATAAAATTGCCTTTTTAACTGATGGTAGCACTCACAATTCTAACAGATTTTCTATGGACGTGACTCAAGGAAGATCAAATCTGACCATTAAATTTAATTTAATAAATGGGTTTGAAATTTGGCTAGATGGAGTTATTTGAGTTTTATATGAAAGATTAAGCTCTATGGAAAAGATAGAATTATTCCTTACAATTTATTACAAAGAATTGGATTTTTTTTTTCAGAGAATTCCACGAGCATTTGCAGCACAATTTGAGGACCAAGTTAGGGAGGACCTTATTTTAGAAGGGCCAAGTGGGAAGATATGGTGCGTAAGCCGAGATGAGAAGATGAATTTGGTCAGGGGCTGGGACACATTTGTATCTGATCACTCTGTTAATGATGGAGAACTTTTGGTTTTTAACTTGGTTGATCGATCCCATTTCATTGTCCATATCTATGGTAAAGAAGGTGGTGAAAGACATGCACATTTCAGAATTGATCTAAAACTAATGGGAATGTAGTAAATGAAGGGAATACAAGGATCTACAGAATCTACATAATCTTCAATCAGCAATAGAAAATAAAATGTAGCGGATTTTAATGGAGTAGAACAGGAAAGAAAAGAAAAGAGAAGCTACAACAATTTATAACAGCAAAATAAGATAAAACACATGGCTGCAAATAACACAGATCTGGGCATCAAATTGCTTTAGCAATACATATAAATATTTGAGGAATGATGAAAGTAGATACACTGTACACAAAACATTCATTCATGCAATAACAACTCGAGAAATGAAGAAAACACCCAAACTTGAGTTGAACCAGAGCACTTTTCTCCTTCTTCCAAATCTGGTTTTTCTCCTTCTTCTGTCTTCTTCTTCTCCTTCTTTTTCTTCTTACAAATTACAATAAAACATAATGCATTAATAATAAACACCTACACAAAAGATTTGCCTTGCAAGTCAACACAAAATCTCTGACAAGAGATAATTAGGGAGAATAATCAACCAAAAATAAATGTGCAGCAGTCATAATTAAATGCAAATCTGATATGTCAGGGAACTAAATATGGGGAAGACAGATATTAGATGCACATTAAATTCTAATTTGAATTTCCAACACTCCCCCTTAATTATGAACTACTGCAGATCATTAGAAATATGAATCAAGTTTGTTCAAAAACTGTTGTAGCATTTCCGTAGCTAACTGACAGTTTTCCGGAGCTGCTAACTTGTGCAAAGTCACAAACTCCTAAGCCACTTCGTAAATACTCAAATGTCTCTTTTGCCAATGCTTTTGTAAATATGTCAGCCAATTGATCTTCAGACCTGCAAAAATCAAGACAAATTTCTTTGTTGCTTACAAGCTCTCTGATAAAATGATACCTCGTATCAATATGCTTAGTTCTCTTGTGAAACACATGATTTTTAGATAATGCTATGGCTGAACTGTTATCACAGAATACTGTAGTGGCTTCCTTTTGATCATGCATCAAATCTTTCAACATCCTTCGCATCCAAACAACTTGACACACAACACTAGTGGCTACCACATACTCAGCTTCAGCTGAAGAAAGAGTCACAATGGGTTGTTTCTTTGATGCCCATGACACAACACCTGTACCAAAGTGAAAAGTATACCTAGAAGTACTTTTCCTATCATCTATGCTGCCTCCACAGTCACTATCAGTGTACCCAACAAGACTGAAATCATCTGAAGTGGAATACAAAATACCAAAATCCTTTGTACCACTTACATACCTCAATATCCTCTTACTGCATGCCAATGTGAGTCTTTTGGAGACTCCATAAACCTTGAAATCAGACTTACACCGTACATAATATCCGGCCTTGTGGCTGTTAAGTACATAAGGCTTCCAACCAGCCTTTTGAACAATGTAGAATCCACACATGCTCCATCATTTTCCTTGCTTAACTTCATCCTGTCATAACCGGTGTTGGGGATACCTTGCACCTTGCCATATTAAATCTCTTCAAAAATTCATTTGCATATTTAGATTGAGAAATAAATATACCATCATTGGATTGATGGACTTCAATCCCCAAGAAATACCTCATAAGACCCAAATCAGTCATTTCAAATTCATTCTTCATTACTGATTTGAAAGAATCTATGTTTAGATCACCGATAAAGATTAGATCATCCACATACAAGCAAACAATCAAAATGTTACCTTGCTTGTTGACCTTGATGTACAATGTCGGTTCACAACCGCTCCTTTGGAAACCATTTTGAATGAGATAGGAGTCAATGTACTGTACCAAGTTCTTGGGGCTTGCTTCAATCCATAGAGTGCCTTCTTCAACCTATACACCTTGTCTTCATGACCCAAGAGCTCATAGCCTTGTGGCTGTTCCACATACACTTCCTTCTCTAAATAACAATTTAAGAATGTAGACTTTACATCCATTTGATATACGGTGCCACTTGTTGTGGGCAACAATAGCTAAAAGCAGTCCTAATCGTATCCAACTGAAAGCAATGGAGCAAATGTCTCATTGAAGTCTATACCGGGCTATTGTGTAAAACCCCTTGCAACTAGCCTTGCTTTATGCTTTTGCACTTTCCCATTAGCATCTTGTTTAGTCTTATAAATCCATTTGACACTAATTACATCTTTTCCTTCAGGAAAATCAACCAACTCCCATGTTTGGTTCTTTTCAATGGATTCAATCTCCTCATCCATGGCTTCTGCCCATATATCACTACTCAGAGCCTCTTCAAATGTAAATGGATCATCAATATGAGAAAATAAAGCAAAAGCTAAAAATGAATTAGTTGTGTCAACATTATACAACTCACTCAAACTCCTTGTTTTTCGTGGCATCATGCTTGCTAGAGTTGGATCCGGAGATGAAGAACTACTTGGAGTGCTAGATGGTGTTGCTCCAAGGATACCGATTGATGTAGATGCCGGTGTAGATGCTTGTGAAGTTTTTTGTCCTATTGGTGTGGACAGTAGCCTTGAAGATCTCCTTGGTGTGAATGAAGGTGTAGCTTGAGCTGCAACTTGTGGTACCATCCTAGGATTGGAAGGAGCTGTTGTTTGAGTTATATTTGGTGTGGGAAACACTTCATCCACCATATTATCATTAGGGATAGCAGCTGCAATTCTGACAGTCCTCTCTATGCTTCCATCCCATGCTTCATCCTCCATGAACTGAACATCACGGCTGATTATAACTTTCCTATTGATAGGATCAAACAACTTATATGCTTTTGTTTCCTCTGAGTAACCAACAAATATACATTTTTTTCCTTTATTATCTAACTTCCTTCTCAACTCATCTGGAACATGCGCATATGCTATGCAACCAAATACCTTCATATGTGAAACACTATGTTTCCTTCTTGTCCAAGCCTCTTGAGGGACTTTGTTTCTTACGCTCTTTGTTAGGCACCTATTCATGATGTAAACAACGATTTAGCTCTTGCCTCATCCCAATATTAATTTGGTAGATGTTTGGTGCATCATGCTACGAGCCATCTCCATAATTATTTGGTTCTTCCTCTCTGCCACACCATTTTTTCGAGGTGTATAGTGGGATGTAAATTGCTTGTGCATGCCATGAGATCTACAAAAATTATAAATTCATTAGATATAAATTCACCGCCTCTATCCATCCTTAGAACCTTGATGTAGTGGCCACTTTGCTTCTCCACAAGTGCCTTGAACTATTGGAAATAAGAAAATGCATCAGATTTGTGTTTCAAGAAATAAACCCAAGTTTTTCTTGTGAAATCATCAATAAAAGTAAGAAAATAAGTGTAGCCTCCTATAGACAGTGTTTGCATTTTCCCACAAATATCTGAATACACAATCTCAAGTGGAGCTGTAGCTCTATTTTCCTTGCCAACCGGAAATTACTCTCTATGTTGTTTGCCCATAATACATCCTTCACAAACTCTTTCTAGTTTCTCAATTAATGGAAATCCTTTTACCATATTCTTCATATGTAGTAATTTCAATGCTCCAAAATATAAATGCCCAAATCTAAAATGCCAAAGCCAAGAATCATCCTTTACCACTGATTGAAACGCTGCTTGAGTTTCTATAGAAACATCATTTTCCTCTTTGGAGCTGTTCTGGCCATTTTCATAGCTATCTTGGACATTTTCGTAGCTGTCTTGGAAATTTCCGTAGCTATCTTGAACATTTCTGTAGCTGTCTTGAACCTTTTTGTGGCTGTTTTGAACATTTCCATAGTTGTGTTGAAATTTTCCGTAGCTGTCTTCTCCAGAATTTACTGATGTGTCTCATGAATAGCTTGAGTTGTTTTTCCTTTCATAGCCGGCCTTATTTTTAATGGAAACATGCGGTTTGTAGTCATTTGTACCTTGGCAATAAGCATATTGCTTGAAAGCTTGTCTAAAATAACACATTTATTATTTTCCATGTACACTATATCCCTTTTGTATCACCATGTCCAATACTCATCAAGTTGTGTTTTAGACCAGCAACATAATATACATTAGGCATAAATTTCAGCTCCCCTTTTTAGTTAGAATATTAACTGTACCTTTACCCAAAATAGTGACTTTGTTGTTGTTACCAAGTGTAACATCAGTTTGAACTGATTCTTCCAAGCTAGAAAACAAATCTTTATTACCTGTCATGTGATTACTGCAGCCCAAATCTAAATACCATATGTCACATGGGCTTTCTTGAACAACATTGCACTCAACTGGAGAGTTTGTAGGGATTGCTTCAACAATCTTCGTGCATGCAATGAACATGCTGCCTGAGGGAGTGCTACTTGACTGATTTTGACCTTGCTTCTACTGGTCATACTATTTTTTCTTGCATTCATGAGCATAATGCCCAAACTTCTTACAATAGTGACATTGAATGTGTGATTTGTCAAATCTTTGGCCACTTGGGTGACTGAAATTCTGATTTTGACCTCTACCACCAAGATTTGCATAACTATTGCTATGTCCACTTCTAGGAGAACTTCTCCCTCTTCCTCTAGGACTGAAACTCCTCCTTCCTCTTCCATGATTTACAGAAATCTGAGATGAAAATGCATTTTCTAATGAACTATTTGATCTATTCAGTCTATATTCATGATTGATAAGAGAGGCATGTAGTTCATCAACACTAAACTGGCTCAAATCTTTGGTTTCCTCTAGAGCCACAACTACAACATCAAATTTAGAAGGGAGACTTCTAAGTACCTTTTCAACAACCTTCCTATCCTCTATGACCTCTCCATGGGACTTCATTTGATTTATCAAACCAACAACATGAGTAAAGAAAGATTCTACTGAATTTGAGTTTCTCATTGATAAATTTTCAAATTCTCTTCTAAGGAGCTGTAATTTAGCAGTTTTAACCTTGTCCATACCTTGATACGCAATCTGGAGTGTGTCCCATGCTTCCTTGGCTTGCTTTTCTACTGCAACTCTTGGGAGTATGCTCTCATGCATTTCTTGATGGATATAAAATAATGCTTTCCCATCCTTCTTCGTTGTTCCTTCAAGACGTCCTTTTGAGCTTGTGTAAGAGCATTGTATGCTGCCTGGTCTGCTGGTTCCTAGTAACCATTTTCAACCATTTCCCAAATGTCTTGAGACCGAAACAAAGCTTTCATGGTCAAAGACCAATACTCATAGTTCTTTCCTGTGAAAATCGGAGTTTGCACACTAACCAGTGATGCACCAGACGTAGAAGCCATTAATGGCTGCCAAATGAAAAACTAAAAAACCAAAAATGAAATAGAAGAAGGGTTTAGCCAAGCTCTGATACCAGATGAAGGGAATACGAGGATCTATGGAAACTGCAGAGTCATGACAGAATTACTGAGAATCTTCAATTAGCAATAGAAAATAAAATGCAGCAGATTTTAATGGAGTAGAACATGGAAAGAAAAGGAAAGAGAAGTTACAGACAATTTATAACAGAAAAAGAAGATAAAACACTTGGCTGCAAATAACACTGATCTGGGCATCAAATTTCTTCAGCAATACATATAAATATTTGAGGAATGATGAATAGTAGCTACACAACTGCACACAAAACATTCATGCATACAATAACAACTGAGAAATGAAGTTTTCTATCAAAAAATAGTCCGGACTTGAGTGAACCGAGCACTTTTCTCCTTCTTCCAAATCCGGGTTTTCTCTTCTTCTTGTCTTCTTCTTCTCCTTCTTTCTCTTCTTATAATATAACGATAAAAAATAATGCATTAATAATAAACTCCTACACAAAAGATTTTCCTTGTAAGTCAACACAAAATCTCTGACAAGAGATAATTAGGAGAATAATCAACCAAAAATAAATGTGCAATAAAGTCATAATTAAATGCAAATCTGATATGTCAGAACTAAATCTAGGAAGACAGATATTAGATGCACATTAAATTTTGATTTGAATTGCCAACAATAAATATGATGAAAAACAACACCGAAATGTATGTAGTAAGAAATATTTAACTAACTAAATTATGGGCCATAAATACTAATTCAAGATAGAACATTAAAAACCTAAGTTTGCAGGATTGGTTCCACAACTAAAACAGATTTAGAAATGTTTTGTGGTTATATTTGAAATCCTCTTATCTTTATTTTGGCTTTTAATATGAGGTGTTCCACAGTATAGATGCGGCCAAAATTGTTTTGTAATCAATATGCAGTGTAATTTTAGATTGTGCTTATGACATGAAACATGTGGGGTATAATCACTGCAGAATATACTTCTGGGTAATCTTTGTTACAGTTCATGTCTTTCTCATTCTGCGCCTGAAATTTCAAGAAGTTTCGTCTCATGAAATTGAATTTTTGTTATAAAAATGTCTTCATATTTTTCCATTAGTGTGATTACAATTGTGCAATCATTATTTTATTCAACACCGGTTGTGACTATTCGAACTGTAATATTGAGAGATTTGATTTCTATCTATTTGACCAGGTTAGAAATGGAGCTCCTCGTGAGGTCTCTTCGGGTGCAACCATCTATAAGTGAGGAAGATCTAGAGCTTCGACTTGCAGTTGGAGGTGCGTTCATGGACCTTGATATGTTATAGATAAGTTTACAAAGAAATTTGAAAGTCCTTATTGAATTACAAAATGTGATATAGAATTTGTCAGCTAGAGTAAAGATGTTGTAGTTGGAGAATAGAAAGACTTTCATAAGGAATATTGAGGTATAAACTTCACAAATTTCTACGGATTGGAATTTTTAATAAAATATAACATTAGAAGATAGAAGCACTCTTGAGGCATAAAATGTTCTACCCTATTTTACAACTTTGAAAGAAAGGTTTCAGACAAAGAGAAAACAACCGAGAAATCCGAATTGGACCTATATGAGATTATCCCAAACTGAAAGTTATGTAATATTGAGTATTCTGAACCTGGAAATGGATATTATATTATTATGTTTAATTCTAGGTGAACGACACACTCTCGGAGGGATTCAAATAATGTGTATGGGTGAAATATATGCAATTTTGGTGAAAAAGGTGCATATGCTTGTAAAGTATTGTGTGTAACTTGAAAGTGTTGCATAGCAGAAGTTGGTATTTTCTAGGAGCTACTCCAAATTGAGCCACTTGTCAGATACCTATGCCTATTTTTTAGATGTACGATTTCATGTTATTTCAACAATGCAAGCCAATGAATTAGAGTCTGCCCTAATATTCCTTAGCAAATATGGTGTGGGTGTGATAGAAAATTATTTTGGATAGCTTGAATTGGAAATTCTAGGAGTTACTTCATAGATCTACCATAGGCACTGCTCGTGGATCGTACAATGCCATTTCTTGATGAAGAGATACTTATTCAATGCACCTTACCTTAATTATTTTGCTTGATTTTCCTGTTCACCCTTTACTTTCTTTTAATGTTCATCATCTTCTATGACTGTACAATGCCATTTCTTGACGAAGAGATACTTATTTGATGCACCTCAAGTATATTGCTTGTTTTTCCTGTTCACTGTTTACTTGCTTTTACTGTTCATCATCTTTTGCATTACATTATCTTTTGACATGAACTAACCTCTAACTTTTAAGACATTTTGTAATATTAGCTTTCATTAAACATTATCCAAGAAAATTTGTTTATGCATTTGTTCTTCTTGGTTTATTGTAGAAAATGTTCCTGCATGCCTACAGAGAACATAGCTTGGACACATTACTCATGAAATAATCGATGTTTGCCTTTATTATGTGGAAATAGATGTTTAAGTTTAAACCTGGTTGGCACTACATTGTATTCAATTTGCAATAGACTTTTCAGGATTATTTCCATTTATTTTGGCATCTCTGCCAGGAAAGGCAGTGATTCACGGGAATGGGCTTTCTTGGGATCCTTTTCCTATCCATTGTACTTAACCTTAAGCAAGGTTTCACTTTTATTGAAAAACCCATTAGATAATTCTTGTGGTTTGAAATTTTAGTCATTCCAAAACTTGAGTCGAATTTTTCTATTGCTTTTCCTGAGAAGAGTTGTTTTAGATCTTTACTTGTGGACTTCTATGTTATTTGAAATTGTGAAAAAGTCAATATATGTCAAAAGGTTGATTATTGTAGCATGCTTGAAGGCATCGACAATCATACCCATTGAAAAACTAGGATGAGGTGTTTTGATCAAGGATTTGGTTTTGTTGTTGTTTTAGATCACTACTTGTGGATGTCTATGTTAGTTCAAATTGTGAAAAAATCAAATATATGACTCGAGGTTGATTATTACAGCGTGTTTGAAGGCATATGATGATGCGAGAATGGGTTGACATGTTTTCTACAAGGATCCGGTGTTTTTGGTTTGACGTAGCTAATAAGTTGATTATTGTAGCATGTTTGCTTTAGTAGGATATATTGTGAAGTAACAAAAGATAACGAGATTCTCAGTTTTTCTATATCAGATTCTGCTAAGGAGGATTGTTGAACATTCTAAATCAATGTAAAGATAGGTACTTGAAATATACAAATTTGCATGCCTCCCAATGTAAAATTCTTCTCTTTCGGCTCTGCTCATTTGTGACATGGCTCGGTGGTGAGAGATCTTCAGCTCTAATGTAGCTCATCCTATGTGACAACCTTGGCTCATTTACACACCTCATCAGTCACAATACTTTGATTTCCTAACTTGCTTGTCAATGCAACGTGAAATGTGAACTCGCCAATACATTTAACCTCCAACTCGATCCACGAATTTTTCTAACACAACGAGCCAACTTTCCTTCATCAACCAACTTTGTTGGTAGCTCAATCCGAACTCGCCAGAAACTCGTTTCTGTGGGGAATCTTCATCGCATTCTTAATACCTAAAGGATAATGTGAAATGATAATTTATATGGCTTTGTAATAAGAAGATAAATTCTTGACATTTGTTATATTATACTAAATTAGAATTAGTCCACTCTATAAATTGAACTTAAAATGAATGAATACAGATAACATTGGACATAAAAATAACATTTGGTAGAAATCACTAAAATGTTATCTAAAAATATATGGGTTGTCATCCAAAGTTACTTTCTCAGATGTCATGTAATTATCATGAATACGTAAACATGAATTCCACTATTGGAATATCTATTCTTCTCAAAGGTATAAACTTAAGGCTCCGCAACATATTTTACACATATACAATCTATAATATAGATTATTAAGCAAGTCATATTTTTGAGAAACACGTTTAGAAATTTGATCGAAGATGTAAATTTTTAGGCATTCTTTTGATGAATTTTTCATTGACATGCCTTGGTAAGGTGTTGCTTCTTTCTTTGTTGGAGTTGGGTGAGTTTATGTATGAATACGTTGTACACTTGGTGTCGCACCAACAACGATGCCTTAGTTCCCATCCATAGTTTTGACGCTTTACAGATGGGCAACACATATAGTACTCATGACACAGTATCAAACATGGTATCCTCGTGGAGCTTTGCAAAAGGGTTCAGGACTTCATACCAATGATTTCCTTTCAAACAATTTGACACGGTTTGGGACCAAACTTCGAGTTGGTCACGTAGGCCAATTTTGGCTGTCATGGACTTTCCATTATATGCAAGCCACTTATATGACACAAGCCTTTGGAGGGGATTTCATACATCAGTCTCCTTGCTAATAACTTTTGACAATAAGATTGCACCTACACATATGTTTCCTTTCGCCAAATAATTCTTTACATTCATGGTGTTTCTCATTTTTAGGATTGGAATTCCTTATGTCTTGCACTTATTCACACCTCTCTCAACATGAAATTCATATATTTAACGATTCACCCAACTCGTTTGCAAAAAAAAGGCCATGCAGACCATCACAACCTCTACATGTTGAAAACATTGAACCTTCCAATTGCCCAGTCCATTGCACAAATTACCTGATGGACTAATTTATGGAAGTCGATGATGATCGATTGTAACACAAAGTTCTACTTTAAAAAAATCACTTTTCTTGTCATCAAATTCGACAAATATTGAGTACTCAATATTGGCCATGTTGGAATCCCAAGAAAATGTTGCATATTCCAATGCCACCAATTTTCAAAGGGTGCATGAAAAAAATTGCATATTAAATTGGCTTCACTTTAACTATCCACAAGTCTGACGTCCTTACTTTGTAGAAGGCCACTATTCAAATTGGAAACACCGAGAAACATGGTCTTCTATTTACATTTATCTCTAGAGTCCCCTCCCTTACAGATCTTTACCTTTCGCCTCTTTCTTCTTATGGGCAATACTCAATAATGGCTCATGCCCCTCTACTTCTGGTCTAAAGAAATGAAGATGCACACCCAAGTTATCTCCACCAGTTCCCCCTTTAAAAAAAATCATCCCCTTCCTCCCTCCCCAATCAACACTGCAATTCTCAACGTGTTGTATGTTAATACATTTTACATGTAACTCTATATAAAAAATGATGGCCATGTTTTAAATATTTAAGTTGTATGAGAGAGTCAAATAAAATATTTGTAACTATTTTATGGTTAGAATCATACAAAACATCTAACTCGATGTCAAATTCAAACCATGAATACAAATATAAACAATGTGACTTCATTTCTAAAATATAATCTGCCTTTTTGCACTATGAATCTTTCTTTTTCTCTTTTCTCTTATTGTACAACAACATCTACGTTTTATCAAGGATACGGTCATCTGCATACTCCAACACTTACATTCAGAACTCATGGTTGATATGCTCTCATTTCTTTGTAAATATCAATTCAGAACTCATGGTTGAGCCAACAACAAAAAACAAAATATTTCTTCACTCTTCAAATCGCTTGATCCTCTATTTGGTCTCCACGTCATCTTGCTACATTTTCCAAATCATCTTATCACTCACATTCACTCAAATTTCATATACCCCTTCTAACAAAGTTTTCAATATTAATGTATTTATGAGCTTCTTTCCAATTACCAACAACTCTTATACACATTGCAACTTGCTAAAGCATGCGATTACTAGTATTAAAGAAGGGTAGGTTCAAAATTAGATTACTTTTCAAATTTAAATTAAATTTTTATTTATTTATTTGTAAAATTTTATATTTTAAATATAATATAAAGAGGAAGAAGCTCATTTATAATTTATTATTGGAACATGTTGTTATATGTAAAATACAAAAGTGTTATAACAAAGGGGTGATTGGACATTCAAACAAAATTTCAATTTTTTAAAAAGGGTTGAATACATTCAAATAGAATTACAATTTTTAATAATATGTTTGTTTATATTTCATATAAATAGATTTATTATGATATATTTATTTTTATTGTTAATTTTTGTATACTTATACTATACTTCATAATTAAATAAATATATTTAAAATATCATTACTAATTTAGTTCATGCATATATAAATATACAACTGGAAAAATTATAAATTACCATTTAAAATAAAGTTAACAAAATTAATAAGTGAATAATCAATTAAATATATTTAAAAATCATTTAATAAATTTTTATAAGACATTATGAACAATTAAAAAATTAAAAGATCGTATAATTTTTAAAACAAGAAAACCAATATCATCTAATTTTCAACTCATTCGTTCATTTCATTTTCAAATTACCTTACTAGCAATCGCATGTGTACAATGCAATGTTAAAGCCGAATGGTATATGTTATTTGATTTAGAGGTATAGTTATTACTTTTGTAGTTGATGTTGATAAGGGGTGTGATTGATTTTGTAAGTGTAGAAATATAGATGAAGCACTTCATTTAAAGGTTCTATCTACATTTAAAACTTGTTACAAATTCGTACATATACATTTCTAAATCTTATATCATGAGTGCTAGCGTTTTATGGAAATTGCAAATCTTATATCATAACAAAAGTGCAAGTAATATTCATTTATTTTCTTAATAGTACTTTCAATCCACATAGTAGTAGGAGACAATGGTATGTTAATGTCAAAGGAAATACAACAGTTTTCTTTTAAAGCGGGGAAAAAGAGGGAAACATAGATATGGAATAACTAACATAGTGTTGATAGTTCAAAGTATAGAAAGGAATGGATGAGGGTGTAAAGTTTGAAGGGATGGATGCGGTAGAAATATTTGCATAAAGAAGGTTACGGAGGAGATGCACTATCATCCGCTTTCTTTGAACTGAGGATGACACATTTCAATCTGTTGATTCCACAGTATGTCTCTTTTTTCAGGGAAAGTGTGAAGTAGTATTCGTTGCCGATGACATTGCTTGTAATTTCACTATTCGCATCTTTGTCTATAGACAATAGGTGGAGGTTGTTAGCTGCAACACCCATGATTGACTCAGTTATCTCATCAAAAGCAGTAACTGATTGAAGTTCCCCTGTTGGGTCCTTTAGATTGATCCTGAGTGCATATCTATACTCATAGTTATGAACTTGTATGTTGCAACTCGAACAAAACCATGAACCATTTCCATGCTCTCGCACTTTTTTCCTGCATTGTTTGTCACCTTTTTGAAGAGGACATGTTGTGTTAAAAAAATTGTCCATACTGATATTTGTGATTTCTTTGAACTGAGGATGACATATTTCAATTTGTTGATTTTGTGGTATGTCTCTTTTTTCAGGGAAAGTGTGAAGCAGTATTCATTTCCGATGACATTGCTTGTAATTTCACTATTCGGTGTCTCATCAAAAGTAGTAACTAATTGAAGTTCCCTTATTGGGTCCTTTAGATCGATCCTGAATGTATATCTATACTCATAGGTCTAAAATTGTACGTTGCAGCTCTATAACACACCAAAAATACCAACACAAGGACAACACAGTGAAATACAGGATAATTTTTTTTTGACTTGCTTGACACATAACATGACGCAACATGTCGTCACCAAGGATACAACTAACACTGTGAACAACTTAATACAAGGATGGCCCTAAAGGCAGCACGGAAAACATTCACACCTTTCAAGGACAATTTACTATTCACTTGCGAAAGGACATGGCAAAAGACCAACCACATTACATAGTTATAGCTAAAGACATCCCACTGTGAAAATCTTCTTAAGCTTACTGATTTACTAGAGTCATCTTACAATTCTTAGCTTACGTTCTGGAAAGTTCAAGATTTGTTTCATACCATTCTTCTTTTAGGATTAAGTTTCTTTTCTTTTGTATAACTTGAGGACTATCCTAGGATCACCTATAATATGAACATTCATTGATTAATTTGTTTACAAAACCAGGTGGTATACAATTCCACAAGGCTATCTATCTAAACCCCCTCTACTGAAACTCGTTTCATACCCACATTGCAAAAAGGAGGAAAGCATCGAATCAAAAGGAGGGAGTATCGTTAAGGTTCAGAACCCTAATCATCTTTGATCAAAGAATTAAAATTTTATCGACCAAAAACAACTTCATTATTATCTTCTTTATTTATTCATCTATGTATTCCTCTTCTTTTATCTTTGATTATCTTTAGAAAAAAAAGAGTTTCAACCCACGAAAATATGCCTAGAATAACATTGTTACTAGTACCATGGAGGGTTACTAAATCAATAAGCATTATGACCTGAAAGAAGGAATTATCGTTACTTAACAAGAACACAAATCACGGTTATAACATTTCCATTCAACATGGCACATGAACCCAAGGAGTCAAGAGATTGGATTTCACTTGGGTCAAGAACAAGAAGGTAACAAAATAAGCCAAGTCATGCTACAAAATTTTCACGACTACAATTGATATCACCAAAAGAATACTCATAACAAGGTCAAGACTGAATATTATTTCTCACAAAGGAAATTTCAAGTTTTGACTACACAAGAACAAGACACTCTATTTCACCATTACCGAACAATACAAGGCAAGAGGTCATATCAACTCTCTTTACAGGCAATGCTACACAATTTACAATGCATTGGACATTTTTACCAGGAACTTCATAATGGTACAGATGAAACTTTTACACTCTTTTCTTCTAGTCTACTCACATAATCCATCTGCACAAATATTAACTAGAGTCAGTTCGCTAGAACTGAGCATGTTAAGTCTATGCATTGAAATAATAAGCTAACATTTAACAATAGACATGAAAGGAATGTTCTACTTCATGAAAGGATCAAAGCACAAACCACTAATCTACTTTTCACATGAGGTAAGGATCTACACCAGCCAACAATGAGGAAGTCAAACATTCCAGCAACAAGTATATCACAAAACAAAGAATCAATTCAAGAACTTGTGGGATAGGAACGAAAGGTCAATAGTATTGAGAATTTTGATCATGCAACCCTATGGATTACGTGACTTAAATCTAATATTCAAACCATCCATCTTAAAAGGAAAAACTTGAGAGTCAAAGACATACTAGTTACGATCAAGACGCGAAACAAAACATAGTTACCCAATCCTTCCAGGAGGATGTTTCATAGCAATAAAGGGATACGTGACCCGAAGGAAACATTCCATCGTTACAATCTAAACAAGAGGTCTACCGCCTCTTCCTTACAAGGTCTTTTAAAAGTAATAAACGTTAACAACTAGGATTCTCTCTAATTTCTTTGGTTTGCAACTAGGATTCTCTCTTCCTAGAACTTTCTATTGCTAAAGGTTGTATCCTGAATCCCATTGATCTACTTTCGGGCATTGAGGACAATAATGAAATTTCCTTCTTTCCTTCCTAATGTCTGATACCAGAATAGATTATTGAAGAAACCACAAGCCGCAAGCCTTATTAGGAAACGAGTAAATAAAAAAATAGCTCACAAGTAAGCTACACTCTAGGTAGGCAAGCATGACAACTTTTAAATGGAAAGCCTAAACAAACTTCATTCGTAATCTTCATAAATAGCATACATACTATTATCCAAGACAATATAGCACTATGTGTAAAATGTTGTACAATATCAATTCATTCCAGCAGGACTCTCACTTACGCAACAAATTACATTCAATAGAAAGGTAATCAAGGAGTAGTGTTACAACTAATAAAACAAGAGCCACTCTAGCTAAGGACCCAGATTTCCATATTTTTGATATTCCTTATCAATGATGATAAAACACCGCAAAAGAAATATACATGCATTTGTGTTTTATCCAATGGTAAGTCTACATTCAGTAGATCTGAAAGGTGATAACTATCTTGTCAGCACAAGCAAGGGAACAAGCCAAAGAGGAAAGAAGCATTCGAGTGGGGCAGAAGTACTAATGAAGGCAACCCCCTAAGGAAGCAAAAAGCAATAAGTATCTACTATCGCGAAATCGAGACCAAGCATTTATGAGCTTTATTGATTTGATATTGCTTAGGGTAGCCATAACCAAGCATTTTGAAAGGTAACATTTATTTATTTATTTATTTTTTTATAGCTTCCATGTTTCATAAGAATGTCCCTTTCCCATTTCAGATGGTTTGATCCAAAACAAACAAAAGCAAGTAAAACATTGTTCTCAGCCATATAATTATAACAGAGTAAAGATAACAACAATTTTCCCCTATGCAAACCAATCATGAAAGGAACATCGATTCAGGAGAAGGAACAGGAAAAAAGAAACCAATGCACTCAAGGACAATCGATAAAATCAAACACAATATTCCATCTTAAGGCGTCATTTCAGGTAGGAGATCATTTATTTCATGAAGTTGAAAAAGGACAGCAAAATATTTCAGGGGCTAGTCTTAACATGCCTAGTTTAGAACGCCATCTCCATATGTAAAAGATTTGTCTCAAAGCCGCTGCTTGCCCTTAACCCAAAGTGCTTTGAGAGCTCGTGCTTAGCGCCACATTCACGCGGTGAAAACAACTATAAACCAACCCCATGATTTGAAGCTCGGACACAAGACATACCGATTACATCACGCTCCCTGGTTACGAAAGGCATCAACCGTAAAGATAAACAAACCTTCTTCTTCATCGATTGGGGACAACATCAAACACACGGTGCAAGCGTTTAGCTGCAGCCCACAAGGTGTGATTAGTCCAATAGAAACCCTTTTGCTGTCAAGTCGGGACTCGTCGAAGAAGCTCATATCATTGCAAAGCAAGAGTGCTTCATAAATACTCGATATGAAACAGATCCGCCCTATGAGATTCTCTTCCATGAGTTACATCCTACAACAAGTAAGATCTCAATAGAGACTCTTTGCAAATACATTTCATCGATTCTGCTGTAACACCCTCACTTGTCCAAGGTCAATTTTGAAGAACAACTCAAGACAAGATCCGAATCAAAGAAAATATCCTGCTACCTTCATCTCCCAAGACACTTTCTCCAACATTGCATAGATCTCCTGTGCACCCGGGTGCGATCTGTCTCCTTGAAAGAGAGTCCCAAATTTGAGGGTGTAACGATGTTTGAAGCAGATAACAACAAGGTTGGACCACTGCTTGTTGGAGCGCTCAAGCCCGGCTTCTACACCGCAACATGCTCTGCGCTAGCTAATTATTGTTGCGGGCGGTTCTTTGTGGATCTGAGCAGAACACACCATACAACACCCAATGAACATGGGGGTAACACGCCTACCTCCCTATCTTGTAGCTTCATCTACAACCACCATATCAAACCCATGGCCAGAACTAGGAACAGTGGTGAACACGATCTCAGCCTCATTGCAAAACTTGCCTCAAGGTTTGATCGAGCTTCTTCTATGCTAGATCCGCCACCTGGACAGGCGACTTCCCAAAAAGAAAGGGCAAGACAGCTCAACTAAAACTTTATCTCGTTCTTCTACTACAGCGGCGAGATTTTGCAACAGCTGGTCATGGCTGTGGTCGCGTGCAACCAGAACAGCATGATCAACACCAAAGGCTCCCTGGGGATGCCCTGCAGCACCTGTCACGCTTAACTCATTCTGACCTCCACGAGTAGGGAGGGAGGAACAGGCGGCTGCAACCAGAACAACATTTAGCAACAAAACACTCGGCCCCCATTCTAACCAGGACCCGCCAGGAGGAAAATCGTTGTGAAAACAGCCTGAGCGGCCATGGCAAGGAGAGGAACAGCAACAGAAAAGTTCCCAAACACCTGCGACTCCATTGGCCTGGGGTTTTTCCACGCCATGGCCTCTCAAATCCCAACAAAACCAACCTCCTTGATCACGCGGCCAAACAGGTCAAGGGGAGCAGTTAGCACGGGGCGCGAGAAATTTGCCAATCCAAGGAATTAAAGGAGGTGGGCGGGCGTGGCGAGAGTGGTGAGGCAACAGCAGATAGAATTTTGACTTTAAAAAAAATCATGTCCCCTCCAACCTGCGCCACACACCTACTCTCCCTTCTTTCCCACGCAAACCCTGCTTTCCTTCATTTGTTTATTTTTACTTATATTTTATTTCATTTCATTAACATCAATAGTAAGTTTGTAACTCAACTATAACATCCGAAGCGCTACTGCGAGCAAACAAGCATACAAAACTATAGAACAAAATAACAGACCTGGTTTACGCTAAGTCGCATTTTAAATTTCGGCATTCTATCTATTTTTGAATTAAATATATCAACCAAACATACCATGACACGGTTTTATCGAACACGGTAGAATATTCATTCTATGACATTACAAATACAACAATAATATTATCTGAAGAAGAAGGTTCCCTCAATTTGGAACTCTATCTCCACGAATGAGAAACCGTCACATGAACAGCATGCGCATTTACCTGCCATTAACATTATAAATACTAAAATCTTTAATCAATCCACGTTAGTTCACTGACTGGTTAAACTCTGTTGAATTAAATATATGTGATATATGGACAAGATTGCAGTTCAATGGTGAGGATGAAGGTTCATTAAGTATAAATTCTTTACAATATTTTAGATAGATAATGAAATAAATAAGATCCTGACTTTCCTTAGTCAAAGGAAGACTTTGGTATATGATATAGATATACCTAAATTTAACGAGTGTAAACAACTGTATGTTAAAGGCTTCGAGTAAAAATATACGCTTACTCAACAAGTGTTATCACTCATATGTTGAAAGCTTCTCAACAAGTATTAACAGTTATATATTGTAGGTTTTGATATAGAGATATGTTTATCACACAAATGTTATAAACTATATGTTAAAAGTTTCAATAGAAATATACACATAGTCAACATATACTGCAACGACCCAACAAGGAAAGGGGTCACTACGCCATGAACACAGGTAACCGCCAAACGGGTATTACAAGCTCGAACAAAACCATGAACCATTTCCATGCTCTCGTACTTTTTTCCTGCATTGTTTGTCACCTTTTTGAAGAGGACATGTCGTGTAAAACAATCTTGTCCATGTTGATATTTGTGATTTCTTTAGTAACCATGATCCATTCATTTCCCTCAGTATTCCCCATTTGTACGACCTACGAAATCGTTGTTACAGAGGTCAAGCTTTTTAGAGGGCCCAAAAATTTGCTTGTGATAGAGGGCATCAGATGGGAGTAGTCATCAGTATCAACCCAACCATGAAGTGCAGTTTCTGAAATTGGGGGGTTGACGTAACATTTGGTACTTGAAACAGTGTCAACTGAGGTCCCATCAAAACTGGAGACGCGAACAACTTTCAAGGCAAGGACCGGAAGATGTTGTATACAAAGAATGTCTTCAAGTTCTTTGCTTATCTCATCTAAGTGTTGTCCCCACAAAGTGACAATGAAACTGAATCCTGACATGTCCTTTAATTGTAGAGTTCTTCTTTTTGTTTCACACTCAATAGAATACTATTCCAAGTTCTTCATCCTTGGGAACACAACGGAATCTGAATATTTAGATAACATTTTGTACATCTAACGACAAGAAAACATGGCCTAAACACAAGGAAAGGGCAAGTGGACGGAAAATATGGCACTATTCTTTCCCCAAGTTATTGTAAATAAGTAGACGAGCCTAGTAGTGAACTTGAGTTTTAAAATAAAAATTCATCAGGGGTCACTGTGTAGAAGGTTCTCATAACAATGATTTTTGTCAGCAAGAAACAGACTAATCAAGACAATGCATTTGCAGGATAATTCAACACCCAATCTTTTACAAGGAATAAATGCTTTGCATATACATAGCTACAAGGAGATTTTGTTACTTGAGATCAATTACTCACAAGAGGAAAGTTATGTAAACATCTTTAAGACTTACTAATACAACAATGCCATGTTAGAAACAATAGTTTAGACAAATGGTAGTCTAGAGATCTAGAACTCAAGTACCAAAGAAGAGGTTCTCCTGTGCACAGTTTGATGTTATATGCGATACATTGAGCCAGTGTATCTACAATCCATGAAGCTCAATATATAATGAGGGAAATGTCTCGTAAGGAAGGGTATATGATCATCAACAAGGTTAGTACCCAAATAAACCTTGAAAGAGACGGTTAAAAAATATTTCTACAAGGGGTACTGGTAGGTAATGGGAAGTGAAGGTGAGCATGTTCTTAACAAGTTAGATATTTTCTAAGATTTTTATAAGACATTACGAACAATTAAAAAATTAAAAGATCGTATAATTTTTTAAAACAAGAAAACCAATATCATCTAATTTTCAACTCATTCGTTCATTTCATTTTCAAATTACCTTATAACACATTTAATCTAAAACCTATAGGTAAATATAAAATATCTTTAGAGGAGGCAGCTTGGAGGGTTCACAATTCCCTGTGTTACTCCCTCTGCGTTTTCACAATAAGAGTCAGTCTGCCCTCCAGAGCTTAGCTTCAAAAATACATCACTCAGCATTATGCCTGTGCATGGTACTTGTTTGCTGCATGTAAGATGCACGGCTACTTTTGTTGCTGAAGTTCCAGTAATCTCCTTAAATGTTACGTCACTGACTCGAACCGCAGACGTCTGTAAACCCACTTTTTTTAGAAAAGTTATTCAAGGGACAAGAAGTTGAGATATATTTATCAATAGTTGAATGATGGTTTGAGTATATAACCTGATTGAGGCAGGGCACTGGCGAATCACAATAGTATTGATCGATTATTATTGGGTTGGCTGTGTCTACCATTTGGACATTCGAAAATACAATATTGCTTGCCAGGCCTGAACCACCCTGTTATTTTATATTGACATTTTCAAGCATCAGTGTTCACTATTTAAGACCAAATCAAGTATATATTACATGAAGTAAACAGTTTAATACCTGCCATGTTTTGATTCTCAATCCATTTTCGGTTGCTATTAATTTGGCGCCATCAACAAAGACATTGGAAACAGCTCCTACGGAGTGTTTTTACCAAGGCTTCCTATACTGCAAGGTACATAATTTCATAAATTAAGGCATATAACTGAAAAACATTGATATCAAAGCACCAGTCCAAGCCCTATGTGATTGTATTCATAGGCACAGAGTATATTACCTTATCCCATGACCTGGTCCGCATGTAAGATCCTTAACTGTGATGTTGGAAGATCCCTTGCCAATCGAGATGCAGTCATCCCCTGCACATTTTGTTCTCAGTTAATAATTATTGTGCAGGCCTGTAAAAGTTAAACACCAAAAGGAAATTGGAAATTTAAAAAAAATAAATCTATTTGTATTTGAAGGAATTTAATTTAATTTTTTGGATTTATTAAGGAATTTTGATTGGCCCTAAGGACACAACAATGGAGTCCCAATCCCCCAAATTTTTAAATATCTGATTTGCTAATTTTCCATTCCACTATTATGTCCTCCACCATAAGTCGCCTGATTGCTAGTGGGATTTGAACCTGATTTGATCCTTCATTTTTATTTGAAGGATTAGCGGGTAAAACTTCAATCTTTTTATTTCTTGGTGTTCTTAAACTCATTGATCTATGATGTTCGTAGAAACAATTGAAGAAGCAGAAGTATTCTACCATGAAGTATCTAATCCAAATAAGGTAGTTGACTTAAAAATGCCAATATTCCTAGCATTGATTCAAACTCGTCACAGGAGTAATTCTAAACAGATCTTAATTTATTGAAAGTTGAAAAGTGAGGACTCAGAAGGTTATACAAAGGAAATACATTGTCTTTATCTTTCCATTGAGTAAAAGATCTAGAAATTTTACCTGAGCCAATGACACAATCCCGTATGAAAACATTTGTGGAATATTCCATATGAATCCCGTCTGTATTTGGACTGGTTTCTGGTGCCACAATTTTAACTGAAATGGCTTGGACATTGTCACATCCAAGAAAACTAAATGGAAGTGAGGACTCTCAATAATTGTAATTCCTGATATAATAACCTTTATGCTATATTGGAATTAAATGGCCTACATATACAAAAATTTATTCAAATCCTGTAAAGATATAACCTCCGCCACATTTGAAGATGAAAACAAAGTGATTAGGCAAATGTTATTGTAAATAACAGTAACTAACCGATGGAGACTTTCTGCAGAATCGCTGGAGTGTAAACCAAACAAAAGATTGTTTCAGAATTCATTCAAGTCTTAAACTAAATTTTCTAATAAAGATTTGAGATTTCCTACATTTGAGCGAGCAACAGAAAATATTTAAATGAATTACAAAATTAACATCTTCAGAATCCTTCAAATTTACAGAAATTATTAAAAAGATTCAACTGTTGTATTAAATTTATAATAAGATCACATATGACCTTCTGATTTACTGTTTTGCAAGCTAAATACCACCACCTACGTCCTTCTCCGAAAATCACACCTCTTCCTGTCAGGTTGAAGTGATCAAGGTGCCTAAATTCGAGCCATACTTTGGATTTCGTCCATCTAGCTGGATTTTTAGGCGCAACAATTGTTCCGTCTACCTGCAAATGTTGTTTTATATTTTAATTTGTTTCATTAAGCTTAAAATATGTGTAATAGTAACGAATTTAAGAAAATCCAAACCTGAAAATTGAAACCAGGCTCACAAGGTCCTCTGAAAATTGAATGCTTCAGAAGAAATGTCTTACGCTGCGGAACAAGCAAAGTTGCCCGAGGTGCTTTACAAGCAGCCGCCCATGCCAGTGAGAAAGCCTACAAAAACATATTTGTGCAAGCTCTCAATTAAAGCCAAAATGGCTTTCAAAGGGTAGTGAAAAAAATTAAGATAACAAGAAACAACTCATTGCTGGACAGAGAAGGAGCAAAATGAGAGGGTTCTTGTAAAAATTAACAAAGTACCAGACTCATGCTCAGGAAACAAGCAACTCGAGGGAGTGTTTGGAAACAATTTACACACAGCACAATAAAGAAAACTAAGAGCATGAAAATCAAGATGTTTAGAAACAAATCTTTAACTAGCTGGTTTCCTGAAAACGACCGTAGGAATTTTAACAAAATAAAATTAAATCCCAGGCTTCAAAATTTAGCGAAATGACAATCAAATTACAGTATTAGAAATAAAGATGACATAAAAAAACTTATCTTGACCATGAAAATTAGCACATTAAATACGAATCTTTGAAGCTTACCGCGGGATAATTTTACATTACAAGCTTTGAGATTTAGGAAGAATATGACAGTGAAATTATCTACCGAAACAAGGATGATAAACAAAAACTTCAATTCAAGGATTCCTTAAAGCACTCCAGACAGAAGGCAGAGGCACTTTCCGACGACCTTTACGTTCTCCATTGATAAATTAAAATCATCGAAACTTAAATAATTTATCTTTGGTTCCTTTTGTAATGCTTACAGGCGCATGATAATTTTATTTTGCATGTTTTAAGACTCGGAACTTGTAGTATCAGAAATACAGATGACAAACAACTCTTGATCATTAGACTTAAAATTGACAACTTCTTCGAATTTTGAAGGGACGAGAGAGTATATTACGTGAAAGCATAAATATTGCCTGGTAACCTTAAAATATATTGCCAGAAGTAAGGATAACAAGAAAATTTACGAGATGCTTAATAATGTACAGGGCATGCTGATCAAATGAAAACATTATAAACGCATTGATACAGTTTACTCAAACGCCGTTAGTATAAACATTTATGAGTTCTCCCATAATCGACAAAAAAACATTTCTGGTCCTATTCTTTGCAAAGCTTTAAGGCGAACTATGTGTTTAGCTTAATTTGACAAGGAAAATAACTACAAGTCCCTTAAAAGACTATGTTTGTGGATGCCTTGCAATTTCAGCCAAATTTCGTTGATGTATTAAATTTTTCATTGAAATAAAATGACGCAATGAATTTTTTTAAAGGCCTAGGTAAAGTCAATGAATGCAAAAAGGCTGATTATTTGATAAGGTTTGCTAAATCACTGTTCAGTTTCTCACGAAAAGAAGCTCTAGATTTGCACTAAAATCTGGTGAAGTTACAGTTTCAGAAATAAAGATAACAAGAAAATAAATGTCATGCTAAATAATGTACACAGTAAACGAAGGCACTAAATTTGAAGAGCAAAATCGACACAAAAAATGTTGTCATGTAGCCTACAGCACAAAAATGTCCTTTGAAAAGATTATCTGTTCTCATTCTTTGTTGTTTAAGGTGCAGAAACAATTTGAAAAATGGAAATTCAGTCAAAATATTTTATCACCCTGCGTATATGAATTCCTCTCAAAATTTATTTTTTTCTATTCTTTAAGCTTTGAGGTTTATCAGGACGCGAAGTTATTTCTGTAAAAGAATTTAGACAATGAATACGCTGTATCCAGGGTTTTACGTTATCCGCTGCAATATTTTTCTGAAAACTCCAGCCATAATATTATGATGTTATTAGCGGAAGCCATTAGTAATGCATTCTAGCTGTCTGCTGCTATAATTCAAGTTCAGACCCCAAAAGAAGCGGCGGATGGGGCAAAAACGGTTAGGATTCACAATAACTAATATTTTTAAGATTCAGAAATAACAGAAGGACAAAATTAGCTACCTTTGTATCATCTTCCAATCCATTTCCTACTGCGCCATATCCTTGCACATCGAAGAATTTCACAGCATGAATGTCCGAACAGCTTGAATTCCTATTTCTGTCAAGATATTCATGATTGCCAGCACTGATTAAACCTAGGTTGAAATTGGCTTCAAGTATAGTGCAAATAAAGATGAAACGCAGAAGATATAGAGAAATGTTTTCCATTGAAGCTTTTTCGAAAGCACGACTGATTCTTAGAAAAATTTACAGGCGCCTGGACTTTTTAAAACTATAAAAGGTTTGCATCATGATAAAAGTTAGTTAACACGGATTACGGGATGCTTAAAACTAAATAACTATCTCACAGTAATGAAGTATGGTATCATTAGTGACTCATTGAATTAGACAAAGTATTTAAAATTGCGAAAATAGGGAAAATGTTTGAGGAGATGATTCATCCTTGGAATTATTCTTTTTCTTTCGTAATGCCATGGCATGGCATAGGATGAATGTGGTCTCACCAAACCTCTATAGAGTTAAAAAAATATAAGTTTTTTAAATTTAATTTAATGAATTAATTTATTTTATAAGATTTTAGTTTAAACTTTTACTCCAATCCAACACAAAAAGTGATAGCAACAGTATTATTTTTCATTTTCATTTTTATTTGGCAAAGTTTTGGGATCAAACAATTTATGTTAGCAATTACGTTTCTACTAAAATTTAATTAAAGCATTGTTAAATATGGTTGTTAGGTTTGTGATATAATATGTGTTAACCAAATAGTTATTATGCAGATTGTGTTAGTGGTAAAATTGTGAGAGCATGATGCTTACAAAAATATTCCTTTTGATGTAAGTTCATGCTAAATATGATATTATTGCATTAGAATTTGAATCGATTACATCTACTAATTGGGTTTCCTTTTATTTTCGCTGTATTTTTATATATTTTTAAAAAGGTGTTATTCCTAGAGATTTTAGATTAATCAAAAGTATGGGGGATTCATTATGTAAACTTATGTCCTATCATGTGTATTTATATAATAATCAATAATACTCCTATTTCTTAATCTAAATCTTAATATTCTATTATTAATACCCCTTCCAATACAAATTTTCAATTCTGAAGTACCATTTATTTTATTGTATATATAAATTACATATATTCCTATAACATTTTTAATACCCATTTTAATTTTGCCTCTTCAATATTAGATTAAATATTGACATTTTCACAATATTAATTTATTTTTCCACTTAAAATGTTGATCAAATTCTTATTGGCCTTGAAGTGTACAAAACCCTCATTATTTGTGTAATTTGATATATCTCTCTTCCTTTCTTTTCTATCTACATTTGTTATTAATTAAGCTTTATATACTAATGTTTAGGGTCATATGCGGCTACATTATTCTAGTTAGTTAAATTTATTAAGGTTCATGATATCCATTCTCCTAAACGCATTGAATCAAATGACAAAAATACACTTTAACAATGATATTATGAAGGATGTACTAACAATTGAGAGTTATGTAGTATCATTACTCTAAAAATACATGTTGATTCTCTAAAAAAAATGCCACTACTTTGAAAATAGACATAATAAATTTGATATGAATTTAGGGATTCTTCTTTTACCCCATACATAATCCTCCTCCCTTATCTTTATCACTTCATATATCCTACTCTCAATATTTAGAATCCCTAGATAATACTTTGGATTGGAATCTCATATGATCAAAAGTGAACAAATATCATGTGGAGGAATCAAAATACATATTTGAATTTTGCTTGGATATAAGGGTAAGTGCAGCAAGTTGGTGGACAATTAAGTGGACATAAAAACTCGAATTTAGGTACTGCGTGATCATTTGTTTGAACAGCGATCACGGTCCTCGAGACCCAAAAAAAAAAAAAAGACCCATGACTCCTCATTTTCCCCCATTTTCCTTTCCAACCGCGATTTCTCCTAGACCTTTGGCACTCATGCTTTGAATACCCCCTAAAAATTGCTCTTCTTGGACTTCTAGATTATGATAGTTTCAACCATGCCGCCAAGACAAAGAGGTAAGCCCTCGATTTTGATCATTTTTTTACATTTTAGGTTATTTTTGTGATTTTCATGGGTTTTTCAATTTTTTATTTATGTATATAATTTTTTTATTTTGTCAGTTGCTCGACAAGCTCGTAATCCTGCAAACCATCGAAATATTCCTCAAAACCCTCCAAAAATCCTCAAAACCCTCCAAACATTCCTCAAAACCCTCCTCCAAACATAGATCCGCCTCCTGTGGCTCCTTCTATCCCCACGGAACCAACAGGAACACAAGTTGATATCATTGGAAGAATTCGACAAAATAAAATTGTCATTGAGAACCTTATTCAGACTATAAGACAAAATCATGCCACAAATCCATCCCACATGACTTTAGCCAACACATTGCAAACATTGATTGGAAAAGTCGACTCTGCAACCAACCAAATAGACAGATGGAATACCTTTAGAGGTGATTGTAGGCGGTGGTATGCAGATAAATTATCCCATGCGGTTGTAAAAGATAATTTTTTTGGAAAAGACCGCATTTGTGCATTATTTATTGATCCAAGAACTAATGCCCCCGTAACTACTTACAAATGGTTCTCAATCCATTGGTCCCATGATGACCGAATCAAGAACAATTTTTGGGACCGATAGTGGATGGTTTTTGATTATCTACCGTGCAATAAAAATGAGGTTCCTCTCTATTTTTGAAGAAATTATATTGTGAGTTCGTGCTTAATGAGGTCCCAAATTATTTAATTTTTTTGAGTTTTATGGGCGAGGAGGTGGCTCTGCATAGAGTAGACTTGGTGCGCGTGTAGGTCAACCAAGGATCCCCATGCCCCAAAATCCCCACTTGCCTTTAGTTATCCCTCCTACAGTGAAGGAGGTTGTGGAGATTGACACATTACATGCATTGAGGGAGCTCACCGACACTCTGACCCAGCATAGTGACCAGATTACATCTGGTGATGTTGGTTGAGGTGCCGGTTCTAACGCACCACACTACTATGGATCATTTGGTGCTATATGCACTACGGGAAAACATCATTTGTTGGATCACATGAATTATTTTCTCTAGATGAGATGATGGCAGATGTTTTTGGAACTAGTGCAAAGGATCTTGGTATTTCATAGGTAAATGTCAAATAAATATTATATATATACAATAGTTTAATTCATGTTTGATATTTTAATATATATGTATTTGATTATACGTTATGTACATACATGTAAAAACTATTTTTTTAATTTTATTTTAAATAGCAAGATCCGGTGAAGGAAACATCCGGTGTTGACATGCTAGCTACTATAACTGGGCGTGTTACAAATGTAAGTTTCAAGTTGTACTTAAATTTCAAATTTCATTTAATTGTGCACTTTTATTGTTATAATGTTTCACCTATACATGTACATATTAATATATGTTTGTCTTTTATATGCAGGAGCCTAGTGGGTCATCATCTATCTAGGAACTAAGGCTATTGGCACACCTCACACGACTTTTACGCAATTAGTTTCTCTTTACAGTTTCTCTTTACACTTTGTTTCTAATTGTGGAAGTTCACGTGGATTATGCTTTAGGTTTGTTATGTGGCGTAATGTAGATTAATATTGATTTGTACATATTTTTTTTGCATAGCTTATGACTTCAGAGAAACTCCTCCATATATGTAGACTATGGAGGCTACCGTAGATATCGCCATAACATCTGGCAGATCCACTAACCGAGGTACAAATTTTCAAATTTGTTAAATTTTGGAAAATTATTTCTTATTACATAAATCTACAATATCAACTTTTGTACATGAAATATTTAATTTGAAATTTAATTATTTATATGTAGCTTACCCTCTTGTGAGTCTACTCTTGTCCCCTGCGATGTGTCAATGAAAATTGATAGGGATCATGACATGCAAGTAAGATTTCACATGAATTTTAACTAAATTTTAAGTTTGTAAATTTTGAATGTATTTTAAAAATTTGGGTGTTAAAAACTTGTTGTTTATGAATGTGCAGATTAGGTTGTAGGTCTCGCTTAGAGATGCCTAGGAGCACACTGATGAAATCCGTAGTGCCATCTACCTCCACTACATCCCTAAGTCATGGACATGCTACTTCTAGCAGGGCGAAGAGAGGGAAGATGTTTCATGATTAGATTCATAGGACTTGGATGTACATATATATAATATATATATAGGTCATCTGGTCCTAGTTCATGATTCTTCATATAGTCCATTGTATATATAGCCTTATGCGACCGCATGTGGTCCTATATGTATAACACACTTAGTTCGATATGTACACATGTTATGAACTTATATTTTTAGAGACATGCATCCAACACACTTAGTTCGAGATGTACACATGTTATGAACTTATATTTTCAAAGACGTGCATCCAACACACTTAGTTTGATACATTATATATCCATGTGTTGGTTTTCATAACGATATTACTTCTATGTTTGATTCGATTTCATTGCACATTATATCTTTCTATGTATGTATGTTCTATGTATATTATTTCTATATGTATGTTTGATTTAAAATTAAAAAACCATGTCCCAGAGCACTACATGGTACAATTGTTAAGCAAACCTATTCCATTAAGCAAAACCTATGATAACCATGCTAGGTGAACTACAAAAGGGCAATATGTAATTAATTTTTTCACAGTAATTATGTAGGGTGTATGTGCAACTCTAATTATTTTCCCACCTCCTAACAATGTGCACATCTTTGAAAGAATGGTTGTGAGGGAATTTCTATAACTAACAATTTTTATTTTAAATCTAACACTCATTTGTTGCATATCAACTAATACGAACATTGTTAGAAATAAGTGAGGTAGAGTTCATCTTGAACTATATGAATATAACGTTACTATGGTGCAACATTGCATGGTACAATTGTTAAGAAATTAAGGGAAGCATTTATGTATTGTTTTAGAGATTATCTCATTAATAGGGCTTATCCCATTGATCAATAAATACACCTTAATATCTCTTTAAAATTTGGTGCTATGCCAATCAAATAATAAGTTACACATGATTTGATTCTTGTAAGTAGATTCACTTCCCTATTAAGTCCTCTATGTTTTTGTATTCAAGCACACACTTTAAAAACCTCATTTTTTTGTATACCCTACAATCCTTCTAGTCCAAAATACGGGGTTTTGTGAGGGGTTTGTCAAATAATTCACATCCTTGCCATTCCAAAGTATTTGAAAAAATTTCAAGGTTCTTTAATGAATTTTAAAATGATATATCACTTGGAATTTGTGAACATAAGATATTTATTTAGCATGTTTGTACATATGTTACGACATATCAATCTACATAAGAAGACATAAATATGTATGTAATGTATATTGTCAAATAATTCATATCATGAAGAACTCTAGTGAGGCCCAAATTAGTGTTAGACCACCTGATCCATAGCCTTCTTGGAATTCCTTGAGCCTTCGTGGCATAAATGTTTACAAATTGTCGTCGCTTCTATGTAGTCCTAAGAAATGAACAGAGGTGAGTAGTGATAAATCATGCCTCGGGACATCGTGGCACCACATAGACTCCACGACATGTATGGTTGGCTAGGTGAATGCTAGAGGAAGTGTCATTTCGGGTGCGTAACAACGTTGTTACTTTCGGGCTACTTCATTCATTCGGGCATAGTCCTTTAAGAGCCCCAAGACCAAAAAACCGTTCAACTTTGACGAATGACTACGTTGACTCCTTGGCACCTAAGGATGTCTCGTCTAATCCTACACCTCTATGTAGGGACCCTCTACAATATCCCTGTCTCATTTTTTCCTTATCCAATCAGCGCTCTCGCTTCCCTATTGTTTTAAGACAAGCGAAATAGTGTAGTTTGAGGTAGTGTAAGGCTGTCAAACACTATATTTTGTAAACAGTGGGTCGTGGTACCAAAATGACTACATGAAACATCTAGGTAGCCAAGTGAATTCTAGAAGAGGTGTCATTTTGATGCGCAACAACGTCATTGTTTCCGGGCTACCTCGTTTGGGCATAGTCTCTTTAGAGCCTTGAGACCGAAAACTCGTTCAACTTCGAAGGGTGACTACGCGGACTCCGTGGCACCTAGAGACATCTCGTCCAATCCTACACCTTGGCATAGGGACCCTATATAATATCCTATCTCAGTTTTTTTCCTTCTCCAATCGGTGCTCTCACTGCCCTATTGTTTGCAAATGCATGAAATAGTGCAGTTTGAGACAATGTAAGGCTGTCAAATGCTATATTTTGCAAACGATGAATTTTGGCACTAAACCGACTACATGTCGACACATTCAAGTGGCTAGGTGAATGCTAGAGGAGGTGTCATTTTGGTGTGTGACAACGTTGTTGCTTCCGGGCTACCTCGTTTGGGCGTAGTCCCTTAAGAGCCCTGAGACCAAAAATCGTTCAACTTCGACGGGTGACTACGTGGACTCCATGGCACCTAGAGACGTCTCATCCAATCCTACACCTTAGTGTAGGGACCCTATACAATATCCTGTCTTAGGTTTTTCCTTCTCTACTCGGTGCTCTCATTGCCTTATTGTTTGCAAACGAGCGAAATAGTATAGTTTGAGACAAGTATAAGGCTGTCAAACACTATATTTTGTAAACGATGGATCATGGCACAAACGGCTATGCAGAAACATCGGTGGGTAGGTGAATGCTAGAGTATTTTTGGTGCACAAAAATGTCGTTTCTTCCAAGGTACTTCATTCGAGACATAGTCCCTTAAGAGCCCTGAGACCAATAAATTGTTCAACTTCGACGGGTGACTACAAGGACTCCGTGGCACCTAAGGACGTCTCATCTAATCCTAAACCTCGGCATATGGACCCTCTACAATAGCCTATCTCAGTTTTTTCCTTCTCAATGGTGCTCTCGGTGCCCTATCGTTTGCAAATGCGCAAAATAGTGCGGTTTGAGATAGTGTAAGGTCATCAAACACTATATTTTGTAAACGGTGTGTCGTGGCACCAAACCAAATGTGATGACACATCTATGTGGGCAGGTGAATGCTAGAGGAGGATTTGTTTTGGTGCACGATAAATGTCGTTACTTCCTAGGCTACCTCATTGGGCATAGTCCCTTAAGAGCCTTGAGACCAAAAACTTGTTCAACATCAACGAGTGACTACCTGCAGACTCAAGTGGCACATAAAGAAGTCTCATATGATCAAAAACCTCGCAGTGTAGGAACCCTCTACAATAGCTTTGTCTTGATTTTTTACTTCTCCAATGGGTGCTCTCGTTGCCTTATTGTTTACAAACATGTAAAATAGTGCAATTTGAGACATAGTGTGTAAGGTGTTAAATGCTATATTTTACAAACCGTGGATCATGATACCAAACCGAATGCACTTTGAAACATCTAGGTGGCTAGGTGAATGCTAGAGGAGGTGTCATTTTTATGCATGATAACTTCATTTATTTTGGGCTACTTCATTCGGGCATAGTCCCTTAAGAATCTTGAGACCAAAAATCGTTCAATTTCTACGGGTGATTATGCGGACTCCGTGGCACCTAAGGACATCTCGTCTGATCCTACACCTCAACGTAGGGACCCTCTACAATATTCTATCTCAGTTTTTTCCTTCTCCAATCGGTGCTCTCGCTGCCCTATTGTTTGCAAACGTGTGAAATAGTGTAGTTTGAGACAGACAGTAATTTGTTAAACACTATATTTTGCAAACAAAGGGTCGTGGCACCAAACCGAATACACCAAAACATGCGGGTGGTAAGGTGAACACTAGAGGAGGCATCATTTTGGTCTGTGACAACGTCATTACTTCTGGGCTACCTCGTTGCTCGGGCATATTCCCTTAAGAGCCCCGAGACTAAAAAATCGCTCAACTTCCACTGGTGACTATGCGTACTCCGTGACACCTAAGGACATCTCGCCCAATCCTACACCTCGGCATAGAGACCCTCTATAATATCCTCGCACCAAAACATCTAGGTAGTCAGTCAGGTGAATTCTAGAAGAGGTGTCATTTTGATGCGCAACAACGTCATTACTTCTAGGTTACCTTGTTGGTGTAGTCCTATTGAGCCCCGAGACCAAAAACTCATTCAACTTTGAAGGGTGACTACGCGGACTCCGTGGCACCTAGAGATGTCTCATCCAATCCTACACCTTGGTGTAGGGACCTCTACAATATCGTATATCAGCTTTTTTCCTTCTCCAATTAGTGCTCTCATTGCCCTATTGTTTTTAAAGGCACAAAATAGTATAGTTTGAGACAATGTAAGGCTATTAAACACTATATTTTGCAAACGGTGGGTCATGACACCAAACTGACTATGCCGACACATCTAGGTGGCTAGGTGAATTCTAGAGGAGGCATTTTTTTGGTGCGTGACAACGTCGTTGCTTCTGGGCTACCTCGTTCGGGTGTAGTCCTTAAGAGCACTAAGACCAAAAAATTGTTCAACTTGGGCAGGTGACTACGCGGTCTTCGTGGCACCTGAGAGATGTCTCGTCTAATCCTACACCTCAAAGCATATGGACCCTCTACAATATATTGTCTCAATTTTTTCCTTCTCCAATCGGTGATCTCACTTTGCCTTATTGTTTGCGTAAACACGTGAAATAGTGCGTTTGAGATAGTGTAAGGTCACAAACGTGTATATTTTGCAAATGGTGGATTATGGCACCAAACCGAATATGCGAGACACATTTGGGTGGCTAGCTGAATGCTATAGGAGGTGTTGTTTTGGTGCGTGACAATGTCATTTCTTTCAGGTTACTTCGTTCGGGCATAGTCCCTTAAGAGCCCTGAGACCAAAAAATTGTTCAACTTCGGCGAGTGACTACGTAGACTCCGTGACACCTAAGGATGTCTTGTTTGATCATACAACTCGCGTAAGGACCATATATAATAGGGTGTATTGTCTTATTTTTTCCTTCTTCAATTGGTGCTCTCTTTGTCCTATTGTTTACAAACACGCGAAATAGTGCGGTTTGAGACAATATAAGGCTATCAAACGCTATATTTTACAAACGGTGGGTCGTGGCACCAAACCAACTTCACCAAAATGTTTGGGTGGCCAGGTGAATGCTAGAGGAGGTGTCATGTTGGTGCGAAACAACGTCATTTATTTTGGGCTATCTCATTCGGGTGTAGTCCCTTAAGAGCCCTAACACCAAAAAATTGTTCAACTTTGACGTGTGACTACGCAGACTCCATGAAACCTAGAGATGTCTCATCTAATCCTACACCTCAGCGTAGGGACCCTCTACAATATCCTATCTCAGTTTTTTCCTTCTCCAATTGGTGCTCTCGCTGCCCTATTGTTTGCAAATGCACGTAAAATAGTGCAGTTTGAGACAATGTAAGGTGTCAAACACTATATTTTGCAAACGGTGGATTGTGGCACCAAACCGACTATGCCTTGACACATCAGGGTGGCAAGGAGAATGCTAGATGAGGCATCATTTCGATGCACGACAACGTCATTGCTTCTTGGATACCTCATTCGGGCATAGTCCCTTAAAAGCCTTGAGATCAAATAATTGTTCAACTTCGGACGGTGAGTATGCGAGACTCTGTGGCACCTAGAGATGTCTCGCCTCGATCCAAAACATCGGTGTAAGGACCATATATAATATCCATCTCTATTTTTTCTTTCTCCAATCGGTGCTCTTGCTACCTTATTATTTGCAAACGCTTGAAATAGTGCAGTTTGAGACAATGTAAGGCTGTCAAATGCTATATTTTGCAAATGGTGGATCGTGACACCGAATGACCATCTTATGCCGAAACATCCAAGTGGTAAGGTGAACGCTAGAGGAGGCATTATTTTGGTTCTGGTAACGTCATTTATTTTGGGCTACTTCATTTGGGAATAGTCCCTTAAGAGCCCTGAGACTAAAAACTCATTCAACTTTGACGGGTGACTACGCAGACTCCGTGGCACCTAAGGATGTCTCGTCTAATCCTACATCTCGGGGGTAGGGACCATCTACAATAGAATTTATGGTTTTTTCTTTCTCTAATCGGTGGTCTCGCTGCCCTATTGTTTGCAAACACGTGAAATAGTGTAGTTTGAGACAGTGTAAGGATGTCAAACGCTATATTTTGCAAACGGTGGGTCATGGCACCAAACCAAATTCACCAAAACATCCGGGTGGCTAGGTGAAAGCTAGATGAGGTGTCGTTTTAGGTACGTAACAAAATAATTTCTTCTCGACTACCTCATTCGGGCGTAGTCCCTTAAGAGCCCTAAGACCAAAAAATTGTTCAACTTTGACGGGTGACTACGTGGACTCCATGACACCTAGAGACATCTCGGCCAATCCTACACCTCGACATAGGGAACCTATGTCATATCATGCCTCAGTTTTTTCCTTCTCCAATCGGTGCTCTCTATGCCCTATTGTTTGCAAACGCACAAAATAGTGCAATTTGAGACAATGTAAGGATGTTAAACACTATATTTTACAAATGGTGGATCGTGGCACCGAACCAAATGTTATGACACGCTCGGGTGGCTAGTGAATGGTAGATAAGGCATCGTTTTGGTACATAATAACGTCATTTCTTCCGAGCTACTTCATTTGGGAATAGTCCCTAAAGAGCCCTGAGACCAAAAAATTATTCAACTTCGACGGGTGACAACGCAGAATCCATGGCACCTAAGGACATCTCTTCTAATCCTAAACATCGGTGTAGGGACCCTTTATAATAGCCTATCTCAAGTTTTTTCCTTCTTCAATCGGTGCTCTTGTTGCCCTATTGTTTGCAAATGCGTGGAATAGTATAGTTTGAGACAGTGTAAGGTGTCAAATGCTATATTTTGCAAAAGGTAGGTCGTGGCACTAAAATGACAACGCTAAAACATCTGGGTGGCTAGGTGAACACTAGAGGAGGTTTCATTTTGGTGCGCGACAACGACATTACTTCAGGCTACCTTGTTTGGGTGTAGTCCCTTAATAGTCTTGAGACCAAAAATTTGTTCAACTTCGACGGGTGACTATGCGAACTCCGTGGCACCTATGGAAATATTTTCCAATCCTACACCTCGGCGTAGGGACCCTCTACAATTTCTTGTATCATTTTTTCCTTCTCCAATCGGTGCTCTCTCATGTCCTATTGTTTGCAAATGCGTGAAATAGTGCGGTTTGAGACATTGTAAATTTGTCCAAATGCTATATTTTTCAAACGGTCCATCATGGCACCAAACCAACTACACCGAAACATCCGTGTGTCTAGGTGAATGCTAGAGGAGGCATAATTTTGGTGCGTGATAGCATCGTTGCTTCCGAGCTACCTCGTTTGGGCATAGTCCCTTAAGAGCCCTGAGACCAAAACTCATTCAACTTCAACGAGTGACTATGTGCACTCTGTGGCAGCTAGAGACATCTCATCAAATCATACACCTCAACATAGGCATCCTCTACAATAGCCTGTCTTGGTTTTTTCCTTATTCAATTGGTGCTCTCGCTGCCCTATTGTTTGTAAACGCGTGAAATAGTGTAGTTTGAGACAGTGTAAGGATGTCAAATGCTATATTTTGCAAATGGTGGGTCATGGCACCGAAAAGACTATGTAAAAAAATCTACATGGCCATGTGAATGCTAGAGGAGGAAATGTTTTGGTGTGCAACAATGTCGCTGCTTCGGGCTACCTCGTTCGGGCGTAGTCCCTTACGAGCCCCGAGACCAAAAAATCGTTCAATTTTGACAAGTGACTATGCGGACTCCGTGGCACCTAAGGACGTCTCATCTGATCCTAAACCTTGGCGTAGGGACCCTATACAATATCCTATCTCGGTTTTTTCCTTCTCCAATTGGTTCTCTCGTCGTTCTATTATTTACAAATGTGCGAAATAGTGCAGTTTAAGCCAGTGTAAGGCTGTCAAATGATATATTTTGCAAATGGTGGGTCGTGGCACCGAAATGAATGTGCACACATATAGGGATGGTCTTGTAAACACTTGGGGAGGTGTCGTTTTGGTTCTCTAAGCTCTAGGTGTTTCGGGATACCTCCTCTGGAGCCAAGAACCCCCTCCACAGGTACATAAACCATTATTTGCTTCTCTTTTCTTGTAAAACAATGAAAGCTTCTCTTATCTTCGAGAATTTATAATTCTCTACTAATAGATTCCAACCACGTGAAGGTAGAAGCTTTTATGGCACCACTAACTCTGCACATATAAGTGTTAGTAAAAGAAATTTAAGTTTCAAATCAAAACCATACTAGATATATACAAAATACACAAATTTAATAAATTATATGAACTTAAATTTATCTAACTAAAAAATTTATACATACCAAAGAAATTATATATACAAACATGAGCATTGTAAATTCATTCCAATGAACCATTAAGATCGAATCTACTTTGAATAGCGATACAATATTGCTTCATGATTTGACTCTTGAACCTTCCAAAGAATCTTGTTATTAGGCTTCCTCGATATCTATATAAGTGAATATTTGTCGCTAGAACTAGATGCGAATATAAGAGTATTTTCCGTGTCTCAAAGTATTCAAACACCCAAACAGAGGATTTTTTAATGAATACATTGAAGCCAAGTTCTAAGTAACTACCAATGACCCGTAGGGTACTCAATATCTTCGCCATATATAACATGGGGAAGTTAACTTCTTTATTTCCTCAATGCAATGACATAAGAAATAGTTTGTTCCTTCTTCATTGTCTTCTCATTGCAATAACTGTAAACACATGTCCTACAAAAAAATAAAGGTTTCAACTCAAATTTAAATTACACATATTAAAATTTCAATGGACATACCTCAATACAAAAATTGTAAATAACCATAAATACCTTGTTGCACCAAAATCAAAATTTTGTCAAAGTCCTTGGATGTTGCAACTTCATTTTGCAAAAACAAGTCGTAATACTTGTGGAGGTTGATAACTAGAAAGCAAAGTTAGAGGCCTACAAATCCATCCATCCACCCATTCTTATGAATCACACTCAAACAAAGATGACAAATTCGATACAAGATGCATAAAAACATGTCAACTTTCTTGTTCATGTGGCCCATGAAGTAGCGTTTGAGCTACAAAATGAGTGCATATCACTGGACCCAATGAGTTTCATACAATCCTCATAGTTAGCAATTTGTTGTTCCTATATTAACCAAAAATATTTACAAAATGTGGAATTTTCTTGAGAACCTCGGGCCATGTTGTCAATACACCATTCCACTATGTTTTTACATATTTCAATTTAGCACCATATTTGTACTTCAAATCTTCTCTTGCATGAGATATTTTCACACATGCTCCTATACTATCATGCTCTCCTTTTCCATGTCCAAGCCTCGGAAAGCTCCAAATATGTTGCACACCCATCTTGACGTGCATCCTACTCATCCAATAAAACATTCATGCATTATTAAACCGAGACATGCAATTATCTCGACCATATATAATTTTGTTTGAAGTGGATGTCCCTATCGACAAGTTTCCATAAAATAACTAGAAATACCCTTGCACAAATTCAAGTAGAATGAGTACGATCATCACTGATATAAAAGTGATACTCTCTTAAATTTTTCGATCATTCTCTGTATTGTCGGGAGAATGTATAAATGCTATATGCACAAAAATGACAATTTGTAATAAGTTGTAATATTGTGATTGAACATCCATTTGTGGTTGCAATGTGTAATTCTTTGCAAAATCAACCACCGAAACAATAGTACCAATAGGAAATGGGTCCTTGTATATCTTGAACTATTCATCCAACCATCAAGCTTTATGTGTATGCCTAGCATACTCTTAAACAATTTCATCCTTAAATTTTCTCACAAATTGAAAAATGACATATGTTTTGTAACTAGATCACACATTTAGACTCTTTTCCATAGTTCAACTAGTATAGAACTGATTTATATTTATCAAACTCAACTAAATTATGTCCTATTGCACCTTCAATTTTCTCATGGATGCAACTTTCCGATTTAGATAATCCACTACATGTACCACAACTTCCATCTAAACAATCCTAACTATAAAGTGATTGTCTAACTTCTTTTTCACAAAATATCGTAGAGAATGAAATCCCTAAAATATATTGGTAGAACTTGAACACAACATTCGATAACATATTTTTAGAATGAAAATTAGAATGAATACATAAACATTTAGCATAATGCATTGCAAATTCAACATGTTTGCCTACAACAAGTGGTGCGAGCATGGTTGATTTTCACATAGAATGGTTTCAACATTTCAAAAAAATGTTGACTAATTTTAATTTCCAGATGCTCTTGTTCAAACTTAAAAAAATTGTGTTTGAGTCATATCTAAGAAATGATTTGGATGTGGTTCGTGATTAGTAGAACCAACTCTCCATTTTACAACATCTCTTGTATTAGGTGAAACTCTAGTGTTATCATGCCAAAATTGAATAACAACTTCTCTTATAGCATTAGAATTATATTTGTCCTTACGTGGTGCTCTAGCAGAAAATGCCCAAAAATTGGTGTTATTGAGTGATTGAAGGATATTACGTCTTTCAATTGCTTTCATTAGAGTTTTTGATTAACTTGCAACATTTGACTTGTTTGCGTAATCAAACATTTTTTTATTGATTCACTTACAACACTAGTAGCAAGTACACGACGCACAATATTACTATCCTAGTGCGTCTCTTGACACCAACAATGTGATATGCATCATGAAGGTTTTCAACAATTGTAGAGGTTTGACCACATATATTAGATGTTTTCAATCCTAAGGTGTTTAATGTAGGTCTCATTTTAATCAATTTCATCAAACTAACCAACAAATGACATCTTTGGGAATCATTTAAAATTTCAAAATGATTATCCCAAATTTTAGTGGCTTTTCTTTTGATTTTCCATTCAGAAAGTTTGTCAGACATTGGTTTCAAAATGTTTTCATCAATTTCAATAAAATAATTAGGTTTCTTATGAAAATCCTAAGAGGTGTTTTTGACTAATGTTTCTTTTTTACAGTTTCAAACCATGAATTTCCTTATTCAAAATTTCATTAACTCCTTCAATTTCAACATTTGCTAAATCACGAGTATTTAATTCTTCTTCAACATTGATAGTAAAAACATCTTCATCATGAGTATTTAATTCAACTTCAACATTGATAGTAGAAACATTACTTGGTTCCTCATTGCTTACAATAGTAGGGGTTGAAGATGAACCTCTTCTTGATTCACGAAGATTCCGCATTCGCTCAAACATTTTGAAATATATTTTTCTCTAATTCGCGTTTGTGTGTTTTTTTACTTAATGACTTTTTCGTTTCTTGTCTCCCATGATGTTTTTCTTAGGTGATAAGAAAACGTGTAGAAAATGATAGAATTTCACATAATTCATACAAGTAAATTCAAACAAAGTAAAAATCACATGGTAATTAGAACATTGGGATGTGTGTAAATGTGATTTAAGAATGGCGATCATGCTTTACAAAATGCGCTCATGATTTATAAAGCGTGATCATGGTTCTTGTTATAAAACCCACGATCGTGGTTTTATATGTATAATCAAATCTGACCTAAGACTCGGGAAATCTTTGTTTTTCCTCAAGTAAATCTATGGAAGCTCATTATGAAGTGTAAAAGGTAAAAAAACTTCAAATTTTCTCTTCCAAAGACTTGAACCATGTTGAAAAACTGAAAACTTTTCACAAAAATGGTGCCATTGCTTAGGGAGACTGTTAGCTTCATAGAAATATTGATTATAAAGTGAAAAGAATAAGATAAATATCATTTTATAATTTTTTTACTAATAATAGGTCTTTAAGACATTTTTTCCCATGAATGTTCATGTGTATGTTTAAGACTTCAACTTTTGTTTCACTTATCAAAATGTGATAAAACTTATACCATCCCAAGCATGGAGAAATTATATACACATTAAAAAAATATATATTTGATTTTGATATTTTTTGATATAGTTATGGTAGGCAAATGGAAAGCGCTCCATTTTCTAAATCTTTTCAGACCACTTTCACAGAAAAAATCATAAAAAAAAATATTGATTCGAAAAAATACAAAATAAAATCCATCCCAAGATAGACAACTACATCTAACTTTTCACTAAATGAAAAAAATAACAAGATTTGGTCATCCAAATCGCAGCAAACGAACTACATTCTTATAGGTTTTTTTGAAAAAACCAATTCATATAATTTTAAGTGTTTAATATAGCTAAACTTGTCCATTTTAAAAAAAAAAATTAGCAGTTTAGAAACTATATTCTAGATGCTACGATTCATATTTATATATTTTTTCTCATTTTGAGTGCGTGTGTTGCTAATAATCCCTACTAGTTGAGATTTTGCTATTTTTTGCAATATGTCGTCCATTTATGACCACTTTTTTGTCCACTAGCTTGCCGCACTTACCCATAAACAATGCTATTTTACAAATGTGATTTTTCTTAAATTTCTACTAATAAAATGATATTAGATCTATTATATAGAACATGAAAATATTAACTATTAAATAATACAACATCATATAAACAAGATTCACAATGCAACCAGTCCCTGTCACAGTTGAGAGGTGTGTTTGAGGACATGAGAAGCTTCCATGTCCTCTTCAAAAAAAAAGTCATTTCGTGCATACCCAATTGTTTCATGAAAATATTTAGTATAACACTGGTGTAATCTATCCCTATAAACAATAGTAAAATGCCTCAAGGAAAAGTAACTAAATTCCATATGTTATACACTACCACACTTACCGTTTACTTCCAATGTTCAAATATAGAGATCAAAATATCACAATAGTGATTATAGTTGCAAGCATTCTAATGATATTGTAGTTTGGACTTGTCTAGTAATTCCACTTTGTTTCCACCAACAAGATTTGAAATTGTCCAAAGAATGATTGTGAATAATTGGTTGGAAAATCAATAACCTCTGCACTTTAGAAGCCGAGTAGTGATTCTTTCTCACCAATCCTTTATTCCTCATGCATCGTGAATATTCCCATGGTCAATGTGATTAAATTAGGAAAAATAAACAACTTAGATAGAGAATTTCAGCCACAAAGAGATGATTTCTTGTAGTGTTTAGCAAAGTCTATTCCTAGGTGAATTTCCACAGTAGCAGAGCTCACATCTAGCATCTATTCCTTTATCTTTGGCACACTAGGAATAACATGTAATATAGTGTAACACCCACATATTTACCTATTCAAGACCCAAGATAAACATTCCTAAGGTCACTTTTAAGGTCACCCCCAATGGGGACCTCCTAACAAACTACAACAACAAACAACATAGGAATACAAGTGTTGTCATGGTGACTGTTGCCAATACTCCATATTCTTTCTTTGTTGGTCTCCTATCCCCTTTGGTTTATTGTGTTATGCAAACACCCGTAAAATTCAAGGCAATACCTCTTTGGCCTCGTGACCATATTAACAACATCAAAATAATAAAAATACATGCATATAAATATAATCAATTATCGCAACTTAAACCAAGACAAGTAATTTTCCATCGTTCACAATTCCAATTATTCAATTCCGTTATTTTATCAACTAGAAACAAGATCACGACATCAAATACATCATCTAGCATGACTTAATTATCAAAATAAATGCATTATTCCAATATAAGATCAAAATCAACAATTTGATATATCCAAATATGCATATAATCCATCCTGTAAATCATGTCATAAGTCTAACATCCATATTGTCTATAAATTAACTAATCAAAATAACAATGTCCATCTGTCAATATCTAAAATGTGATAGAAAATTCCATAACTCTAGTCTATGCTAAATAACATCATAATCATATAAAAATCGAAGAGGAGTGGGCACTACATCCCCCTCTCCTTAGAATTGACTTCCTCCTGGAAGTCACTAAAAAAATGTGGGAACTGTGCTCTTAGAGGCGTGGCATCCTCCCACATAGCTACTATCTCATCGTATCTATCCTCACTGAATGTGAACTTGATCAATCTCTCTCGCCTCGAAGGTCCAGGTCCTATGCTCTAAAATATGGATGAGATCCACCATCACTTATTCGTGATACTACACCTACAATGAGTTCCAATCTAATACATGAGAAGGATCTGCAATGTACCTCCTAGGTATAGAAACATGAAATACATCGAGGATGTGAGACAAGTCAGGTGAATGCGAATGCTAGATGATAGGTAAAAGGATTGATAAACTCCAATATATCAAAAGGACCCACAAACCTAGGAGAAATTTTAGAGTGTTTTCAAGATAATAGATAGGGCTCTTATGAGGCTTGACATGAAGAAACACCTTTGTGCCCACCTCAAAACTACGATCTGTCCTCCGCCGATACACATATTTCATCTATCTATCCCGAGCCTCCTATAATCTCTCGCCTGATTATAACAACCTTCTCGCTACATATCCTATAGTAAGGTTGGCCCAAGAGATACCTTGCCCTCCAATTTTTCCCAACCGGTGGTGTCCTACACTCCTACCATATAATTCATGAAAAGGAGCCATGCTTATCGAACTATGATAGCTATTATTGTAGGAAAAATCCACCAAATACAAATACTCCTCTCACTCGGTGATGGTCCATGATTTACATCCTAAGCATGTCCTCCAAGATCTGATTCACCCGCTCTGTTTGTCCATCTGCCAGGGTGATAAGCTATACTACAAAGGGAAGTTGATCTTCATCCCGAGAGCATACTGCATGGTAGTCCAGAAGTGAGAAGTGTACAAGGGATCGCACACAAATGAACTTCTGCGGAATCTCATGTATTCTAACAACCTCATCAAGGTATACTCATGCCGTTACACTAGTTGTGTAGGTGGTCTTCACCGGAGAAAAGTGAGACACTTTCATCAATTTATCCACCGTGACCATGATGGCATCATGGTGGTATCTCGATGTTGGTAACCCAACTATGAAACCCATGGAAATGGTGTCCCATTTCCTCATCCCATTTCCACTCTGGTATGGCATGAGGGAAGAGAAGGCTAAACAGGTGCTTATGTTTGGCCTTCACATTCGACACTCTAAATAACATAAAAAAAACTAAGCTACATCTCTCCATAGTCCCCTCCAATGGTACATCTGTCTCAAGGTGGCATGTATCTTCTTCACCCCAGGATGGGCTGAATAAGGTGCATGATGAACCTCTGTCAAAATATCTTGTCTCAATCCTGCATATCTAGAACATATATCCAAACTCTATGCTTGAGAAGACCATCTCGCCTCTAATGAAAATCCATCAAATTTCCCCTCAAGGGGCCTCTCCGAGACTCAATCTCCGATTTTCGGATACAAGGTAGAAGTTGTCGAGAGGAAGCTACCTGCAAAATCTCACTCCACAAATTTGTACCCTGAAGTATCCATAACCACATGCCTCCACCTACTCAAGGCATCTGTGACCATGTTCTCCTTCCCCTTCACATGCTCTATCTCCTTTTTTTACTCACAAAGAAAATCCATCCAATGTCGTTGACGAGCATTGAGATTAAGTTACGTGAAAAGGTGGCTAAGACTCAAGTGATTAGTCATGAGTTTAAATATTTGGCCAAGAAGGAAATGTCTCCATCGAACCAAGGCATGCACAATGGCTATAAGCTCAATGTCATGAGTTGGATAATTGATCTCATAATCCTTGAGTTTGCGAGACTCAAAAGAAACCATGTCAGCCCTCCTACAACAATACACCTCCTAGTCCCGCCAAATAAGTATCTCGTGAAAACAAAGAACTCACCCCGAGGATATGGCACTAGAAGAATAGGTACTATTTTGAACTCCACCCCATACTAAGGGTATGTGCAGTCCTCTACACATGAAAACACTTAGATAGTAATCAGCTTCAGTGTGCAAATGAGCTTATTACACAAAACACGAACTAAAATGACAAAGCATATCAATGATGAAAGAAATGCATATAAAATAAATGCATCGAGGAAATATAAACTAAGTGGTAATACTTCCTTATTATAAATAACGATAAAACTTATTTATACTAGGGCTTCGACCTACTCCCATTAAATTAACCAGAGACTATGTTCCATCTAGCACCTCTAACTGGAAAGCACCTAAATAAATTATATATTTGATAATATATGGTCTTGACCAATGCACCTTAATTTTTCCAGGATGGTGCAAAAACTTTGAATCATACAAAGGTACCATTTTCCCAACCTCAATATTTTTATCCTTGACATTCCTATCATGCCATGCATTTTTCCTTAATATTCCTTCTTCTAACTCCATCTTGCTATTATGTGCCTCTCATCAAGGTTCATGATTTTATCAATACATTCTTCCAATGTTTTTTCATTAGCTAAACCTCATGTGCACGTAATGCACAAAGAAAGTAAAATTAATTCCATGGGAAGAACATCCTCTTTACCAAACACCAACCGAAATGGTGTTGCTTTATTCAACCTCTTGTAGGTTGTCTCATATGCCCAAAGTACAACAAAGACTTTATCATCCCAATCTCACCATCCAGCATCACAATTTTTGTCAAGGTATGGTTCATATATTGTTAAAGGCCTCATCATGATTCCATTTACTGCGGAGGATGATAGGGTGTTTTCCTATGGTGTACAACCATAAATTCATCCAATAATATCTTGATAGTCTCATTAAGGAATGAGTACCCCTATCACTTTTTAAACTTAAAGGGCATCCATTCCGGCTAATAATATTTTCCCGTAGAAACCTTTTTGCATATCGTAGCCTACTTTTGTGTAATGATTTGTAAGCACTGCTTCTACCCATCTTGTAAGATAATTTATACAAGTTATAATGTAGAGTGATCTTGTTATATGTGTGGTGGGAGATAGGGCCCACAAAGTCAATTTCCCACTTCTTGAAAGGCTCTGCACTAGTAATAGGCCTCAAAGTCATTTCATCTCTATGTCCAGGCTTTCCAAGGCATTGAAAATGATCACATGCCTTACAATGTGCTTTGCAATTCTTGTATAACATTTCCCACCATAGGCCAACTAGTAGAAACTTTCATGTAGTAACATCCCCTACATAGTGTCAACCTACAATACCGCCATGAGCATCTTCCATAACTTCTTCACACTCATGCTAAAGTACACACTTTGGCACAAAAATTCATGACGATCAAACTTGTATAAGTATCCAGCGATCAACATGCAAGGTGTTACATGAATATCAAGTTTTTATTTTCAAAGGATTTCATTCCCACTTGTGCTAAACCTATGTGTAAAAAGACAACAATATCCTCTAAGTCTTGAGTGCACAGTTCAATCTAAATAGTTACGTATCCAACATTGTGTCCTCAATGCTCTATGCATCCTCTCTCGAGTGAATCCTTGATAAATGATCTAGACCATAATTTCTCCTACCCGACTTAACCACCAAAATAATGTTAAACATGTAGAATAACAAGGTACCCAATGACATAGGCACCGCGGCATATATGATCTTGTTCACCAAGTACTTCATTGTAGTGTGTAGTACGTATAAAAGATAAAATGTGTATCCAACAAGTATTTTCAAAACTCATGGAGCACGTAGATCATGGAAAATGCCTTGCACTCTATCGTTGTGTAATTTTTTTCTACTAGAGTGAGCTTCCGATAGCAATGAAAATATTATGGTCAATGATCCCTTCTCTAGGATAAGCTAGAACCACTCCAATGGCCATGTTAGAGGCATCTACATGAACATGAAAAGGCTTATACCATTAAGGAAAGTGTAGTATAGGCGTTGTAGTGAGCCTTTCCTTGAGATTATAAAACACATGTTGTTGCACCTTGCCCCGAGTAGAACTTGCCTTTTCCATTTAGTAACTCTTCTAATTGTGCGATGATATGAGCATATCCCTTGATAATATTTCTACAATAACTTGTGTGCCCCAAGAATCTACGCACCTCATTCTAGTTAGTAGGTTCCTCTTAGCTCAAAATCATAGCCACCTTACTAGGATCCACTAGCGATCGTTCTTCTGAGATGATGTGCCCAAAAAAATTCCAAAGGGGTGGAAAATATACAATTCTTAATGTTCAAAGAGATGTTCAACTACCTACATCTCTCAAAAATAAACCTTAAATTATCACACCGATATTTCACAATCCCATAGGACCATGTCCAATCATCCAAATACACCGTAAAAACTTGTAAATAAAATCCGGAATGCTTGTACCACTATGCATGAAAATAGTATAGGGGCATTATTTAATCCAAAGGGCATAACCATGTATGCAAAACTTCCCAAATAGGTGGTGAAAGTTATCTTCTCTTGGTCCTCTTTAGCTATCCTCACTTGATGATGTCCATATAATCCATTAGTGAAGGAGCGAGATCTTGCGCCCTAGAACATGTTTAAAAATTTCTTGATGGCGGTGTGGGAAAGGGATCTATGACACATGCAACATTCAACTACCTATAATCCACACAAATTCTAATTCTTCCATCTTTCCTAATGTTGATCACCATAGGTTTCACCCCATTCTCGAATCCTCGATGGGAACAATGATCCCAAAAATTAACAAATTTTCAATCTTTTCTTGTACCTTGATGCACAAGTTAGAGTTCATCTTATAAGGCCTCTTCCTAGCGAGCGTGCACCTTATTTCAGTTTTATCCTCATCTCACCCAATGATTCATGTACAAATTTTAATTCTTGATAGCCCTATGAAAAAAATATTGGAAGTCATGTAGTAACTCAATGATTTTATCAACTTTAGATTCAGATCAATAATCTTTGATAATGACATGCTTGGGTTCAGTATCCATTCCAATGTTAACTTTCTTGGTCTTCATAGGCTGATGGTAGGCACTCTCCTTCTCATCTACTGCTGTCCAAGACTTCACACGTTCCCTCTTTATGCTCAACATCTAGGTTCTCCACCTCTTCATCATCAACTATGTAGACCATCTTACCCTTTTCCCTTTCAAAGCAGGCACGCCCAAATTATTCTAAATCTATCTCTTCCTCTTCAAAACGTTCCCCAGGTGTGACTCACCTAATAATTCTAGAAGTAGGTCCTTATCCTTTGCACTATCTCCCATAGTTAAGCGCTTCATAACTCCGATGCCTCTTTCATCGAGAGGTTTAAAAGAAAAGTAGTTAAAGGTCCGAATCATACCTATAGTAATTTCTTGCCAATTTCTATTCACTCTATTTAAATATGCATAGATATACCATGCACACACACCCCTCACAAGGTGAAATAAAACTTTTCACCCACAAAAAGGCTATAAATATTCCTACCACTATGTCAGAGTCTCTCACACTCACCGAATGTGGTGCTTTGAACATGATCATTACCATGAAATGTACAAATTTGAGTAGACACATTGCTCCTTAAAATATAGCAGATAAAGAAATCCTTACTTATCTCCACTCCAAAAGATTATCCCTATGAACTACTCACCAGCGTGTTTCTATACCACATAAAGTATACACTAATATGTTCCTTCTTTCTACTTGACATTCCCAATGAACTTCTATAGCAAGTAGAAATACTTATGGATTTTCTTCACCAATGTACCTTGGTACTGGATGATACCCAAACACTTGACACTACGTGGCCTACTTACGTGCGTAAGCGCAATTCACCTCTCATGCCCAATCATTTCATTAGTGTCATGTGCCCAATTATCACATGCAACACTCATAGTATCACTCATGGATTGTGCGTCATCTCAATGGAGAAATATTTTGTTTGATGGCTTAAGAACTTAAGGATCTCTAATAGTGTGGACATGAATTATGTTTAGATCTTATTCACTTAATGGTTCTACACATGTCATCAATTTCCCATCTGTTAGAGGTTTAATGATGTGCTCTTCCTTGTTCTCGAGAACTTATATACCCCTTTTTGAAGCATAAATCAATGTTGTTTGCATAACAATAAGGGTGCCTATGTAGTGGTGGGAAACAATCTTCCTTTGCAAGAAGTAAGACTTCAAGGTCCTCAGTAAACTTGGCCTTTTGTATATTAATTTATGCATCCTTTAAAAACTACAATCGGCATGGACTTCATCTAGTTCACCATGAACAACACACTAGAAGATGGATACATTGGAGGTCTACCCATTTGAACCCACACAACCAAAATAACTACATATACTAACACATCTATGTCAATAAAGATATTACTTAAAAGCCAACCATCAACAATGGCATTTAGAGTAATTTCCTTATCATAATCCAAACTATCAGGAGGAAGGTTAGCATGCAAAATATGCCTTTCAAGCTCAATACCAGCACATGAAGTGTTTCCCTTCAACCATTTCCTAATAAAGGAATAATGTTTTCTTAATGCGGTATTTTGAAAACCTCCTTTAAATCATCAACGTCTAACCGATAAATCTTAGTTGAATTATTTTTTTATAACTTCCACGAGTATTCTTTATAACATTATATCTCACCCTGTAGATTTTGAATTACCTCCATGGTTTCTTAATAAATCTCCTTCTAATGCATAGGGTCTAGATACTTTGCATGAAAAACTACCTCCTTAGTAATGGTAGGATTCTATTGTAGTGTTTCCCTTGTGTGCGTGCTTGCCTCGGTGTGGATAGTAATCTTCATAGGTACCAACTCAGGATCCAACGTTAACTTTGACATCCATTGGTCTTCCATGTTGTGTTGTACTCTAACTATTCCCATGCCCTTATTTTAGTGTTTACGTTTATTTCTTAAGTGTTCATACAAGTTGGGGCACTCTTCATAACTATGATTCTTTCCATAGAAATAACACACAATATTCTATGGACATTCACGCTTTGCAATGATTAGGGGATCCACAAGAATATGTTCCATGAGGGAAATCACATCTTCCACCCCCACAACCTCAACCTCTGAATCCTCCTCTATAACCTCGACCTCTATTACGACCTCCATTAAATTGCCCTTCATTATGCTCACGGTCATGATGCTCACCTTTCTCATTAGAATTATTTGTAATACTAGTATGACATATGCCAATATCAATGGCATCATAAATATGACCAAGAAACCTCCAATATTTAGTATGATGAGTGGAAAACCTACAAATCTTACAAGAAGCTGGACACATTTTCCTTATCACATCTACTGCAACAATGGGCACCGACTTGAACTAAGGTCAAAATGACATATCTCGTAATCTAGTAATAATGAGCACACTAATTTATGGGGAAAAATATTCTTAGTATGCCCCTCTACTTCAAATTTTGTGCACCTAATTCCAGTGTAGGTCTTATGTGTTGAATTAGCAGATAATTTCCCAAAACAAAATCCATTGCTGCAATCCAAGCCTCCAAGAATGGGCTCACTCCTATGTCTACACTCCCTACCACCTTGGAGTGAAAAGGTGCTTCAAGTGCCTCGCATGAGCATGTATAAGTTTTATTTGAAAGCACTCTTGTAAAGGGTGTAATCAACCCCCAACGAACCTTTGTGCATGTTAGCTCGCATGTATGTAATAAGATAACTTAGACAAAATTGTTTTGAACCAAAAATCATGCTCCCTAACACTCTCATTAGTTCCCTTCTTGATTTATTTAAGCACACTTATGTTTTTCTACTCAAACTTACAAATAGAAAATTATTTAAGAAAGCATCTTATAGTGATGCATAATATACACAAGTATGATTAGGATCTAACTTTCTATACTGGTTGTGTGTGTACCCCTGCAACATAGTTAAAAAATGACTTGCCTTGTGCTCTAGAGTTGTAATCCCCTTCACACGCCATAGTATCTCACACATATGTATGTGCTCTACTTGCATCATCAATGCCTCTATACTCACGGAAGATGGAGAGACATCTCCATATAATTTTTTAAGGTTAGTGCGGACCTTTCCTACCAGATCCAGAGCTGATATTTCCTCTTGTGTTTCCACCACCTCTACTAGATACAGTAGTACCCAAACCACATGATACTCCTGATTTGCCACTTCCAGAAGGTAATGGGCCAAAGGATGCACTACCTTACACTCCTAAAATTTGTTTAAAATGAACCCCAAAATCTATGAAGTAGAACTACTCCCGAGATGCTCTTCAATGTTCTACACACCCACATTCTATACGACGACACACCATAAAAGATAATGTTATCAATGAATCACAACACCCCTATCGTTTATACAAGTGCATATACTTGAACTCATGGTGTGATTGGATAACATGGGTACTATCTCCAAGTTGTGGGACTTGTTACTTGAGATAGACCTCCAGAGAAAGTTGGTTCTTGCTCCTAAACTACCTGCCACATTCTACTCTAATGCAAGGGAAAATAACTATTTTAATTTAAATTTCCAAGGGACCAGGGAGAGAGAATGCATAAAATGAAATCCTACACTAAAGCGGTGATACACCAGAAAAGGAGGGTGTGAGAGTAGTCTTCAAATGTGTGAAATACAGAAGCAAAGTGCACACTAGAAGAGGTGATGACAATTCTCCATAATCTAGCAAAACGCATTCACAACAATATTTTAAACATACACAATGATAATGGATCCCTGCATGAACATAATAATAGACACAATATTATTGTAATCGAGGTTGAAGGGGCAAGAAGAATTCAAGAAAACACGAGAGGAAGATACATCCGCAAACTTATATTTTATTGCTTCTGATATGCACAGTTCAATCTATTACAAGATAAGGGCATGGATCACCATGCAAGGAGTCCACAACAAGGGCCTGCAACACATTATCTTCACAAAGAAATTTTGGTAGAGCTTTGCTACAAAAACTACCTCCTTTACAATGAGCCCAACACTCCAATTTATAGAAAAATGAGAAGAGAGAGAGAGGGAAAATGAAAATCCCGAAATCTGTCCTTCCATCACTTGTAAGAGGCATTAAATGGAATAAAATGGTTGTATATTACATGAAAAAGGATCCCATATCTTGTCCCATGTGCTGCAAGAGAGAAAGAATGATGACCATGCCTCTTAATTGCACTCCCAACCACCAATTAAAACAACTTTGTTATGAACCCAGCCACGTTTTCTAAAAATATCAATCAATATCTCATCAAATCTGGAATTTATTGATTTTGTACGTCAGGCTCGAGCAATGATTCCAATGGTACCAATTTTGTGTGATTTTGTTGAGAATTGCAAAAGTTATGGCCTTCGAGTGTGGGCATGACTATTTTGGGTCCGCAGGCATTTTTCGTCATTTGACGGGAATGAGCATTAACTTGAATGGAGCCGAATATTTTTATTTTATTTAAATATATCTACCCTCATTAAAAATAATAAATATAGTTTTTTTGGCATACTGAGACGCGTCGTGCTCGTTCGAGAAAGTCCAATTTTGTGAAAATCGAGCTCGAGTCAAAATTTATGGCCGTTTGAAGTTCACGGGTCAAGCGTTGACTTTTCTTCTTTGCCTTCGACCTTTTCGGATTTTCACATCCCGCGCGTACTTTTTCCAGATTGTCCCGGATGAAACATTCTCTCGGCCATCGGCTTCCTTGATTCGGGCTCCTTGCCTCATTCTTTGCGGCTTTTTCACCTTTTTTCACGTCTTTTGGCCCGCGTACTTTTGTCCTATTTTTGTCCCGACGAAAATCTCCGAAGCTGCTTGTCCGAAATGAACCGTCTTTCGAAGGAAAATCGGCCAATCGCATCCCATGCGTACTTTCTTCCCACTGTCCCAAACCACGCAAAATAAAAGACTTGATTTTATTGCACTGCTGATGTCCCATTTCACCTTTTCTTAGATGATCCCTCTTTCGGCGATTCGGCCTTTTCACGTCCCGACGTCCCTGCAACCTGAGGACAAAAATGTCGACTTATCTGATTTTATTTGTATTTCGGCCCCAAACCTGGTACGATGAACCTGGTACGACCCGCACTAGTATGACCCATGCCCTTCGGACCGAAATGCTTCAAAACACTCTTTACAACCTTATTTTTGTATTTTTCCATTTTTCTAACTCGTTGGGATTTCTTCTTGGATGGGAGAGTTAGAGAGAAGCCAGGGGGTCCCAAAACATGATTTTGGGCCTTGAATCTATCTACTTTCTCGGGACTGAATAATTTGATGCATGTTATCAAAATTACCTTGAGGGTGAATTTTGGATAACAGATACCTCTGACATGGCTTTGGACCCCCAAAAAATCGATGATGATTACACCATAGATGAATAAGTCTTTTACCTAATTCACTCAATAAGTTAGCTTGTAAATTAAATTTATCTATCTTTGCTCACACTAGCTTGTTGATTACTAACTTTCGTATACACTTGAAAACCAAGAGCAAGGGCTAGGTCATCGGGTAGATCCACGGATGTGAACCCATGGCCCATCTCAGTTATCTATCGATGCACTCTCATCGAGGTGAAGAGGAACAATACTTTCCCAAATCACTCGGGGACTTCCATATGCTTTCTCATCGTCTTCTACGTGAGCTTTGATTCCTTCATGAGCCATCTCTCTACAACACTATTCATTATGTAACCTCATGTTTTGCTTCTCTCAATCCCTCTTGTGCGCCTCATTGAACTTAAGCTTCATTTCTTATCTTTGAATTTATGCCACCAGGTCTGCCATCGACACTAATCCTTCTCCTACCCTTGCGTGTGGTGGGGTTTAGTTATCCATCGAATTCTCTTCCAAATCCAAGGTTACAATCAAGATCTTGATCACCAAAGTAGGAATACCAGGTGACAAATACGATCCATGGAGCTTTGACAAAATCTGAAACTCAACAATTTTATTGGAAAGAGTAATTTGAAAATGCGTATTCTAATGTGTAGCTATTAAAAACACCACGAAATAAAACATTAAAAGAGAGCATCCAAATAAAATCTCGCATCATATAAGGCCTAAAATTCTTCCAGCATACCAAACAAGTGTGTGAAACCTCCAATTCCTCTTAGATGCATAAGAAACCAACTAATCACATAGCTGATTATGGGAAAATAAGTTTAAAAGAACATCTCGTACAATTATGTGATACGGGTTCTATTCAACCCATGCACGTGCATTAAAATCAGGTCATGTGTTTAATATGTGAGAATCTAATCTTCGAGATCTTCCAACCACTCCTCAATACTAACCAAGAACAATCGGTACATCTTCATCATGCAACATCCTGAAAAAAAACTGAGAAAGAGGTTCTACTCAATGTAACCAATGATGCTACCTAGAATATACCCAAAATCCCAAGCCACACTACTCTGGCACATCACCCATACTAAACTCGAGCACTCACCCAAAGCACATGGGTACTAGGTCCCTCTTTAGATTAGCTTGTTGATAAAATTTAGCATGATTGTAAATATAATTTAGATCCATAACAAATAATAAACAATCCACAATGCTTAAACCCGATCTAGATCTAAACCATAGGATAGATTGACTTAAACAATGCTTATAATGAAATTTACCATAAAAGAACCATGTTTGGTCACATCTAACACCAATATCTATCAATAAGATCCATTGTCTTAAAATACCATAGAACATAGAAGTTTCATACAACATGATCTAGTTTCATAATCACGTGCACATGAAACTAAAAAATGTGTTGTTATAACTCTCTGATTAACATGAAATATCTAAACCGTGAAAATCAATCCATAAATAGGCGAGGAATTTCCCTTGTTGCCCAAATACCTTTAAAATAGGCTACATATGATAGCCATACACCTTTTACAAGTTAATTAAAACATCATGCAAGTGCTAATAATAGATCTTCTATAGTTAACTCTAAGTATAGATCCTATTATTAGACTAAAACCCTGCATGGCGCTAGAACTATTGTTGAACCCAAAATAGCCTTGTGTGAACTACAAGTCTCAATATAATTGAATGCTCCACACTCAATGTCCAAAATAGCCTAGATTTGTAAAAGTGGCTAAATCTTATTTTCTAATTGTTCTAAGGTGCACTTGTATTATGCTATACTGATCTAGCGCTCTTGGATGCCCTATGTCCACGCATCCAAACCTTTAATGCTTTAAAAACTTGAGCTATATTTCATCCACTCATGAAAAGCAATCATGGATGGAGAGTAAAACTAGACCTCTCTCCCTAATACTCTTATGTCATGGCGTGAGATCACCCAAAAAAATCTTTCTTTTATAGCATATGACAATGTTTTTCTATCCCTTTCACTCTTATGGATGAGATGAACACTTTCCTTTTACTAATTTTTCACATTTTACATGATTTTTATAGATTTTCATAACACATGACTTTACTACTCTTTCTCTCTTCTTTTGTAGGTCCGCCCTTAATACGCAACAAGAAGCATCCTTCATCAATAAAAAATAGGTACAAGATGGTATAACACATACACTCCACCCCTATGGTCACTTCCTCTTTCTTAGATTTCATGCTTCACTTTTATCAATTCACACTTTTTATTGTCTCTTCAACATGCTTTCGTCATCAATCTACAAAGAACAAAAGGTACACATATTCTAGCTACTTTATTTTATTGGTTATTCACAAAACAACATAAAGTGGGGGTAAATGTAGACAAAAACTTGGAAACATTTCTAGGTCCTAAGCACATACTTTCATTCATATGAGTGCTAAGTGAGAAAAATAGTAATTAACAACTATCTTTGGCCTCTTTGCTTTGTTTCTTGTCTTATTTATGGTTTTTTCCAATGTATAACTTAGTTGATAGTTTACTACTTTATCATTTGTGATTATGGACACCAATTCCCACCAGGACGTTAGAAAGTTTCAATTGTCCTTGTCCCCTTTGGGTGCCCTTAATCTCTTTGTATCTTACTCGCCTCTTTTGGTCCTCTCTTATATTTTGGGCTTCTTGTTTTCTTAGGGTTGTCCTTCCAATTGTCAACTACAAAATTCAACCAAGGAATCATATAAATACAATGACATGTGAGAAAAATAAGGGACCAAGCTCTAAGCATTTATTATCATCACCTAAGTTTGCATCTAAAGGTATCTAAGAGCACTAAAGGAATCTACCCAACATCCACTGTAAGGGATAAGGTATTGCATTTATGCATACACTTCACGGGAAGGGAAAGTTCATTTTTCATTTTGTTGTGGTGTGGAGCCTATTTTTGGTCTTCTCAAATCAAGTATTCAAGTGTGGAGTTCGAATTGGGAAGATGAAAGGTCATGATCATTTGTTTTCTAGCCATGGGAAGATGAAAGTTCATGTTATATTTCTATTTTTCCAACCATGGGAAGATGAAAGGTCGTGACTTTTAAACTTCTAGGGTTGGCTTTTAGACTTCATAAAGGATTGTAATCCTATAAATAGAGGTGTTAGGGTATCTTGAAGATATATTGAGTGTTCAAGAGGTCTTGAGTCTTAATGATCAAGAGGTGATCAAGAGTGATCAAGGTTAAGCAATTGGGTGTCAATTGTGGTTTAGATGTGGTTTAGCATCTTTGGAATTCTGTTGTGAGTTCATAACTAAGAGAAGACTGTGAGAGTTGTTTTACTCTTGTTGATAATAAAATATGAGCAAGTTCTTGGTGGACGTAGCCCACATTGGGTGAACCACATTAAATCTTGTCTTGTCTTCTTTTGTGCATTATTTATTTATGTTGTTATATTTCTACATGTATACTTCTGCTATATAGTGTCCTACTGCGTTGTGATTTGAGGAATTGTTTCCGCATATTTGTTCTCTAATTCCTAACAATTGGTACCAGAGCTTTGGTGGTTTTTTTCTGAAGTAGTAAATCATAGGGAAAGTTTAGCTTGAGTGGGAGCTATGATAGATAAGGGCAGATCGAGGGTTGAGAAGTTCAATGGGAATAACTTTGTTTGTGGAAGATGTAAATGGAGGATTACTTATATCAAAAGGACCTCTATGTTCCTTTGGTTGGAAAAGCAAAGAAACCTACAACCATGTTGGATGAAGATTGGGAGTTGGTAGATAGAAAGGCACTTGGGGAAATTTGTTTATGGATTGCATCTCGGTTTTTTTCAACATATCGTAGGAGAAGACCACAAAATGTCTCATGAGTGCGTTGGGGAAGTTATATGAAAAACCCTTTGCCTCTAATAAAATATTTTTGATGAAAGAGTTATTTAATATGAAGATGTCTCGAGAATTTTCTATTCTTTGTTCATTTCAATGAATTTAATATGGTTGTGAGTATGTTAAACTTTATAAAATTGACTTTGATGATGAGGTCGGGGATTTGTTGATTTTTTGCTCCTTACCCAGATAGCTAAGACAACTTGGTTATGGCTATAAGTAATTCAATATCTAATAATTCAAAGTTGAAGTTTGAGGATTTAATAGGTGTGATCCTAAGTGAGGAAATGTGAAGGAAGAGCACATGAGATTCTTCTACTTCTAGAAATTATTTGTGATGGAGATCAAAGGGAGACAAAAGAATAGAGGGAAAGGGTTATGGGAAGTCGACATATCACGAAGGTCAAAGTCCAAGAGTAAGTTAGAATGTTGGCACTATGGGAAGGTTGGTCATGCTAAGAAATATTGTTGGTCTCTTCGGGATACGAAGAACAAGAAGGAGGAAACTAAAGAGGTAAATGCAAGAGGTGATGTTTTTCAAGAGGCCTTAATTCTTTATTTAGATAATATTATTGAGTATTGGGTGTAAGATTTAGGGCTTCTTTCCATGTCACCCCACATAGACATTACTTTACTGATTTTATTCAAGGAGATTTTGGACATGTATATCTTGGTGATGGTGAACCATGTAGAATAGTAGGGAAAGGTTGTGTTCGGGTCAAAATGTAGAATGGGAACACATGGCTACTTAAGGATGTTAGGCATGTGCCTAAGTTGAGGTGAAACTTGATATCGTGAGGTCAAGCTAGGTAGTGATGGCTATATGATTAGTTTTATAGCAGATTCTTGGAAGGTTACCAAGGGAGCTCTTGTGGTTGCAAGAGGTAAGAAAAATGGTACTTTGTATTTAACCAGTGGTGTTGATTATTGTAATTTAGTTACTACAGATGGAGATGTAACTTTGTGGCACTAGAGACTCGGTCATATGAGTCAAAAGGGCATGTATATTCTAAAGGACATGATACCCGGATTAAAGGAGTTAGATTTAGACTTCTGTGAGGAATGTGTTTATGGAAAACAAAAGCGAGTGAGATTCCTTCAAGTTGGACCTACATGGAAGGAGGGTAAGCTAGATTTAGTGCATACAGATGTATGGGGCTAGATAAGATAAAATCTATTGGTGGTTCATGTTATTATGTCACTTTCATTGATGATGCAACTAGAAAAGTTTGGGTATATTGCATCAGAAAGAAATTTAATGTGTTTGAAACCTTCAAAAGATGGAAAGCCTTCATTTAGAATGAAATAGGTCTCAAGTTGAAATGTCTCAAGTCGGATAATGGAGAGTAGTATTGCAATAATGAATTTCTTGATTATTGTTTGGTAAATGGGATCCACGAGGAAAATAATGATTCTAAATACTCCACAAGAAAATGTAGTGTTAGAGATAATGAACAGGGCAATCATGGAGTGCTAGGTGCATGAGGTTACATGCATGGCTACCACTCATGTTTTGGATAGAAGCAATGAGCACATTTGTTTATTTGATTAATAGAGGACACTCTATGGCTTTGGATGGAGGTACACCTAAGGAGGCTTGGGTCTGGTAAGAAATTTGATTACTCATTTCTTAGAGTATTTAGATGTGAGGTATTTTTTCACATTTGATAAAGATGATGGGAACAAGTTAGAGGCTAATTCTAAGAAATGAACCTTTGTTGGATATGGTGATGATGAATTTGGTTTCCGTGTTTGGAGTCTTAAGGACAAGAAAATATTTTGGTCTAGAGACATTGTCTTTAATGAAAAATTCATGTATAAATATTAGTTGCAAGGAACAACAAGATAAATCAAAGAAAGAATACATAGTGTTAGAGGACATTACATACAACAAGGTGTCCAATGGGCATTTTAGGTGCAACATGTTCCGACACGGCTAGTTACTCATCAGAACCCCAAACTCCGAGAGCCTGAGAACTCATAAGAGGAAACCTAAACGATTTACTCCATCTTTAAATTATTTATTGCTCAATGATAGTGGAGATCTAGAGGGTTTTAAGGAAGTAGTGTAGGTGGATGCCGGGGAAGAAGTGGGAGTAGGTCATGGATGAAGAGCATAGATCTCTTATGGAAAAAAAGACTTGGGGTCTAGTGGAGCTACTTGAGGGAAAGAGAGCATTGTAGAAAAAGTGGGTGTATAGAATCAAAGAGGAAGATGGAGGCAAAAAAATATACAAGGACCAGTTGGTGGTCAAGGGATTTACACAGAAGAAAGGTATAGACTTGATGAATTTTTTCTCTTGTTGTTAAAATGACTTCTATTAGAATTTGTTCTTGGTTTAGTAGTAGTAGAAGACTTGCACTTTGAGCAGTTGGATGTGAATCGCATTCCTTCATGGTGAGTTGGAAGAGGAATTGTAAATGCTGAGCCAGCCACGGGGTTATGATGTCAAAGGGAAGGAGAGGTTAGTGTGTAAATTGAAGAAGATCTTGTATGGCCTAAAACAAGATCCACGGAAATGGTACAAGAAGTTTGTGATTTTATGCGGGAGCGGGGTTACTCTAGGTTTCACTCGGACCATTGCATGTACATACGGAAGTTTCTTTATGCTAGTTATATTATTTTATGCCCGTATGTGGATGATATGCTATGTTGGGTAGGATGCGGTATGCTATGAGGCACAAAATAATACCATGGTTAGGATTCATAGCCCTCTCCATTTCCATTTCAAACTTTTATTGAGTTTCTATACCCCACCACACCGATGTCGGTTACCCACATCCATTACCTGGTTCGATCAAACCAACGGTGGTGCTATCGGACCGACGCGTCGGTCTCTATGTTTTACCAAAAGACCAAGAACAGAGCTGAAATATCTACCCAATACCCAAAATATCCTAGAACTTGACCTTGACCAGTACCAATACCCTGAAAAACACCTTAACCCTCAGATTTAGTCATAGCTTAGACTATTTTGAATGAATTTTCTTATTGTAGATGAATGAGATACCTAAATCATTTTAACTACAGTAGGATTTCCTTTCTTATTAGCATTAAGTTGTTTTAAATAGTGGATTGATAGCCGTCTAGGGAGTATCACACTTCTTAGATCTAGCATACACTAGGTAGTCCCTTACATATACTGTTTAAATTTTCATTTGGTGGTCTTGTTTTCCATTTCAGGTAGTTCCTCCAAGCAAAAAGGAATCTCTCACGATCAGTTGTGGATCAAGAAGTCATATGTGCACAACAACCTATAACTAGCATTTCGATAGGTATTCCTCCTAGCCCTTTACCCTTATCTATTTCATCAACATTTGAAGAAATGATCTAGAATCAGGTGAAACATTTTGGCATGCCGGTGGGACCCATTCGGGGTTCTTTGCATTATTTCATTTCTAGGTGAAATTTTTTATGTTTGTTTCCTTTCTAAAAGGTTCTTACATTAAAATTTCTCCCCTTGAACCTTCTCTTCTTCTATTGTCTAAAAGCAATCGTATTTTGGTGCTTTAAAACAAACATTTCTTTCCTTTCATTAGTATCACATTAGTGAAAGAGCATCCCTCCTCCTATTCATATTTTTGTGTCATCGAATTCAACATTTCAATTTGGGTTTTAAAAATCATTTCATTTCATTCTACCTTTCTGCATTAGCTCACATTAATTGAGGGAAACCTATACGCTAGAAGTCATTCCTAACTAATAGTTGACAAACAAATCAAAGAAAAGTAGTTTCTTTCTATTTCTCTCTCTTTGAGTCTTACCAAACATCAAAAATTGAAAAAAATACACACATTCTTAAGCAACGTCTCACCCGGAAGAAGCTATAGGTGATCACACGATCATAGTACAATGGGCACCCCGCTGGTTATCTCTATCTAGTACCCCATTGGAGGATGGCCTGCCCCCGCCATAACATAACCTAAAACCTCTCCTTGTAGATCTCCTTCTTCATAGGAAGACATCCTCACCAAAAATTATATTCTAAAGTTCATGAATCAGTCCTTAAATAGCATAAGCTAAACAAACATAATAGAAGAAGAACTCTTAGGATCAAATTTTTCTTAGTGTTTCTACTTGGCTTGCGTTTTGAGGTGAGAGGACATGTTCTTCATTTTCTTATTTCCCTTGCATGCTCCTCATCATAGTTGGTGTATTCCAACTTCATCTGAGTGTTCCTAGACCCTATTCTCATCATTCTCAAAATCCTAGGTTTGATTCCATATTTGATTTTAACTCACAACCACTTTTTCTTCATCTCTGTTTCAATTTCATAGTAACCGGTGTCGGTCCAACGACCGTCGTCGATTACCCTCTGACTGTCATTGGTTTTACTCAACCAGCGTTAGTTAACTATGATTTTGGTTAACCTACCCAAAAGGACACCTGCTTCACCTTCTTTGTTGTTTAGAGCCTCTGTCACTCTCATCATATTCACTTTCTAGGTAAATTCCATCAGCATCTTGCATACTTGGCAAATTATTGGCCTTTTACCTTGTTTTGACCAACTGTCCACTTTCCACGTGTGACCGACAATGGTTACCTGTGACCGACGTCGATTTACCCTAACCGGCATTGGTTATTGTATGCAATTTTCTAGCTAATATTTTATACCTTATCTACCTACCACCACCTATTTATCATATCTCTGTTGTATTTTTGTGTCATTTACAGAAAGTAGTCCTACCACGTCAGTACTTGTTCACATGATGCGACATGTAGCCAAGAAAACACCCTCATATTCCATGCCAGCTGTCAACCATTCCCACCTAGCCCTTCGCCACCTTCTATTTTATCACCCATGGATCCTACCCAACTTATCACTATTGCCATAGGGGACAAGGAGCTCACACGAATCCTTGACCAGAACCCTGCCACCTTGTAGTTTTATCTTTCCCACTCATCCACTCGAGATGCCTCAGGTCAGTTGATATACGACATGCCCATATCTATCCCCCCGACACTCGCTCCTACTTTTTCTCCAACCTCCACTAGCTCCATGCTTCCTGCACCTACCTTGCCCTCAATCATTTCGTAGTTAGGCCCTATACCCGCTATGATCGCCGCATTAGCCACATTTATTGCACTGTTACATCCACTATACCTTTGCCAACCACCTAGAACGTAACCTCATCCACACCTATTGTCTCACATATACCTATAGCTACACAACCACCCCGGTGTCGGTGACCCCTACCCCTTTTCAAAACATCGTCCTTTCTATTCCATAGTCCTTAGCCCCCATTGCCACTAGGGTCACCACGACCCTTCCACCTCCATATATGTACTATCAGTAGCCTCCCGTTTCATCTATTATTCATTCTAGGTACGTACCCCCTATTTCACTCCCTCCTTCTCAATCTACCTATACGGAAACACCATATACTAGAATGCCACCCCCATTATATGCCCAACACCAACCTCCTTACGCTACAAGGGGCACCCAACCATCACAACCTACCGATGACCTGATCAAGTTAATGATGGACAAGATGTAGACATTAGAGGTATTGGTTTCTCAGCTTCATAACACTCTCACCTATGACGAGATTTGTAATGAGCCTATGCACCCATCCATTCCTATCTATCCATATCCCATGCATTGGGAAATGCCTAAATTTAACCATTTCAATAGTAAAGAAGACCCCATGACCGCATTTGTGGTCTTTCAAACATAGGTGTTATCTTATCACCCATGATGATGCTTTGCTCACGAGGACATTTCCCATGTCTTTGACCGGACCTGCATTATATTGGTATAGTGGGTTACCTAGACACACTCTATTTTCTCATTTAATCAAGTAGCCCAAGCCTTCTTGGATCACTTCTCCATTAAATTTGTCAATAAGGTTACCATGGTGACCTTTATTCTACACGTCAATATGATGATGAATCTATTGCAGATTTGTTCACTCGTTGGCGTAGCTCGATCAATCAACTCACATTCCAACTACCACAAAAGAACTCATAGAGCTCTTCATGTGGACTTGTGATAGACATATCTCATTGATCTTATAGGTCAGGCGTTTCTAAACCTTCGACGAAGAATTCACCATGGCAGGAAAGCTAGAGATTCGGGCCATCGAAGAAAAGAAAATCCAACTACACATTAAAAACTCAACATTTAAGTCAAATGATACCTCTTCTTCTTCAAAACCAAAAATAATTATTCAAAAGCCAAGGGAATCACTAATGTAGTGGTACTCAAGGCTGGCCCAGCTCATCCCTCAAACTAGGCTAATCCCTCATCTAATATCTCTCCTATCTAGACTTTTCAATTTAGACAAGAACAACGGAAATACACCCCAATTGGGGAACCTTACTCTTTTATATTATAAAAGCTCATTAAGGCTGGGGCCATCACCCTTCCTCCTATAAAACCACACACTTGGTTTTTACCCTTCTCACCCCACACCCGCGTGGTATAAAGAACATGAATTCTACAACTATCATCGAGTAAAAGGTCATAGTGATGGAAATTGCATCACTTTCAAAAACATTTTCCAAGAAATGCTTGAGAAAGGTGAGTCAAACTTTGATAATCCTAACGCACCTACTAATCAAAACCTACACATCTTCAAGAAACCCTTTCCTAATCATTCTCCTTCTGTTGATCAAACTGGAGAGACCTCAACTCATGATATCCATACCCGTGAGGTCCATGCTATTTTCAATGATGCACCTGTCACTTCCCAATTACCTCATATTCCTTCCATAGAGTAAATTATAACCGAAATCCCTCCACCTACATTTGAACCCACCTCACTTGTTTCTCAACCCATAGAGGAACACCCTTCATCTCCTCCCTCACCCATGAAGTAGACTTTTGTTAACATCAAAACCATTTCACCTTTGGCTTCTCCACCTAGAGATCTATCACTGTAGTACTCTCTCGACCCGTGGAAGAGTCTTGTTTATCTCCTCCATCCATAGAAGAGCACCCATCATCTCCTCCACCCATAGAGGAGCACCCATCCTCTCCTCCACCTATCAAAAATCCAATAGAAATACCTTTACTGTAGGTGCCCATTCTCCATCGTTACCCAAAATCCCATGGACTTACTTTCGGCTCTCTTACCCATAGAACCCGAAGCTAGAAAATTTCCTATTTTTAAGACACATTTTATGGGAATTACCATTGGATCCTTTTTTATCCAAAATGTGCCCCACTCATTTTTTGTGGCTAACTCCTTGTGTTCTTTCCTCTCTTGTTCTGCCTCGGTCTAAATTTTTTGATTTTAAAGCACTCAAGGCTTTCTAGAAATGGCACCATTAGATAGAGCTCTCTCTCAGATTTCCAAAAGGTAAAGTTTGCCTCCTAACTCCTTATATTTTTCAAGTTATGGCTCGACGGAGTTTTGTGGAAAATTTTCCCATTTGAGGCCCCTGTGCAAATAGGAAGGCGCCACGTGGCTATGGGGGAGGAGTTCGGGGTCGGAGGCAAATTTGAAAATTTTCCAAGTATTTTGGTCGAAGGTTCAAATGGAAATTTTTTCCCCACGGGGCTCACGACCAAATGATGCCACGTGTCCCAGTGGCGGGCGCGGGGAAAATGATAATTTTTCCAAAAGAGTATAAAAGGTCGATTTTCAAAGGAAAACCCGTGGAAAAGAGAAGGAGAGAGAATTCGAGTGAGTGAATCGGAGCTTGCCACGTGGCATCGACCAGCGAGCATGGGGAATTTTGAAAATTTTTCCAAAGACAAAAAGAGGTAAAATTTGAAATTTTTTCTTGCCGATCCATTTTTGGGCGTTTTTGCCCTAAATCTTCAAACGATCATATATTTTGATCAGAGCTTGGATTTTCACGTTCTTTATATCATTGGAAATCTGTTAAAATTATCTACATGACTCCATGGTAAATTTCTAATTTTGGTTTAGTTTGGAGAGAAAAATCAAAAATGGTTGAGTACGTGTCCATGGCGAGAAATGACATTTCAACAACCAAATTTAATACTGAGAATGGGTCGCATTCTTCTCCAATATGGTCTAAATTAAAGGGTATGGTTTTTAAGGTCCTCCATGCTATTTTAATGCATTTTCCATCAATGAGGAATGGGCTCCCACGTTTTTTATGTTTTCTCTCTCCTAGGCTCGACCCATGCATTGTAAAAGCTAGATTTGGCTCATTTCTTCATGGTTGAACACTTTTTGGCATTGCAAACTTCTTCTTTCACCTCCAACAAGTGATAGTTGTAAGAATCAGACCTTTTCACTAGTTGTTGTAATAGGTTTATACCTCTTTGATGGTGGAATGCAAGAGATTTTTACATGGAATTGACAGTGCAAACTCTGTGAATGCTTTCAGTCCTCTGTTTGTATTGTTTTACTTCATTTTAAGACCTCTAATTACATCTATCAGCTTGTGTATGTTTTCCCTTGTTGCATTTCATGAATTTGTGTCTATTTACATGGAAAAAATGTTTCACCACTCCTTTTGGTGCATCACCATCTTTAGTTTAGTTTCATTTTGAATTTTTATCCTATATCCTTGATCTAGGGTAGAATTAGGATTAGAACCTCTATAGTTGTGCAAAATATAGATCTAAATTAGAGGAGTTTGAGGAACCAACCTCTATTCTAGAGATTCCTCTCTCATTTTCACAAGTCCCACACTTGGAGAGAGGTTTCCATGTTGTGCAATCACACTGGATGCTCTAAACATCATTTAGAACCTTGATTTGCATCCAGGGGTGCTGCTGATTTGCAACAACAGTTTTGGCACACCCGGTGGGACCTTAGAGGTCTCATTTTTATTGCAGCAAAGTTGATGTGCATCTGCTGCAATTTTCTTGCTTCAAAAGAGCTATAAATTGCACATCTGGCGACTCCAAGGAGAAGAATCAACTGGTTTCAGTAGTGCAGGCCTGAAAACTCATGAGAAGAATCACTACAAGGTCAAGAGCTGGAGAAGAAGAGGTGTTGTTTGAATATCTACGTAGTTATCTCCAAGAGTAAGGCAAAGTGGGAGAAGGATTCAAAGGTCTCCATCTCCACCAAACAGAACTCTTTCAACTCCTCCACCTGGTAGGCCTTTCATTCAGTCAACAAGGGTTTTAAGACCAATTAGAATGGCACAAAACAACCCCTATGTCAACTTCACGAGCGGAGCCCACTTGCCCTCAATGCACAACATCCAATTCCAATTGCAGCCTTGAAGAACATTCCCTACTTCACTAGAGAAAATCAGACTACTCCAGGTGATCATGTTAAAGACATTGCCAATCTTTGTGCAATTCATGAAATCAATGAGATGCAAGTGGTTTGTCAAATTGTTGGCATCTTCATTGAAGGGAAAGCATTGCAATGGTTTAGAAGCCTTGGAGCTGGTTCTATCACAAATTGGAATCATTTATGTATAGCACTTCATGAGCAATTTGGAGAGAGGGAGACAACTTGTCTCTTTTGGAGCGGTGACAACCATCGAGAGAGCTCCCAATGAACAACGGTGACCGATTTCAACTTCAGATTTCAAAAGACTTGGGAGAGAATTCGGTGGGCGGATCAGGCCAACAAGCAGAAGGTGCTTTTCTCTATTATCTCAAAGCTCTAAATTCTGATATTTCTATGTTGATTCGAGTCCATGGGAGGCATAACTATCCCTATGGCTTATAGCATTGCCATTAGGGCTGAAAATTGTTTGATCAAGTGGCAAACTAGCCCCTAGACCTCTCATGCCATTGTTTCCAAGTTTAGAGAGTCAAATACCAATCAAGCACCTAATTTGGCTCCTTCTCCCACTCCTAGAAATCAGAGTTCAAATGAAGCTTCTACTTCATCTCCAAGTGCCCCAAATGAGCTTCGAGAAGTCATGAAGCAACTGCAAAACCTAGGCAATGAGCTGGTTACTCTCAAGAGGCAACAAGCCCAAGGTTTTAGACCTTCTTACCAGCCCCAAGCTCAGCCTAATAGGAAGCCATACCAACCACAAAGACCACCTAATCCAGCTGCAAATATGAATCAAACAAGGCCTCCTGCCAATAGACCATTTCAGCCCTACAATCCAAATGCCATATCTGCCTCTAAGGCATTGGTGCCAACACAAAACAACATTGCTCAGGAGTATGATTGGTGTTTTCCATGCAATGAACCTCATAACCAATCCATGTGCTTCAATGGTGCTTTGAATCAAGCATTAATGGTGACAACTACTGGTGTGGAGGGTGAGGGCAGTCAAGGAAACAACCAACAACAAGAAACATTCCAACAACAATCAGCCCCAAATGACACCACGTTGGTAAATTGGCAAGCAGAGGATTTTTGTGGCATGAATCAAGTAGTTTCTCAAGGTGTTGCAGCCAACACAAGGTCAAAAAGAAGGAATTTGGGTGAAGAACAACCATTAGCTCCAACCAATCCACAACCTTCCATGGCTCCACAAATGGTTGGCAAGCAAAATCCAATTTCAAATGCACAAGGGCAGCCAAGAACAGCTCCTAGACCAACTCAAATACCAGTTATTGCTGCCCACGTGCAAGGAGTGAATGTACAAGCAAAGGGACAACAAAGAGATCCTTCATCACCATTCAGTATCATTGATCAGATGAAGAAGACAAATGTTAATATATCAATGTGGGAATCCCTATCTATCCCAGGCCAAAGAGACTTGTTACAAGCTGCCATGAAGGATTGGCCAACTTTGAATCAGCAAGTTCAGATGCAAGAGAAAGTGCTCACAAATGCTGCCCAGCCTGAGGGAAATCATGGAGGACAGAAAGGTAAAATGTTGAAGCCCCCTCCTTTCTATGTTTCATTAATCATTGGAAATCAGTTAGTGCACAATTGCATGATAGATTCCGGGGCAAGTAGCTCAGTGATGCCTAAACAAATAGCTGATAAGCTAGGGCTCCAGTATGAAACCATATCCAAAGGGGTAGTGCAGCTGGATGGGATAACATGATAACAATGAGTTGGGGTGATTAGAAACTTGAGTCTTACCTTGCATGCATGTCCAAATGTTGTTGTTTCACAAGATGTATCAATCATAGACCTTCCACCACTCTTTGCCCTATGCTTGTCAAGGGACTTCTGACCAAGATTGGGGGATATTTGTCTGCTGATTGGTCACACATGCTGTTCAGAATGAGGTATGGAACTAAGGCTACAATCAGGTCTGAACCTATTGCAAACTTCCACATTGAGCCTTACACTCCAAGTCAGATCAATGCCAATTGTTCAGCATTTGATCAAGAAGACCACCCAAGCACCGATGAAGCTGACACCAAGGTTGGGAGCATCCTGGATCTAACTCTTGATGAATGGGCAAACAAGGTACATGCTTTTGATCCTTATCAAGAAGTAGAAGAATCTGAGCTAGGGGTCTATTGTATACATGAAGAAAATCAGCCTATTCCTAACATCACCAAGCCAAACCACAAGGATGAAAATGAGGTATGGCAGCTGTTTTTTGATGGATCAAGAAGTAGACAAGGTGCAGGAGGTGGAGCCATGCTTGTTTCACCTCAAGGAGTAAGTACTATTCAGCTTTTAGATTTTAGTTTGCATGCTCCAATAACACTGCTGAATATGAAGCCTTGGTGCAAGGGATGCATTGGGCAATCAAGAAGAAAATAAAGAACTTGCAAGTCTTTGGTGACAGTGAATTGATTGTAAATCAGGTCAAGGGACAACATGCTGCCAAGAATGATCTACTCAGGTGCTACAAGAATAGGGTGTGGGACCTCATGGAATATTTTGAGGGTTTTGGCATCAAATCCATTCCTAGGAAAGAGAATCAAGCTGCTGACAGGCTTGCAGCAGTAGGGGCAGCCTTTGACATTGTGGAAAGCATTCAACAAGACAAGGTACAGCCAAACATCCACGTGATTGTGAGGCCTTCAGTGCCGGATAACAATGTCAGTTGGCAAGTGTTTGAGAATGACCAGCAAATCATCCATTTCTTGCAAGAAGAAGCTGAGTTCTTAGCTAAGAATCAAGAAAAATTGGAACAGCAGTATGGTGACCAAGTGGTACAGCTGAGAACTAACAAGCTGCCCAAGGGACTTATCACTTTGGAGTCCATTTTTAATCCCAATGATCAGTTTAGAAAGGAGAAAGCAAACATTCAGGTCAAGAGAGAGGATTCAGTATCCATCTTGGTAGAAGAGAACAAACCATTGCAAATTGGAAAGATGACAACTGATCAAGAAAGGTATGAGTTCGTACAGCTGTGTCAAGAGTTCCCTGATGTGTTTGCATGGAGCTATGAAGATTTGAAAGGTTTCAATCCCAACTTAGCTCAGCATACCATTGAATTGGATCCAAATACTAAGCCTGTCAGGCAGAAACAAAGACCAGTCAATCCACACATGGAGCCTCTCATGAGGAAAGAATTGGACAAGCTGATTGAGTCAAGAATCATATTCCCAATCAAGCATTCTAGTTGGGTTGCCAACTTGGTTCCAGTCAGAAAGAAGAGTGGAGAGATCAGATTGTGTGTTGATTTTAGAGACTTAAATAGAGCATCTCTCAAGGACCATTACCCACTCCCTTCCATGGAGCAAATCTTGCAAGTTGTGGCTGGCTCGAGAGGTTTTCACTACTTGATGGCTACTCCGGCTACAATCAGATTATGGTGAAGGAAGAAGACCAGTTCAAGACAGCCTTCACAACCAAATGGGGGACTTTTGCATACAGGAAGATGCCATTTGGGCTGTCCAACGCTAGTGCTACCTTCCAAAGAGCAATGGACATGGCGTTCAAAGGTTTGATTAACAACGTGGTGCTGATTTACCTTGATGATATCACTATTTTTCCAAAAATGCAGCAGACCACCTCTCTCATTTGAGACAAGTTTTCACGAGGTGTAGGAAATTTGGAGTGTCTTTGAATCCTAAGAAGTGTATCTTTCTTGCACATGAAGGAAAGCTCCTTGGCCATATTGTCTCCAAAGAAGGATTAGCAATTGATCCAGAGAGAGTCGAAGCCATAAGAGCACTACCATTGCCAAGCCACAAGAAAGCCCTTCAGAGTTTCTTGGGGAGGATAAACTTTGTTCGGAGGTTTGTCCCAGATTTTGCAGCCCTTGTCAAGCCCATCACCAAAATGTTAAAGAAGAGCATGGCTTTCAAGTGGATAGCAGAAGGCAAGGAGAGTTTTGAAGCAATCAAAGAAGCCATTTCTCAAGCACCAACTCTCATCAACCCGGACTTCTCCAAGGATTTCATCCTCTATGCATTTGGAGGTAATGACACTATTTCTGCCATTTTGGTACAGCAGAACAAGGATAATGATGAGCAGCCAATTGCCTTCTTCAGCCAGAGCCTAGATGACTATGAGGTGAAGTACTCTTTTATTGAGAAGCATGTGCTGGCAGTAATCAGAAGCTTGAAGAAATTCAAGCATTTAGTCTCAAACAACAAGGTCCAGTTGCTGGTCTCACATGCTGGGGTTAAGGACTTCCTCCTCAACAAAGATTTGAATGAGAAAAGGGCAGGTTGGATCACCCGTGTCATGGAGTATGACATTGAGATCAAGATCACCAAGCTGGTAAGAGGGAAAGGATTGTGTGAGCAGCTGGTTTTGGGGAAGCAAAAAGAAGTATGCAATGAAGAAGAGGCTGTTTTGACAGTCCAGGGCAGCCATGAGCCAAGTGGCAATCAAGAAGAAGACAATGCTGCCCCCACTCCCTGCTGGACCCAAGGTATAATACACTTCCTAAGCACTAGGCCTATGCCCTCCGGAGATGAACAAGACCCAAAGAAGACACTTCAGATTGCAGGCTGTCCCATATGCCATTATTGATGGAGTTTTGTTCAAGAAAGATGTGAATGGAGTGCTGCTGAGATGCATTAGCACAAATCAGATTCATAGGGTGTTGGAAGAGTTCCATGGTGGACCAGCTGGTGGTCATTTTGCACCAAGAGTGATAGCTCTAAAAATCATGAAGGCTGGTTATTATTGGCCTAAAATTTTTAGTGATTGCTATGCATGGATTAAGAGGTGTAAGAATTGTGCATTCTTCACAGGAAAAGAGAGACTTGCTGCCCTTCCATTGCATCCAATCTCAGTTGACCAGCCATTCATGCAATGGGGTTTGGACTTCATTGGAGTCATTAATCCCAATTCAAGTCAAGGGCACAAATGGATTTTGACAGCCACGGACTACTTCACCAAATGGACTGAAGCAGTAGCACTCAAAGAAGCAAATGAGTCCAGCATCTTAGACTTTTATGAGGGGATAGCGACCAGATTTGGTATACCTGCTACAATAATCTCAGATAATGCATTGGCATTCATTGGATCCAAGGTGACTGAGTGGGCTGTCAAGAATGGGATCTACCTAAGCACTTCATCAAACTATTACCCTCAAGGTAATGGCCAGGCCAAGTCTACAAACAAGAACTTGTTGAGGATCATTAGGAGGACTCTTGATGAGAATCAGAGGTCTTGGCATACCAAACTGAAATCAGCCTTATGGGCTGATAGGATAACTCCCAAGAGATCCACAGGTAACTCTCCATTTAAACTTGTCTATGGAAGAGAGGCAATCTTGCCCATGTCACTTGAGTTGCCAACATTGGAACTCATGAAGCAATTAGAGTTGCTAGAGTTTGAGCCCATGGAGGTGAGATATGCAGAGTTGATGGAGCTGCATGAGGTCGAAATCAGGCATCCCAAGCAATGGAAAAGGATCAAGCTTTGATCAAAAAGACCTTTGATAGGAAGGCCAAGGATAGATCTTTTCAGGTTGGAGATCTAGTGTTGAAATGGGATGTGGATAGAGAAAAACCGGGAAGGCATTCAAAATTTGATGCCATTTGGAGTGGCCCATACATGGTCACGAAGTGCAAGAACAACAATGCTTTCCAATTGGCCTCATTGGATGGTGAAGAACTGCAGATTCCAGTCAATGGAATCTATCTCAAGCGTTGCTTCTAGAGGGAAATTTACCACCTTGTAAATATTAGATTAGATTTTCATTCCTCCAAGTGCTTTGCACATTGTTTCTTGTAGGTTAGTTTTTCTTTCCCTAAGTGCTTTGGCACAACTTGCTGTCCCTGGAGATGTTTTGCAGTCCTTGCTTCCATCATGTGATATTCCATCTTCCTCCTTGCACATTCTAAGTCAGTTGGGGTTCTAAATAGAATATTTGATGGCTCCATGCCCAATGGACTACTTCAGGCTACTGGTACTTTCATCTAGTAGGCAGATGACCCCTCTGAGTCACCAAAATTGTTATCCAAAATGTGCCCCAGCTCATTTTTTGTGGCTAACTCCTTGTGTTCTTGCCTCTCTTGTGCCTCAGTCTACATTTTTGATTTTAAAGCACTCAAGGCTTTCTAGAAATGGCACCATCAAGATAGAGCTCTTTCTCAGCTTTCTAGAAGGTAAAGTTTTCCTCCTAACTCCTTATATTTTTCAAGTTATGGCTCGGCGGAGTTTTTGTGGAAAATTTTCCCATTTGAGGCCCACAACCAATAGGAAGTTGCCACGTGGCAGAGGAGTTCGGGGTCGGAGGCAAATTTGAAATTTTTCCAAGTATTTTGGTCAAAGGTTCAAATGGAAATTTTTGCCGGGGCTTGAGACCAAATGATGCCACGTGTCCCAAGTGGCGGGGCGCGGGGGGAAAATGAAATTTTTTCCAAAAGAGTATAAAAAGGTCGATTTTCAAAGGAAAACCCACGGAAAAGAGAAGGAGAGAGAATTCTAGAGTGAATTAAAGCTTGCCACATGGCATCCGACCAGCGGAGCGCGGGGAATTTTTGAAAAATTTTCCAAAGACAAAAAAGAGGTAAAATTTGAAATTTTTTCCCTCGATCCGTTTTTGGGCGTTTTTGCCCTAAATCTTCAAACTATCATATCTTTTGATCGAGCTTGGATTTTCACATTCTTTATATCATTGGAAATTTGTTAAAATTCTCTACATGATTCCATGGTCAATTTCTAATTTTGGTTCAGTTTGGAGAGAAAATTCAAAAATAGTTAAGTACGTGTCCATGGCGAGAAATGACATTTCAACAACCAAATTTAATATCTGAGAATGGGTCGCATTCTTCTCCAATATGGTCAAAAATGATAGGGTATGGGTTTGTAAGGTCCTCCATGCTATTTTAATGCATTTTCCATCAATGAGGAATGGACTCCCACGTTTTTTACATTTTCTCTCTCCTGGGCTCGACCCATGCATTGTAAAAGCCAGATTTGGCTCATTTCTTGATGGTTGAACACTTTTTGGCATTGAAAACTTCTTCTTTCACCTCCAACAAGTGATAGTTGTAAGAATCAAACCTTTTTCATAGTTTGTAATAGGTTTATACCTCTTTGATGGTGGAATGCAAGAGATTTTTACATGGAATTGACAGTGTAAACTCTGTGAATGCTTTCAGTCCTCTGTTTGTATTGTTTTACTTCATTTTAAGACCTCTAATTACATCTATCAGCTTGTGTATGTTTTCCCTTGTTGCATTTCATGAATTTGTGTCTATTTACATGGCAAAAATGTTTCACCACTCCTTTTGGTGCATCACCATCTTTAGTTTAGTTTCATTTTTGCATTTTTATCCCTGTCTCCTTGCAATCTAGGGTAGAATTAGGATTAGAACCTCTGTAGTTGTGCAAAATATAGATCTAAATCAGAGGAGTTTGAGGAACCAGCCTCTATTATGGAGATTCCTCTCTCATTTTCACAAGTCCCACACTTGGAGAGAGGTTTCCATGTTGTGCAATCTGCTTTGGATGCTCTAAACATCATTTAGAACCTTGATTTACATCCAGGGGGTGCTTTGCTGATTTAACAACATCTCTCATGCCTCACCTACAACAAGGTGCCTTTCTCACGTTTATCTCGAACACCTAGATTATGTGGATAGAGCCTTACTTTGGGGGCATCTTCTACTTCCTATCTCCACACAAATGCAGATGTCACTTGCTGATACTTCCACTATATATCCAAAAATATTTTGGTGATCAACCAAACACAACCACAACTATCACAAATTCCACCACGATACCACTCATGGCTCAACTCACACCCCTACCCATAACCCAACATGCATCAAAATCCAAACCTACACCTACATCATCTTCCTTGCCTAAACCTATTACTATGTTAGGGGTCATCCCAGTTTCCATCCTTACTCATCCACCCTTCAAATTAGATTTAGCTACATCCTCCAAAGTCAACACCAAACCTACTCACGGTACCCAAATAGAAGAACCCATCCCATAGATCTCATACTCTAGCCTTGCCGATCACACCTTCATCACCTTCACCTCTTCCATCCATCTCGGGACCTCCTCTCTTACGGCATGGGTAAGAAATCTCTACCATTGGTACACTAAAAACATAACAGCCCATTCCTCCCTCGTAGACCTCTCACATACCCAAGCACCCAACACGGCTTCCACCCACACCTGCAACATCTTTACCATCCATACCTCTAATACCATCGATAAATTCTTCACAACCCACGACACTTCAGTCTCTTTCCCTCACACCTCCTGCACGACCCGCATCATCTACCTTCACATCACCTCAGTTATCCTTGTGGGTAACTCACCCTCTTCCACCATCCACTTTTCCCTCTAGATCTCATGTTCCCATATCACCTTTACCCAAGAAGGTGCAACCTAAAGACAAATTTTTTTACCCTCCAATAAGGTAGTCAAACCAACCACACACTCTCTTGTCAGTTCATCTACTATACCCCTACCTAAACAAACACGACCAACACCTAAGACTACACCAGCACCTAAAACCGTGGCTTGACCTAGTCACCCTCATGCAAAGACCCTTCCTCCACAGTTGGCTGCACCTACACCCAAATCCACTTTCACTTCCCATTGTGATCCACTAGTGGGATCCTATGCCAACATCTTAACCAACCTCCTTGAAACCGTTGTCATCACATTACCACGTCTCAAACCTTATGACCCTCTCAAACCCAAACCAAAAGGGTTTGACGACAAATTTTTTTGCCTACTATCGTGTGCCAGGACATGATGTAGAGAACTCTGCAAGGTTTTGAAAATTATTGTTATCTAGTTATGTCCTCTGAAGAAAACTTTGATTTGATGATGATCTTCTCAATGAGGACCCCATTTCATCGACACCCATTCCCACAGTTCTTCCCTCATTACCCACTCAATGACCAAGACCTCCACCCCACAAATCTTATAACCACCCTAAGATTTAAAATTAATATGGTTCGCATAAGAGAACTCACCAAACCTCTACCCAAATGTTAGTGTGCCCAGCTCATCTCACAAGGTTCCTTCCCACCACTTGGATTTTTTCCTTCCTGTTGCTATACCTTTCATGGCTCACCTACTTCACCTAGCTCCCCACCTCAAATAAACATGATCCACATTGCTGAAAAGAAAAAAAAGTGACCCACCTTGACCAATCCTATACCCAACATACCATCTACACCCACACCTAAAATCACTATCCATGGCCCCACATATCATATGTCTAATGGGTTACACATCACATGATGCTCAAACAACTACATAAATCCCCCTCAAAATGTCTCTGTATGATCCTCATCTAAACCTCGGAATCCCATCGCTAAGCTCTCATGGAGGTTCTTGATCTATTGAGGTCTTACCCAATGAACCTACACCCATGACCTCCTTATTACACCCCATCATGTAGTCTCTCTCACCAAATTACCACCTTCATCTACACCTTCACCTACTCACCAAGCAGCCACACTCAACTTCTCTCGATGAAGAGATCGCACCGCAACAAATCAATGACCTAAATCTAGATCATTCTATCTCCATCCACATCAATGATATATGTACAATGTGTTATGATTGATGGGGGCACTAGCATTAATAACATCTCTTCCCATGCATTTTCCCAAATGCGCATACTCGAAAATTACATGCATAAACATCCTATCATGTTGTGTTCATTCAATGACGCTATCACTTCCACACTTGGCACTATCATCCTCTATATCTGTGTGGGCCCTTGTCTTTTTCAAAGTTATTTTATGTCTTGAGGGGAAATTCTATACAACTTGTTGCTTGGTAGACCCTGGATTCATGTCATGGGTTTTGTTCCTTCCACTTTGCATCGTTGTGTAAAGTTTGAGCATGAAGGACACACCTATACCATTAGGCTGACCCATCACCCTTTAAAACCTACAACATGCTTTACTGACCCAATGATGTGCTCATACCCATTAAATCATCTACCTCCATGACCACTACCTCTTCACCTACACCTCCACTCACTAGTGTCATCGCTACCTCAACCGCACCTACATCCTCCATTCCTACCGCTACCACAACCTCCACGGCTAAACCATTAGACTCCCAATAAGTTGTTTCCACCTCTGATTCTACCTCTAACATGTTGTCTATCCTAGCTATCCACATATCGACCACCGATCCCTTAGAAGGCATTTTTCAACACCTCACCCTCGGGAGTATCGTCTATATAGTGTCAACACATTCCTTACTCCACAAGAGTACAGACGTCTTCACCAACAACCTCACTATGATCATTGTATAGGAGAGCACCTCCTTTATGGTCCTCCCACCTTTGTACTAATCTCTCCTATGGAGGACTTCATAATACTACTTATACACTGAACCACCATCACAAACCCGCCCATTTTTTTTCCAATCTCCAGTCACTCACCAATCGCCATTTGACCCACACCTTCCTACAACGATGTGCATGGAAGAGTTTTGGCTTTGGATTTTATGAGAAAGGCCATCACAATGTTATTCCATGTACTAACCAAAAGCATAACGACCGTAGTGGTGTCGGATTTGTTGAACCACCTACCAAGAAGGCCCACATTGAACTCATTGAGGACATCAAACCTTCTCCACCTTCTTCACCACCTTCGTTGACAGAGTCAATGGATCTAGAATCCATTCCTCCTAACTTTTTTTTCATAAACACCATTTCCTTGGGGCCTCTGACTTATCAATGTGAGGTGAGGCTCCCTCCTCTCTTCCCTTCTGTATCTGAAATGATCGATGACGATACACCTTCAATTAATGTCGTTCAATGTTAGGATGATGAATCTATACTCACCTACCTTGGTGCTAAAGACTCATATATTCATTAATCATTACCATCTGAGACGCAAACCATGTTGAATGAATCAACTATCAAAATCAACATTCATACTCAGGATGATCCACACATTCTAAAGATAGAGCAATATTTAGATGCTGTTGAATAGGAAGCCATCACTTCTTTTCTCAAAATCCATAACCACGCTTTTGCTTGGTCTTATACTGAACATGCCGGGTATTTATCCCACCATAGTGGTCCACAATATCATAACCATTCCCGATGCCAAATCCATAAAATTTTTTTGAGGAAAATGCATCCTCGCATTTCTCTTCTAGTCAAAGAAGAACTTCAATGCCTCCTTTTGGTTTCCTTCATCTTACCCATTGATTATCCTCGCTGGATTTCCAACATTGTCCCTGTTACTAAGGTGATAGGGGAGTTCACATTTGCACAAATTTCCATGACCTCAACCTAGCTTTCCGAAAGATGACTTTACCCTACTTGGTATTGAATAAGCTGGTTGACCTTACTACTAGTCACGAGATGCCATCACTCATGGATGGTTTCTCACATTATAACAAAATGTTGCTTGCCCCAGAGGATCAACACAAAACCACATTCATCACCCCTTGGGGGACCTTCTGCTATTGATTCATGCCTTTTGACCTTAAAAATGCTGGTGCCACATATCAGTGGGCTATGACTTATATCTTCCATGACATCATGCATTATATATTGGAAGATTACGTGGATGATCTCCTAGAAAAATCTAAATTCCACTCACGAGCACCTCACCATCCTAAAAACAATATTTGGCCACCTCATAAAGTATTTCGTTCATCTTCAATCCAAGAAGTGTGTCTTCGCAGTTCTCTCGGGAAAAATCTTGGGATTTATCATCTCCTTATGTGGTATAGAGGTTGACCCTACTAAATTCAAAGCCATTCTTGAAATTCCTCCGCCCACTAACCTTAGGCAACTCCGTAGCCTACAAGGTAAGTTGAGTCTATTCATTTCCATTTCATTTCATCTTGTTAAGAAGGATGTCTCTTTTAAATGGGATAATGATTGCCACAAAGCTTTTGAGGCCTTAAAAAATACCTTCTCCAACCACCTGTCCTCATTTCACCTAAAGTTGATCAACCCTTCTATCTATACATCTTAGCTACGAGATAATTCCTTGGGGCCATGCTCACTCATCATGATGAACAACACAGGAGCAGATGGTTTATTACATAAGCCATACTCTTTTGGACTATGAAACCCGATACGCCCATGCGAGAAAAACTTTACTTAACCTTAGTTTGTGTCACCACCAAACTCCGCCATTACCTACTTAATCACAAAACTTATGTTATGACCAACAACAACCTCTTACACTTTATGTATGCCAAACCTTACCAAAATCAATGTGCCACATGCTAGCTTATGCTTTTGCTGACCTCAACCTTGAATTCATCCATAAAAAGTCCATAAAGGGCCAAGCCATCGCTGACCAATTGGCCGATGCACCTATTTCTAGGGATCAACCTTCTAATTTTGACTTTCTAGATGAGTCAATTGCTTCCCTTTCCTTGGACAAGCCCTCATACCAAATGACACTTTTCTTTGATAGTTCCAAGTGTCAGCATGGTCATGGGGGCGGCGTTATCCTCATTCTGTTTGATGGTGAACTCATGCCTTTGTCATTCAAACTTGATTTTGATTGTACAAACAATATTTCCAAATACGAAGCGCTCGTATTAGGTCTCCAAGCTGCCTATGCCTTGGATGTCAAATCCATCAACATCTTTGGTGATTCTCAATTGGTCATAAAACAATTCAATGGTATATACCAATATCGTAATGAGATACTTCAAAAATATAAACATCTTGTGGACATAATTTTGACCACTTTTGATTGTTATGACCTTCAAACTGTCCCCCGTTCTACCAACAAATTTGTAGATACCATGGCCTACTTGGCCTCTCAAATCCCCACTTGCCCACCGATTCTAAAATCTTTGTTACCATACAAAGACTCCAATCACCCTCTTATTTACCTTGTGAAATTTACTCTATCGGAACCCACTTGCCCCGACCCGAGTGACCTTTGGTATAAAAATACTCGGACTACCTTTCCCTCTCCGTCTTGCCTCCCGATCTCACTCGTAATGGACAACACACTTTTCTTAAAATGGTCTCTCATTACATCATCATGGGTAGCCTCCTCTATAAGAACAACTTTGATGGTATTATCTTATGATGCCTTACGAGTTCGAAATCCCTTAAACCATTAAGGAAGTTCATGATGGTATATGTGGAGGTCACTTCGGTGGCCTTGTTGTTGCTTAGTGTATTATTCACCTAGGCTATTATTGCCGACCCTCAACCATGATTGTTGTGACTACGTTAAGCATTGTGTAAAATGCCAACAACATGCTAACCTTCATCATACACCCAGTCATGCCTTGCAGGTCACCCGTGACCTTTGGCCCTTCTCTCAATGGGGTTTGGATATTGTTGGAGAAATCAATCCCCATTCTTCCTAAGCGACATCAATGGATCATCACCGCTACCGAATACTACACAAAATGGGTTGAAGCCATACCTCTCATCTCCAAGAAAGTCAAGAAAATATGTGAGTTCATCAATCATCACATCATCTATCGCTTTGGTGTCCCACATCACCTCATCACTGATAACGGAAAACAATTCAAAAATAAAACCTTGTGAAAAATTTGTGACACCTTTGGTATTCACTAAGTTTCTCGTCACCTTATTACCCACAAACCAATAGCCAAGCCAAATCCACCAATAAAACCTTGAATAAAATTCTCATGAAAGTGGTTAACGATATTGGGAAGGACTGGCATACACACATTCCTTTCACCATGTGGGCATATCGCACTAGTATTCACACTTCCACTACTGCCACACCTTTTCTCTGGTCTATGGTATAGAGGTTGTTACGCCTCTCGAAGTCGATTCCCTCATTCCACATTTCTCTCCATGACATGATTAATGAAGATGACTTTCGTCGGGACCTTTTAGCACAACTTGAGTTATTAGATGAATGACATCTTAATGCTCTTGACCATCTCAAGTTTGTATTGAATTTACCTATGAAAAATGTGTCGATGAACGAACCTTCCAAGTCGGTGACCTTGTCCTGAAATAAAATCAACATGTAACCAAAGCTGAGAAAAAAATAAACGGGGAAAATTTTCTCCTAATTGGCTAGGTCCATACATTGTGACTCATACTTATAGATTAAGTGCTTATCGTTTATCTTCACTCGATGGTAAACTCGAACCTAAGCCCCTTGACGCCTTGTATCTTCGACCATTCAATTGTTTAATTTTAGTCCTACCTCACCTTCTACCTCTTTCCATACTCGTTCCTTGAGTGCTATCCACTTCTATGCAATCACCAATGGTTAAACAAGAATCATGTGCATACCTATCACTCTTTTATCCTCTCTTAAATATGTGTACCACGGCGCTGCACATGGCATGATTCTCATGGATACTTTTCATCTACTATTAGATGAGATCCCATGGTTGTTTCACCTTGCCTTCTGAACCAAGAATCAAATTCATCACCTTAGTATTATCCATGACTTAAAAGTCCTCATGTGGGATCCAACTCCTTGAGTCAAACTTCCAAAAAAATATGACTCCCTCAAAAGGACATCTTTCTCTCTACCTTGCTGCTATAAATAGACTTTTCCTCAAAGAACAACTATGTAAAGCTCTTTCAACAGAGAGAGAGAGAAGAATCTGAAGCTTCCACATCGATCAGCTTCATGAAGACCTTAAGGAGTTAATTTCTTCATCCCACATAGACTTCCCACATCACTCAGTCTATCTCAAATATTTATTCAAAACAAAAAAAAATTCGTCATGGACTTGCCCATTGTGACCTTGTATCTCTTGCCAAAAGGCATGCTACCTAGTACCATATAAAAACTAACCACTTTTCACCCTCTCACCATTCGCACTTTCACTTCCTACCACCTCAAGGGACCTCGTGGAACCGTGACATTTGGTGATCATGTGACTACTTTTCCCCTTTAGAATAGTCAGTCATGTAGTATTTTAGGGTCTTACATCCATCCACCTCTCTAAGGTATGACCCACTCATTGTGATCCTTACCAATCAGGTGGCTTTCTTGCCTCCTCTTATCTTTTAACCTTCTTTATTACATATTGATTACCTTATACAGGACTAGATCCTCGACACTTATCTTTGGGTAATTTTCTCCTCTTTCACCATAATCAACTCAAAATCACCCATACCAATGTACCCACAATTCACCCATACCTAAAAAGACCTAACTCCATTCATGCCTATAACCTAACTCAATCCATGCCTATGACCTAACTCAATCCATGCCTAGACCACAACCTAACTCCACCATGCCTAAAACCTATCTCAACCATGCCTATAACTTGACTCCATCCATGCCTAGACCACAACCTAACTCAATCCATGCCTAGACCACAACCTAACTCCATCCATGCCTATGACCTGACTCAATCCATGCCTAGACCACAACCTAACTCAATCCATGCCTAGACCACAACCTAACTTGATCCATGCCTATGACTTGACTCTATCATGCCTACACTACTTGATTTCCATCACATATACACATCAAAATAACAAGATAACCACAACCATGTATACACATAATGACCATAATCATCATCATCTCTATAAATAAAAATATCCAAACATGTGTCTCCATATACATAACTCTCAAATATCTTTGGCAAGCGGCTGGTATATATAACCAAATCTCTCAAAACTCTCATATACAACCTCACCATCTTCGGCACGTAGGCCGGTATATGATAAAAAATATACAAAACTCTCGTACATCCTCACTCTCTTTAGCACGTAGGCTAGTATATATCAAAAATGAATCAAATACATCAAAATGGAGGGATGTGCATCAGACATCATCCTGTTAGATATCCTCCATATCCATCTCTCCTATCTCCTCCTTCGCTCCTATCGCGGCCTGATAACATCTCATCGCCCACCATAGGTTGTGGCCGGGTCCCTACTTGTACATTTCGGAGCTGGCCTCTATGAACTTGTGGCATAACCCTGATCCTATCTCAAAGCTCGATGGCCCCTCGTGCTCTCACGCTGTGGGCACAGGATATACTCCTCTCACTTGAGGTTTGATGTTCTGTACTCTCTATAAGATAGAAAATCTATCCGGCCGCCATCAACTGGTCCTGGTAATATCTGGCCTCACCTAAGGCATCTCGTAACCTAGATATGGGTACCATATGTGGTGGCCCCATTGGCCTCTGCCCTTGTACCTGTCCTATGGGACCCTGTCCCACACCTGCTTGTGAACTAGGACCCTATCTCGGTGCCTGTGGAGGTGCCATCGGCCTTGCACCCGTGCTCGTATTCGAGCCTATAGACTAGCCATCTACGGATGTAATGTGGCCACCTCCACCTCTGAAGCTGCTAACTGCCCCTGTACCATCCCCCCCAACCTGTAATGTGTCACACCTACCCTTGTAGGGCATCTCTCTGCACCGTGATAGTGGCTTAATATGGCTTCCTAGCCTCGGGAGGTACTACTCATAAGTGGGTAGCCCATCACTATCTATATCTATCTATACTTTGGCATCATCGATCTGCCGGTCTATCACCTACTCCTCCTGCACACTGGTAGGCACTTTGTCATCTATGGTAGAGGTAATGGCCTCTCCACATCATCTCTCTTGTACTGTGGGAAGGGTGGAGGTATATCTTATGGCAGCCCAAACTGCCATCTGACCCTATCAACTGGGATCATCTCATGCTCCCCTACATGGTGCCCCTCTATCCATCTGAGTAGCTGAAGGCCATCTAGCTCATTGGCCATCTGTCTGTATGAGGGATAGCCCACATACGGTCTCAAACAATGTCCATGCCAAATAATCCCTCGAGTAGCTACCTGTAATAGGCTACATCATGTATAATTGTGCCTACTCACCGCTCTCTCATCGCGCAGCACCCATCGCTTATACCCCACCCACAAAAACTGGCTCAAATGCATCTGTCTGGGGCATACCCATGGGAAGAACAAAAATAATGTGCTCATAGGCCCAATAATGTAGAATAAATGTGCAAACATATGATGTACTGCTGAGCCACCCATACGTCCATAGCTCTCAGTATAACTACACGAGGAATGCCGACACCCATGCAAAAAGGTCCTGCCATCATCTTATCATGTAGTAGGCCCCCTTCAATGATCATGGGAATCTCCCCCTCTACATCCAAGGTGCAAAACAACAAAGCGCTCCATCAATAATACTACTAGCCTTGTCTCCTCTGGATGGGCTAGGTGCATCTCTCCATAACTCAGGCTGGCACTATGGAATGTCAGCTCTACCAATCCCTCACTAAATACCGTTAGCATCAACTCCTCATATGCCTCTGAGGAGATCAAATATACTTGCGTCCCCAATATAGGTAATCGTAGGATCCTATACACGTCCTCTAGGGTGATGGTCATCTCCCCCATCGGTAGGTGGAATGTGTTAGTCACGGAATCCCATCTATCGATGAGAGCAACCATCAAGCTTGGCCTTTGGACCACATGCCTTTGGTAACATCGGACCCCCAATCGGACCCACATCTCGTGACATTCCTCCACTCCTCGGACCGTCGCGCACTTTGCCTCGAACTCTCAAGAGTAGGGGTGGCACCCTATCTCTCATCCTCAACTGATCTCTCACCTACATCCAGCCAAACATCACATTAATTTCACCTTACTCATAACCGCAATCCCACTCGACACCTCACCTACACCAACCACCTTACCTCTCTTTCCCTAGACCTCATTGCCTTTGTATCACATCTTCTATCTACCATCCTACCCTCATTCACTATCATTCACCTTACCTATTTGACCCCTTACCTATGTCATGCTTTGCCCCAAAACACATCCTACTTCCCACTACCTACCTCCCACACCCAACCTAGGGCACTTTTGGCATCGGTCACTTGTTTTGTGACGTGCATTTGGCACTACCGATGTTGGCTAACCTTCAATTGACATCGGTCCTTAACCATGTGGTCACTATTTCGCAAACATCGTGACGCCGAAATCCCACTTCTTCCTAACATCTCCCTTTCTCTCTCTTCTACCCACCCAATCCCACTTAAATCACCCCTTCACCGCTCCCAATCCTTCCTTCACCCAATCACCCCTCTTCCCATTCCTATTTAACTCGATTTTACCTAATCACAATTCAAACTACATTTTCCCTCCCAAACCCATTTTTTTTTCCCACTCGATAGCTAAAAAAATTTAATCAACAAAACAAAGAAAAGGGATTGATTCTTACCTCATCATGCTATTATTGCCATGGTGGCACATCGAGCCGTTCAGACCGGTGGTCCACTTGATCCCTCTCCTACCTCTACCATCACCAAATGACCTCTTGCGCTCCAACCAATCAAATCAATCCAACCCAGCTTGTGGATCCACCTCTCAACCAGCTATCCCCACCACGTGGCTCACCAACTTAGTCCTTCGTCTCACTCTGTCACTTTCCACCTTTTTCTCTCTCTTTTTCATTTTCCCCAATTCGATAAAAGACAAGTGATTTGAAAAATATGGCAATTTTTCTCTTTATACCCTACCCGACCTGACCAGTGATGGTTTTCCCTTGACCGACATCGGTCTTGTTCTATAGCTTACCAGTAGTCAGTCCATCTTGACCAAAGATCGATTCCTTCAAACCGTCATCGGTTTACCTACTTAGTCTTTTTCCTACCCCTACCCTAAATTTTTGACCTGAATCCTTTTTACCTCACCCACACCTCACTTGGACACTCCACTTTATCTTCCTGACCTTATCATTTACCCCCTCACATTGTCCTCATTCTGGGGACTTGTTATTTTACCCTTACCTTGGACCTACCCGTGTCGTGACCTAGATACTTGGACCTAGAACATCACTAGTGACCTGTGACCTCATGTGTTCGCTATACCTTGCATGAGCATTATTACCTGTGTTGATGGACATACTAACCCTACCTTACCTCTTGCCATGACTATTTATCTTGACCCAACCTTTGGTGTACCGGCACATACCTAAACGTTCCTACACCTAACCTACGTCATGTTTCCGACCATATCCTATACCTTGGATACTAGAATCACTTCAACCTTGTTTGGATAAACCTATCAAACTTAGACAATGTATATTTTTCCTATTCTTCAACCTGGTACCGTGTTGTAGTTTATACGCATGTGTGTGTTTGATTGTTACTACCTTTGACCTTGATCCATTACCTGGATAACCTTAGTGGACCTTTTTCCCTTTTTACCCCGTCGCCCACCTTCTTTCTCCTCACATTCACCTTTTATGAAACCAATCACCGATTCTTCCTTTTGCCTCATCAATTCCTGGTTTGAGGGGGATCACCTTAACTCACACATGGGGCAACCACATCTTATTTTTATCGGCATCGCTTAAAAATACAAGCTATGCAACAAAAAGGGGAAAAATGTAGACACCAAAATTGGGTCACACTCCCCTTGGTCCCTTGTTAAATAAACACCTTGAACACATTCACCCAACCATGGCCCCTTTCATCCCACTCTAATATTAATTTAATTAAATTATTTCATTATCCTCACAATATTTATTATTTAAATATCCTAATTAGATAATACCTACATATCCACCTCACCTATACATCTCATCTAACTACCTCACCCTAAGACCTATTCTTAGTATGTTGCCATAACTAACTAAGAGATACCCAAACCCTAAAAACCAAAACCTATATTCCCTCTAACCACATTCCCACACGTTAGAAAGGAATATTCCATTCTAATCCATGGAGAAAACAAACGAGATCCCAAAATCAAGGGGATCTTCCGGTTTAGTAAACCTAGGAAATCCCACCCTAATCGACATGTCGGTTACCTAAACCGCCACCATCAACTCGGAACCACCGTGCGGTTACCATTTAATCCCTAAAACAACCTTATTTTTAGGTTGGGATTTTTATGAGAGGTTGGCACATCTTCTAAGAGTGAGAGATGAAACCAGAGCTGCATGCAAGTAGAACCAACATTCGTACACGCATCGAGCATCCATGTACCAACACTTGAAGTAACCATAGAGCCATTTTCCTTCACGGGAGCATCCAGAGAAGCACTGCACCACACAAAGTTCCTTTCATTTTATCACCCACCATTAGCAACAGGACATGAAGCTCATGCAATAAAGTAAGTGTTTTATTAACCAACACTTGTCCATTGCCATTTTTAGTATATTCTTTTATTTATGTTATTAGTTTCTGCTCCCATTTCCATTTACCAACTTTTTACCTCCATGCAAACTTGACCATTCCTTCACCCACACCCTTGACCTACCCATACTTGGATTTTAATCACCCCGAGTATACCTAAGACCAACACGAGACACTCGCCATAGCCCTCTCCATTTCCATTTAGCCTTGGATCTTCCCTCACCTCAAAATTTTATTGAGTTTCTTATGCCCGACCACACCGATGTTGGTTACCCACAAATCACCGATTCACTTAAACCGACATCGGTCCTATCGAACGATGTCGATCAATGTGTTTTTACCATCAAACCATGAACAAAGCCTAAAATCTCTACCAAATACACAAAACAGCCCAAAACTTGACCCTAACCAGTACAGTACTTGACAAACACCTTGACCCTCGATTTAATCATAGCTTAGCACATGTTGTGAACGAATTTTCTTATTGTAGATGAATGAGATACCTAAATCATTTTAATTATGAGTAGGATTTCCTTTATTGTTAGCATTAAGTTGTTTTAAATAGTGGATTGACATCCATCTAGGAGTATCACACTTCTGGATCTAACATACGCTAGGTAGTCCACGCATATACCGTTTACCTTTCATTTAGTGGTCTGTTTTCAATTTCTGTAGTTCCTACAAGCAAATAATAATCTCTAATGATCAGCTATGGATCAAGAAGTCATACGTGCACAACAACCTATAACCAACATTTCGATAGGTATTCCTCCTAGCCTTTTACCCTTATCTGTTTCATCAATATTAGAAGAAACGATCTAGAATCAAGTGAAACAACTACATTGGGTGGTTATGTAGATTCAGACATGGCAATAGATTTGGACAACAGGAGGAACACGAAAGGTTATGTATTTATAGTTTGTGATACAACGGTGAGTTGCATTTCATGGTTACAAAAGGTTATGGCTTTTCACAACCACAGAGGTTGAGTATGTTGCTGCCATAGAGGCAAGCAAGGAGATGATTTGGCTATAGTAGTTTCTTGATGAGTTGGGTCATATGCACAAGTTTGGGAGACTACACAAAGTGATATTCTAAGCAATATTCATTTAGTGAAGAACTCCTCTTTTCACTCTAGGATGAAGCACATTCAGGCTGATATTAATTTCATCAAAGAATCTTTGGAAGAAGATAAGTTAAAGTTGGAAAAGATTTATACCACGAGAATCCTGTGGATACGATGACCAAGCATACAAGGGATAAGTTGAAGTTGTGTTTAAATTTGATTGTCCTTCATGGTTGATAATGAAGGGTTAAGAACTTTTCTTAGTAGGAACAATCTCCAAGTGGGATATTGTTGGGGTGTGGAGCCTTTTTTGGCCTTCTCAAAGTAGTATTGAAATGTGGAGTTCGAATTGGGAAGATGAAAGGTCATGGCCATTTCTTTTCTAGCCGTGGGAAGATGAAAGGGCAAGACAATTTCTTTTCCAAAGTGGGAAGATGAAAGGTCATGACTTCAAAATTCTAGGGTCAGCTTTTGGACTTCTTAAAGGATTGTAATCCTATAAATAGAGGTGTTAGGGTATCTTGGAGATATCTTGAGTGTTCAAGAGTTCTTGAGTCTTAATGATCAAGAGGTGATCAAGAGTGATCAAGGTTAAGCAATTGGGTGTCAATTGTGGTTTAGCATCTTTGAATTTTGTTGTGAGTTCATAAATGAGAGAAGAATGTGAGATTTGTTTTATTTTTGTTGATAATAAAATATGAGAAAGTTCTTGGTGGATGTAGCCCACATTGGGTGAACCACGTTAAATCTTGTCTTGTTTTTACATTGTGCATTATTTATTTATATTGTTATATTTCTGCATGTATACTTCTGCTATATAGTTTCCTAGTACTTTGATTTGAGGAATTGTTTCCACATATTTTTTCTCCAACTCCTAGCACCATCCACACATCTATTTACATGGATACATTTAGCTATCACATGCTATCAAGTACACTTGTACAAGGGCTTCCTAGGGAATAATTATATAACACACGAACAAGAAATACATGGAGTCCGAGATGTAGTGAAACACTCTATCATAAGTTCACTCTTTTGGGTAACCACGAGGGTCGGGTCTTAATCCCCATATTGCATCTTTTATTTTTTTGGGATTTGATGTAATTTGAGTATTTTTAGGCTACACATGAATTTGGTGATCTTCAAAGCAACATACTAAATAACAACAAAAAGATTAGTCACACTTATGTGACACTTGAAAATATAGATTCCAAGCCCCGCACACGCACAATTACAGTGCCTACCAATAATATCTCGATGCATAGGTTCCCTATTCTTGGCTCATTTGATTGTCCCAAAATTTCCTTGTCTCGATTCCAATAGTTTTCTCCTTTTGTTCATCTATTTTCCAGTTTGTTATACTTCGAGATCAAGTGCAATATCAACTAAGTCTTTTATTCCCTCTCTTGCACTTAGGGTTTTACATTTCTTTAGCTTATTGCTTGTGTCAAATCTATAATTTATTATTTATTTAGCATGCGTCACTCGAGATTTGGATTTCATAAATGTAATATTTGTTAAATCAATTAGTTTCAACGTTATGGTTGGTATACTAAAATTGGAAAATTGTATATATTTGTAAAATAACATTGTTATTATTTGAAGATTAAATGTCACTTTTGTAGAAAATGTCATTTTCAAAGTCTATTTTATTTATATTATCCCTTGTTTATGTAATTAGAGAGATGATTAGTTTATTAAATTTATTTTTGGCACATGTAAAACATCCAAAAAGTCAAAAAAATCAAGAGGACCAAAAATGTACAAAAACATACAAAATGATTGTTGGTTTCTTGAAAATAGGTACTAGGCATAAATGTTACATCCATAAAACATTAAGTGTATTTATATCAAATCATGAATATAATTAAATACTAATATGATTGAATTTTACAAATCATATTTAGCATCGCGTCACTACGAGATTTGGATTTCATAAATGCAATATTTGTTAAATCAATTAGTTTCAACGTTATGGTCGGTATACTAAAATTGGAAAATTGTATATATTTGTAAAATAACATTGTTATTATTTGAAGATTAAATGTCACTTTTATAGAAAATGTCATTTTCAAAGTCTATTCTATTTATATTATCCCTTGTTTATGTAATTAGAGAGATGATTAGTTTATTAAATTTATTTTTGGCACATGTAAAACACCAGTAAAAGTCAAAAAAATCAAGAGGACCAAAAAATGTACAAAAACATACAAAATGGTTGTTGGTTTCTTGAAAATAGATACTAGGCATAAATGTTACATCCATAAAACATTAAGTGTATTTATATCAAATCATGAATATAATTAAATACTAATATGATTGAATTTTACAAATCATATTTAAGTGATAACTTCTAAATACTAACTATAGTGTGAGATTTACTATTGGAACAATGCATTATATTAATTAAAATATAATAGAGTTACAAAATAAGGGGAGACCAGCACAACTCATAGTCCCTAAAAATCCACTAAAGCACCATAAAACATCCAAAGGAAAATTGGGAATGCCAAGAGGGAAAACAAAAGCACTAAATTAAACACAAGAGAACATTAAGCACATTCCACTACTTTGGGAGGAGGAGTATCATCCCAAGGAGGGATCTAAAATATAGTTAACGGCTACACTAAAGGAGGATCAAGTTGTCAACAATCTTGATAAGACATTTGAATCTACAAAGCTACCATAATTCCCCCACTAGGGTCAAGAGCCAATAAATACCTCAACTCCATGCAAAGGAGAGACCCATCACGAGAGAAATAAAAATGACCTTCCCACATGGATGATGGCTCTATCCCGGCCCTAAAGAGGACACATATGAAGGGAAACCCCTGGGAGAAGCGAAGCGATGAATACAATAGTGGCCTCTCGCAATGCGTCTCCTTGCGCAGAGGTGGTGTAACAAAGACAGATGAGGTTGTAGAAACTAGGGTTTAGGAGGGACCGACTCATCGTGTAAGGTCACTACCCAGGTGTAAGAAATTATTGCAGTGAGTGAAATCTAGATAAACTTTCTCAACTTGACCTTGAATCTATATGTGTACAATATACAAACTATCCACTTTATTAGTAGTGGAATATAAAGCGACAAATTGATCACTCTAGAATATATTTATCTTATGAGATTTGAAAATTTGAAATAGAATATAGACTCTAAACAAATGCGACAAAGTATTAATATATGGAAGCCAAGAATTGAAATATCAAAAAAATTCCATATGCCAATGAAATTGTTGGGGTTAATCACACCAATTATATAGATATATATCAAATTTAAGCATGCAAGCAATAAATATAGAAATTAAACTAGAAGAAAAATACATAAGATATAATGCGATTCACCTAGTGTGGGCTATGTCCACCAAGAAAACAACCAATTTATTAATATTTTATTTATAAAGGAAATACAATGAAGATCTATAATCTTTCACACCTCTCCTCGATGTAGTAATTTTCTCTCACAAGATTATATTTTCTCTCCAAAGGAAACTTATTACAATACAAGTCAATTATTATCTTCTAACCTTAGCTTTCAATCTTATATAAGCATATGCAAACTTAGGGAAAATTAGCTATGCAATTAAAACTATTGGATCAACTTTATAATCAAATCTTAGATCTAATCCCATGACTTAAATAAAAAAATTCACGCACGGGAGATCGATGCCAATTCTTAGATAGAGATGTCGGCTCCTACAAGTTGACAGATGCCAATTAGCCAACCGATGCTAGTTACTTTGTAAAACCTGCAAGTTTTAAAGCATGTTATTTTTGAAGTAATTAATCTCCAAAACATAATAATATCCCACTTGGAGATAAATTTCTACACTGTACCATACATCTCCATCCTTAGATCCTTTCCTTGGCCTATTTCTTCCTATTCAAGTCTCAAACTCGAATACCAACATAAGTGGAGTGAAGCTTTAACTTCTCCTTTTCCAACGGCTTCATTAACATATATGTGTTCTTATTTGTATGAATTTTCTCGAGTTTTAACTACCCATCCTCCAACACTTGCCGTAGTAAGTTATATCTCAACTGGATGTGTTTCATTGTTGAATGAAATGCTGAGATATTTTCCAGATGAAGCACACTTTGACTATCAATGCATAATCTGCAATCCTCTTACTCCTTTCTCAACTCTTCCATTAAATTGATCATCCATATCATATCTTTTCTAGCCTCGAGGCTGCAACATATTTGGCCTCTGTAGTAGACAAGGCCACAACATTCTCGCAATCTTGAAATATAGCTAACTTTCGTTGCACCTACCGTAAAAACATATCTAGTGGTGCTTCTCCTACCATCCAAATATACATGCCATATCTACGAATCAACATAGCCACATAAAGAAGTATCTGACCCTCCATAGCATAAATGCATGTTGTATGTCCCTCTCAAATATTTGAGTATCCATTGGACTACTTTCCAATGCTCTTTACCTGTATTGGCCATAAATCTACACACAACTCCCACTTTCTGTGTAATGTCTTTTCTGGTACAAACCATATCATACATAAGACTTCCAACTATTGAAACATATGGAACTCATGTCATGTACTCAACCTTCTCATGTGATGTAGGAAACTAATCTTGTTTTACTTTAAAGTGTCAAGCCATAGGCGCACTTACAGACATTATGAATTATGCATATTAATCCTTTCCAACACCTTAGTGATACAATGTCCTAAGACAAATATAATTTCATGTTCTTCCTATCTCTATGAATTTTCATGCCAATGACCTTATTTGCAACTCATAGATCCTTCATTGCAAATGTATAAGCTAAATTTTCTTTAAGCTCAACAATGTCCTACAATAAGCATATCATTCACACACAATAAAAAGTAATATAACTTCCATTTACAAGCTTCTCAAAATAAACACAATGATCGATTTGTATCTCATATAACCATGATCATGCATAAAAATGTTAAAACTCTTCTACCATTGCCTTGGAGCTTGCTCGAATCCATATAAGGTCTTTTTCAACCTACACACGAGTTTCTCCTTACCTTTGACTTCACAATCAAGAAGATGTTTCATATATATATATATATATATATATATATATATATCTTCCTCCAAATCATCGTGAAAGAATGCCATCTTAACATCAAGTTTCTCTAAGTGAAAATATTCTCTGTAGCTAAACTCATAACAATACGTATGGAAGTAATTTTTACTACGGAGAAAACATATCACCAAAGTTAATACCTAATTTTTGTGCAAAATCCTTTTACCACAAGCCATGCCTTGTATATTTTCTATCCACCCTCTTCTTCCTTGATCCTATAAACTCATTTTTTTTGCAATGTTCTCTTTCCTTCGTAACTTAACCAAATCACATGTCTCCAAGGAGTCTATCTCTCAGCCATGCCATGCTCCCACTTCTTGTGGGTATACTCCTACATTGCTTCTTTAAAAATTTCAAGTTCAACACTGCCATTCAATAATAAATAAGATAAGAAAGGTGAAAATATTTCGGAGTTCTACTAACCTATTCTAACCTTCTCACGAAATTTGGGGTGTTAGGGCTCAATCTGTTAATTCTACACATTTGTATCAATCTCTAATAGTGACAAGCGTCATTAATCAGAAGTGATGTCTGGCACTAGGTGATTGACGCTAGTCAAGATATCCTATAACCGTGACCTTGGTTTTGGTTTGCTAACATTGGTCCTATGTTTTTCGATCATCTAGTTCTTGTAGTTGACATCGGTACCTATTGGTGTCAATTTTAAATCCAAGAATGCATTTTTTCCACAAACCTGCTCCACCAGTTCATCCTTGGGTATCAAAATTTGATCCATGTACATTCTCTTTTCATTCCACTCAATATCATGACTCCTAACAATCTTAGCATCATCTAAATCCCAAAAATAAAATCTGAAATCACCAGAGCCATAACCAATAAAAGTGTATCTCTTGGATTTAGCATCTAAATTCTTCCTATTTTCTTTATCAACATGCACAAAAGCTTTTGAACTAAATACTCTAAGAAAAGAAATATCTACCTCTTTTCTAGTCCAAGATTCTTCTGGTATTCCACCATCTAGTGCACTTAAAGGCCCATAGTTGATTAAATATGCTTTCATGTCCTGTTGTTACTACTTAAAATTATAAGGTTAATCCAACATTTATCCTCATGCTACTTGCACATTCCATGATAGTTGTGTTCATTCTTTTGGCCACATGATTCTATTATGGTGTTCTAGGAACCATTTTTCTCTATGTATTCAAATCATTGAATAATAATCATTGAAAACCTTTCTGCAGTACTCACCACCATTGTCAGATATAAGACATTTTAACTTTAAATTGAATTTGTAACACCAACTACTTGCAGACACATAGACCATTATAACAAAGTACGGGATAATTTTTTTCTTGACTTTCTTAAAGTATAGAATGACACAACAGGTGGTCACAATGGCTACAACTAACTCTTCAAACATCTTGACTCAATGATGACCATAAAGACAACACAGAAAAATCTAACACCCATCAAGGATAGTTCACTTTTCTCTTTGACAAGGCACCAAAAACAAATCAACCACAATACATCACAATTGAATACACTCCACAGTGTACAATAATTTAATGTTATGCATTTACCAAAAAGTATTTCAATACCGACTTTACAATCTAAAATATTTATGTTTGATTCAAGCATTCCTCTCTCAAATGTGAACTTATTACTTTAAGTAATATAGGCTAATTATCCCGAGCACAAGTTTTTCAAGGAGGTTCAACTAAAGACTGGAAAACTAGATAAATTCGTTTCACTAGAAGGGACACCTTCCATCTCTCACAAAGTTTCATAAACATACCCGAGCTATTAAATCTTGGTCTAGACTTCCATTACACAGAGATGAGCGTAAGCTCTAACTAAAGTGGAGTGCAATTAAGGTTTGGAACTACAACCTCCTTGAGCAAGGATCAATGATAACCATGTTTAAGAGAAGATTACAAGGTATTGTGGCAAAGGTTAGAGAGAGAAGGTCAAGTTATTTCATCATCATGATCTCTTTAGTTATTAACTAGTATTTTAATGAGACTTAAGAGTTTAACTGGATTTGGGTAAAAGCTTCATTTAGCAACTCTTGATTAAGTTCAACAATGGATACACATGGGTTCCCAAAAGGAAGCACAAGACTTAATGTTTCACAATAATGAGAATAAAGTTTAATCTGTAGTTTAAGGTTAACAAGGGTAAATTCTTTTACACTGGTAGATAACTACTTCTTTCCAATTAAAGACTCTTAATTTTATCAACCAAGTACAACTTCATTATTATCTTCTTTATTTATTCATCTATGTATTCATCTTATTTTATTTTTGATTATCTTTAGAAAAAGGATTGTCAACCCACTAAAAACATGCCTAGAATAGCATTGATACCAATACCATGGAGGGTTATTAAACATGAAAGTTTTATGACCCGAAAGAAGAAATTACCATTATTTAATGAGAACATAAAAACATGGTTATAACATTTCTATTCAACATGGCACATGAACCAAAGGTGTCAAGAGATTCGATTGCACTTTGGATAAGAACAAGAAGGTAACAAAATAGGTCAAGCCATGCTACAACATTTTCATGATTGCAATAATATCATAAAGAAAATACACATAACAAGGTGATGATCGAGTTTTATTCCTCACAAAGATAATTACAAGTTTTGCTACCAAAAAGGATAAGACAACTTCATTTCACAAATACCGAAAATCCAAGGCAAGAGGCCTTCCAAACTCCATTACAAGCACCATAACATGATTTACAACACAATAGACATTCTTACAAGGGGCTTCATAAACAACCCAATGAAACCTTTATCAATATTTCCTTTTATCTACTCACAAAATCCATCTGCACAAGTATTAACTTGAGTCAGGTTCAAGAACTGAGCATGGTAAGGTTACATAAAGAAAGAGTAAGCTAGCATTTTACAATAATATAAAAGGAATGTTCTATTTCAAGAATGGTTCAAAGCAAAAACTACAAATCACAAATTCTTCACAAGAGATAAGATCTTTTTATTTTAACCAACCATCAAGAAGGAAGTCAAATATTCTAGTTAAGAGAAAAGTCAAGAGTATTGGGATTTCAATCATGTAATCCTATAGATTACGTGATTGAAATCTAATACTCGGTCCATCCATCACTAAAAATATTTGAGAAGCCCAAAACATACTAGATACAATCATAGATGCAAAACAAAAAGGTAAATTGGTCCTTCCAGGAGGAATGTTTAATTGGCCTAAAACTAGAGAAACCAAACGAGATAAGAAGGGTAAATCATCATGTGGTCAAAGGAGTTGAACACTAAAGTTCAACCCATAACTAATTTCTCTCATCGAAAAGAGACTCCACAAAACACAAGATGGCATTACTCAACAAACCAAGTTACTTAAATAAATAAGTATGGGGCAAAAAAAAGGCCTCCTATTTTCAAATCCATTTAAGATGAGGTTACCATCTAAACATCCTTTTGGGTTTCCTAGCATAATGGGATTCACAACCCCAAAAGAAGCAATCCATAGTTACTGATCTAAACAAGAAGTTTACCACCTCTTCCTTACAAGATCATTTAAAAGTAATACAAGTTAACATAATCAATGCCACTCTTCGAATGCATTTAAAAGAGTCACAAACAACCATTAATCTTAGCAAAAAACCCCCTCATAATCGACAACTTATCTAAATAATATAACGGAAAGTAACCCCCAAATGTCATTAATAATTTTTAACACTTTTCCGACATAGGCCAACAATGTATTTATATAATAAATTCCATTGAAATCCCCAAAACCAACACATAGGTTTGGTCATAAACTTATGACCCTTAATAATACGTTCACTAATGATCCACAAAAATAAACACAATTTCCATCATGAAAGAAAGATGACTACACTCATCCGAATAATCCAATACTTATAAAATAATCTAGGTGCAATACAGAATCTGAAAGATTCAGTAATCAACTTAATGTTTTCAACAAAGTATAAGGTGGAACATTACTTTCTAGCCCCTTTTGAGTTGTTCGAATACCAACCATGTTTGACGAGCTCATGGCTCCACATGAACACATAAAAGAAAGGACAATTGATCACACAACTAAACCTCTACATTCAGAACCATCCAACCAATTCTATTTTTGTGAGAGAGCTTAACAAAAGTAAAGTTATCACAATTCATTCTCTGCACCCGTCTATGGGCATGGCACATTTAAGTAAAAATAATATAACCACTCAACTGGTAAAATATATTTTCATCCTTGGTAAAGCAGGGAAAAAGTATCATAGATTGAAGAGATTTTCAAGATCACATGGTTATCATTTTCTATAAGTTAAAAAGGAAGAAGGTAATCATGTTTTATTATTAACTAAACTAGAACCCAATTTCTTAATATTTATCTAGGAGTGAAAGAGTCCATTCCCTCATGCACAATACAACTTGAAATCGAGAAAGAACTTATATACCCTTTTTGTGAACCCAAATTTTATTATATAAGGAGAGATTCAACAATAATGAACCATTTTTTTCACAAAATGCTTAACCCAAGTTCATATTTCTTTTATCTATACATTCAATCATGCATACCTATCTCTCGTATTTTATTTCATTTTATCAAAAGAGTAATCTGAAAAATACTTTGTATTCTACAGGTTTAATAACAAGATTCAAGTTAAAATCCTTGAAAAGCCAGCAATTCAAAAGAAGGAAATAGAGGGACAATTAGCACGCTAAGGAAATTGATGAAAACCATAAAAAAACTCATTGTAGGCATCATTCGGTAGAGAAGATCATTCATTTCATGAAATTAAAAAGGGTAGAATTTTTTGCAAGGTTCAAACTTAACATGCATTTTTTTTTCTTGATAAGCATACGCTGCTCACCCACAAGGCGTTCCATCTCTGCACGGGGTTTGTAACCCATCAATCCACGCAGCCAGAAGGGTGGGAAGAGCGAGCACTAAAAACCACTAGGGCAAGATCCCCATGTATGCGGCCAACAAGGAAAATCAGAGTTCTTTCCCCCAAAGTGTCCCACAAAATGTGTCAGGAAAAACTCTACCAACACGCAGGCCAAGGAGTCAATAAAACCAATTAAATGGAAACAGTCGGCTAGCAGGGTGGAGTAATGGGTGGGGGTGCCACTCATTAAAGAAATTAAAGTTGACAGGTCTTCAACCACCCTCCACTCGCCAAAAGGGAAAAGACAGATAAAACATTATTACAAAAACCATATTTTGCAAGGGAAAAAGCATTATGCTCAGCACAAATAAATTCATTTGGTGGAGTAAAAATTTGGGCATAAAACAATAACCCCCTTCTAAACTTGCGCCACACACAACCCCCTACGCAATTCACAAGATAACAATTAAGGAAGAAAAGGAATCCAATTAATCCTACGCCAACCAAGAGATTAAATTGCATATGACCGGCATTCGGAGGAAGAAAAAGTCATTAATATATACATACATATATATATATATATACATACATACATACATATATATATATATATATATATATATATATAATTAAGCGATTAATATAACATGATAGCAGACTTAAACGACTAAGGGGAGAAAACTAGAGGTTAACATTTGAAAGCGAACATGAAGCAATGGCCGGCCATGGTGCTAAGATGAGGTAACCCCTTCCTTAGCGCGGAACAAGGTTTGATCTAAGGCACGATTAGTAATGAAACAACCAAAAATAACATAGAGATAATTAATATAAAATATCAATAATAATCGACAATAAGGTAAAATACTAATAATATAAAGAATGGCCGATCGACAATTGAATCAAAATATCATTATTATCATTTTTATTATTAATTTTACAACTAAAAATATATATAATTATTATTCATATTAATAATGACCAATGGTCAAGCTTAACAATGTGACAACAAGATATTCCTTTAATAGGTTAATCGTACAAGATGCTACAAGTTCCACATAAAGAGGTGTGGATAATGAGTCAAGAAGGAAAGATGGAGAGGGAGGGTGCTAATTCTTCACCTTGTGAAAAGGATGAAGTCAACTAGCGATCAACAAGAGAACACACATAGCCTTCCCATGGTTATTAATAGGGTTGATGCAATGCAAGAGCTAGGGTAACGTAGAACGGGCATTACAAAATTCATTTTCCACAAGGGCTTTCCATCTTTTTAAATTATCAAAAACATCATATTTACAATTTATACAATAAACCCATACCTTTCTTGTAGCATCATCAATTAAAGTCATATAATATTGGGATCCACCATGAAAATCTAGTTAGGTTGGTTTCCACACATATGAGTGCACAATCTCTAATTTTTCTCCTTCTTTGTTGCCCCAACTTTGAGAAATCTCTCTTTTTTTTTTCTTTCTAAATATGCAATGCTCACTGAAATCAAGATCTAAATGTTTCAAATTTGATAACTTACCCTTTGTCATTAATATCTACATTCCCTTTTAGTCATACGACCCATTTGGGTATGCCACATTCTTGCATTTGAATGTGAAGTAGATAGCACGTGAAAAGGAATCAGTAATACTATTAGACAAATAAAATGTTCTACTGTGTTCCTTCCACTTGCAAAAAAATAGAACGCTTGGTAACATTCCAATAGTTGGTTGTGAATGTAACCATGTAACCAACTTTACCTAGTTATCCTATAGGAACTTAGATTTCTCCATAGGCTTAGCACATGTCTCACATCTTTCATTATCCATGTATTTCCATTCTGCAATTTTAGGTGAACTTCCCCTTTATTAGTAATATTGCATGGTTCATCATCTCCTAAATAAACATTCCCAAAATTACCCCTCGTAAATAATTTTTGAAATAACCCTCATTAGGGTAGTATTGAAAGAAGCTCCTGAATCTGAAACCCATGATTCGATTTTATTATCGAAGGAGAGGATAAGGGCATCTTGCATTACCTTATATGATGCAACATTTTCCTCTTTACCTTTTCTAAGTACATTCTCTTTGTATTCTTTGAACCAACAATCCCTCTTTATATGTCCTTTCTTTCCACAATTCCAACAAGTTATTCATCTACCTCCGGATTTAGATATTCCATTCTTAGAATTTGATATCCCATTATTATTTCTCTTAGATCTCTCCTTCTTCTTTTTCTCGCTTTCTACATTCAAATAATTTATAGATGATGAATCTCTTGTACTTTTCTACATATTTATTCATTCAAGATTATACTAACCACATCATCAAGCTTCAAATATTAGTAGCAGATGTTGTATTACTAACAACCATTATCAAGTTATCCCAACTATCTCGACAAAGAGAATACGAATAAAAGTTCTTGTTAGTACAAAATCACATAACCCCGAATGGCACGAGTTTGAAATGGGGCATTTGGTGTAAGCGCATAAGCTTTGGATCATATCTCAAGTTGTGGGACTTACGGATTTGAGATGGCCCTCTAGAGAAGGTTGGTTCTTACTTCCTAAACTACCTACCACAAACTACTCTAGTGTAGGAGAAAACCTATCTATCCTAATCTAACAATTCCAAGGAGAGAGAGAGAGAGAGAGAGAGAGAGAGAGAGAGAGAGAGAGAGAGAGAGTGAAAGAGATCCTACACTAAGCGGTGATACACTAGAAAATGGAGTGGTAAGATACTCACGTTGAGGGAGGATGAAATAGGGGGAAAAGGAGATGAGGGAGGTCAGACAGAAGTAACACAGACCCAGATCCAAATCTACCATCGAAACTCCATGAAACACGACATCTTACACCTACAAACATGAAATATATGCACGAAACAAACACAAAATGGAGAGGCATGAGAGAAACAACAAAACATCTTGTGCAAGAAACACTGCATTTTCCACTTGGGTGAAATTACAAAATGGGTATGTGGTGTTCTTCATTTTGAAACTCTTAGCAAAAGAAAACATCTTGCGCTCGTCATTTGCATTTTCCACTTGGGTGAAATTTCCTCTAGCCCGCATGCCGACATTTTCCTAAAAGAATGACCATGTATAGAGTGGAGAACATTTGAGAACCACTTTTAGATTTTTCCTTTGATGTTATCAACCGAGACCATGGAGGCTTCCACCAACCCTCCTATACTTAGCCGATTTGGTCATGCTCTACCCCATTCTTTTAGTCTAACCATGGTGGTGAACTCGCTGGCTTATTTGGGAACCTATTCTTGACTCTTCCATTAAAAGTTGTGCCTACATGAAGTGTGGAGAAAACGGCTCTTTATACTTAATTGATTTGGGGCCGGTTCAACTTTACAGGGCTCTCGAACACGTGGCGGGTTGGAGCTAGTTCGGTGGTCCTTCTTTAGGCCATGCCTTTGAAGATTGCATCGATGAGAGATGTGGAGGCTTCTGCTTATTCTCCTTTCCTTATCCAATTCAATAGCATGTTCTTCCCCCTTTTAGACCTAGGACACGTGGAGGGCGTACACTTGTTTGAGCGCCTTTGGGCGCGCACCTTTTAATTTGCGTCATTGAGGCATGTGGTGCCCTCCACGGGTCTGTGACTTTTCAATGGCCGATGAGACCCCCTTTAGGTCCTAACTTCACGTAGCAGTTCGGGTGCTTGTTGGGAATGCTTTTGACACTTGACTTTTGGAGATGCACCATTGAGGCACGTGGCACCGTCTACTAGCCCTTCTTATACTTAGTCAATTTAAATGACCGGCTCTATCCCTTTTTTGACTTTTAGACACATGGAGGTGACACAAGTTTAGGGCTTCCGATCTTGACCCTTCCTTTGAAGTTGCACCATTGAGACATGTGGGGCTTCCACCACCCTCCTATTTAGTTGATTTTGGCCTAATGCCATTTGACTTTGTAGAGCCTCTTTAGGTGAGAGTCTTGCTAATTTGAGTTTCCACCTTGGGCTCTCACTTTTAAAATTACACTAAGTGATTGACACATGGTTCTTTCCACTCGTTTGGAATTTTCAATGGCCGAATCTATCCCTTTTGGATCTGGGACACATGGAAGCTCCACACACATTTGGGGTCTCCATTTTAATGTGCCCATTTGGAATTTGCACCAAGCTTACACGTGGCACCTCCACAAGTCTATTGTTCTGTTTCCCTAAGTCGACTCGTATGTGGCTAAGTCCAAAACTTGAGCCTTTCCCGTTTTTCCACCCGTGAGCCCTCATGCCTTTTTGATGTTGTTTGATTCTTTTGACCCTGCTCCTCCATTGTAGAGTCCCATCTCTAACATGACTATTGGATTTGAAATGTGGGCTTGCACATGACCGAGCCAACCCTTTGATTCTCTTCTGTGTGGGGTCGTGTTTGATCAATTTTTCCGGGGAAAATTGAGATAACAGTTTGGCGACTCACGGGGACATCTGCTTGCTAGATGAAGAGACCAGTAGCCTTAAAGAATCCATTGGGCATGGAGTCATGAATGATAGCTTGTCTGATCTTGTCCTCGAAACCATGAGCTGACTACTTCACTCGTAAGTCCCTAAACCTACCCCATCATTGTACTCTCAATTTTCATAAGAAAAACTTGATTTCTTAGTTCGAGAGTAGAAAATCACATTTGACCTAGGGTTTTCACCTAATTTGGAAATGGAATGCCTGGGAAAACAATTTTAGCATTGATCTCGCATTTGTTTCATCATTTTGAAATTAAAAATCACATGGGAGCAACTATGGGTATCTCTCTCATGAATGAATCTTGAAGGGTATCTAGCATATTGACCTCCGAAGTAATATGAAACAAAACCTATATACAAAGATTAAATCATACATGCCTCAAATGAGACATGCAGAGTGTGTAAAAAGCACTTTTCTGCTGAAAAAATCTACTCCTACTCCTACACTAACCCTAACAAAGAAAGCTAAACAAAGCCTGCTACAGGTAGGGAGAAATAGCTTCCCTTCTTCAAAAAGGCCATGCAAATGATTTAACATTGAATATGGCTGTTGTATGAGTGGAAAAAGCGACTATAAGTCGATCACTCCAACCATATCAGGTAGGTATGAAACATCAAAAAAATACCTCTCGGGTTGATTGCATTCATTGGACAAGAGGTATTTTGATGGTGATCCTTAGTGCTTTGATGGCTCATCCTCATGTCTAAAGAAGTGGGCATGACTAGCGCCGACTTTGGCTTCTCCCTTAGCTCTAATGAATCTAAAGTATCCGATTGGGCAAGGTGGTCCTTTGATGGATTTGCCCATTCTATGATATTTAACTCCAAAAATGGAGTCTTCTTGTAGATCTTCCTGGATGGATGATGTGAGAGGGATGATAGCCTCATACTCTTTCCCTTCCTCTACAAAGGTGTGGCTTTTGGAAGATCAAAATCTTCCAACTTTGATTCAAGAGGCATGTTGCAAACTATGCAGGTTGTGCTTGCACGTTCTCTTCCATGGCAGCAGGTTCTTGTGGTTGAAGGATGAATGATGGGGAGAAAAGATTACAATTTTAACTGGCTCCTCCTTATCAAAACATTCTTTTAAGTTTGATAGGAAATCAAACTCTTCATTGTCCTGTTGTAGCAAGGTCTCTCCCTCTTGCATGGTGATCTTAAAATCTTCATTATTTTCACCATATGAAGCTTCATCTTCAAACATGAAGCTAGTGAGTTCAAACTCTTCCAAAAAATCAGACTTTTGGAGAGGTTGAATGGGAGAGGGATCTGTAATCTCTTATGCAACCTGGCTCATGATTCAGTGCCTCTGAATCTATCTTGGTCACCTCCATATGATCCTCTTTAATTGGACTTGGAGTTGATTGTTCTTCTTCCTTCATGGATTCATCAATCAAATCAGGCCCTTCAAATGAAAGAAAAAAATATTCAATAATGCTTCCTTCATCAAGTGGTTTCAACTTTGATTTGATCTCTTCCAGTTGCTCCTCTTCAATAGGACTTGGAGCTGATTGTTCTTCTTCCTTCTTGACTGATTGTGCAGCTTGGATTAGATCAACATCCTCTTCAGAAAAGTTCCATTATGGACACTACATTCAGAGCAAATAGATTTTTGATCTTCTCCTTCTTGTTCTTGTTCTTCTTCTGCTGCAAACTCAGCCTTAGCCACCATTGGCTCTTCAACCTTGACCTCCTCTATTGGCTTAACCATCAAGGGATCTTTGTAAATCCAAATATGGCAGCCCAACTCTTCAGATTTTCTATCATTTCTTCTCTGTTGGGTTCCTCTTTTCTTTGTTGTTCTCCTTGACTAGATTCTTGAGTCTCTTCCCAACATGGACTTGGGAAAGAAAGGAGGAGTGGTAGGTTGGGATTCAACCAGTTTTGCTATTGTTTGTGGTGGAGAGGGAAGTGGAACTTCTTGTTTGTTTGGAGGGAATGACTTCTTGGAAGGGAAAAGGGAAGAAGAATTGAGATGAGATGGAAGACTAGGAGATGGAGAAGGGAAAACAACATTTGGGGGCAGAAGTGAGGGCTTGACTCTTGACCATGCTGAAATGATAGAGTTTGAGAAAGAGAAAATGAAGGACAAGGAGTTGGTGATTGACTTACCCATTGACAAGGTTGTCTTGCACTTTGCTCATATGCCTCAATATCCTCAATCCATTGTGTAAGTGAGGCAACATTTCAACCATGAAGTCAACCTTCTCCTAAGGGTTGTAATGTCTTGGCATAGGGGTGGACCCATGGACAAGGTGCCCTATAGCCAATCTGAACACTTTCATATGAGTTGTGGCCCTTGATTGTACCATGAAAGCCTCCATTTTAGAGTTTCCAATACAAATTAGCTTCTTGGTGTGAACTACCTCCAAATCTATATATCCATGCCATTGTAACATTTGTATAGTTTGATAAATGACCAAACTGATTTGAATCGCTGCTTCACCTGGGATATCCATAATGGTTCTGATTTTCATAATGAAACATTTACGGAGGTGTTAAAGTAACTTGGAGATGGATCTAAAATAATCTTTTACTGCAAGTGTGAATTCTAAGATGGGAATGAAGTCATGATTGCACAACTTCATGAAATGAAGAAAATGAAGAGATGTGGAAAGAAAATGGGTGGAAATGGATGGGGAGAAGGTCTACAACTTTAGAGATGGGTTATTGACTAGATGGATTCGCCATATGTGCTTATATTTGCCTCAAAGGCTGAATCTTAAAAGGACACACACCAAAAACTATTGGTGCTAAGATGAAGTGAGACACCTTGGAAAGAGGTAAGGTTGAGACTTGTCCCACCAGGGTGTGCCAAAGCTATTAGTGAAAAATCACAACACCCCTGAATGGAATCAGATTTTGATGGGGAATTTTCGGTGTGATTTCAAAACATTGGACCATCTCTCAAGTTGTGGGACTTGTGTATATGAGATGTCCTCGAGAGAAGGTTGGTTCCTACTTCCTAAACTACCGCCACAAGCTACTCTAGTGCAAGTAAAAACCTATCTATCTAATCTAACAATTCCAAGGAGAGGAGAGAGAGAGAGAGAAAGAGATCCTACACTAAGCGGTGATACAACAGAAAAGGAAGTGGTGAGATACTCTGTGAGGAGGATGAAATAGGGGAAAAAGGAGATGAGGGAGGTCGAGGTAAGTGACACAGACCCAGATCTAAATCTCACCATTGAAAATCCATGAAGCATGACATCTTACACTGTAAAATGAAATACATGCATGGAAATAAACACGAAATGGAGAGGCACATAGAAACACAAAACATGAGAAAGGGTTGAAGACACCACAAAAAAACATGATTTTATTGCTCTATTAGGTGCATTGACCAAGACCATTACATGGATGCTCAAAGCATAAAATCCATTTTGAGTCATAGAGAAGGCTTATGAACTCAAATGGAGTCGGGAAACAAATTTGACTGAGTTTCCCCACACCCAGAATGTCTCTCCTTCTCAAATGAGAAGTGTTTCCAATATATAGAACGAAAGGAGAGGGAGAAAGAGAAAACTCAGAATCTTCTCTTAAAGCTCAACCACTAACCATCAATGACCCCTACAAATCCACCTATAATCTATCAATTCGAAAGTTCTTGATTTTTTGGCATGTTGAAGAAGGAAAGAGTGGATCAAATCAAATTGATCTAGTCATTGAAGCAATCGAGATTATACATTAATGGCATGAAAGATGTTTTCCTAATTTTCACCCATCAAATCTTGTTGAAAATAATATTTTATACTTCCATGGTATAGAGGAGGTCGAGATCTTTCCAATGGTACCAAATTTGTTGAATTTCAAGTACTAGATCGAAAGATATGCCCATTTGAATATTTGAATTGAATCCATACAAAAATGGTGAAAAGCTGGTTTTGCAAAATGGGTCCATGGGCCCAAAATTCACTTTGTGCCTTTTACACAAAAATTACAAAAGTGAAAAAAATCCCCGTAGTCCTGCAAGCCCGAAATTCACTTTTGGCAAAATTTCCATGGCTCATTTGCAGACTGCATGAGGCCTAGCAAAAGAAACAAGAGACATGCCAGACCCACATTTTCAACTTGGGTGAAATTTCCCCACTCTGTAATTTAGGCCAATGGACCCACATTTTCCATTTGACTTGAAACATGACCACATGTAGAGATGGCGTACATTTAGGAACCACTTTTGATTTTGCCTTTGAAGTTGTCGCGCAAGAGACACGTGGAGGATTCACATTTGGCCTCCTATACTTAGTGTTTTGGCTAAGCCCACTCTTCCCCATTCTTTGACTGACCACTGGACAAAGGCATGCTCATTTGGGAACCACTCTTGATTCTTCCTTTGAATTTGTGCCAAGATGACACGTGGAGAATTGTGGCTCCTTGGCTCTTTCTGTTTACTTAATTGATTCACCCTTCTGGTTCAACTTTTTGAGTGCTTTGACCATGTGGCGGGTTGGTGCTAGTTTAGGGTCCTTCTTAGGGGCCATGCCTTTGAAGTTGTGTCGATGAGACACGTGGAGGATTCCACTTATTATCCTTTCTTTAGTCGATTCAATAGCCTTTGTTTTCCCCCTTTTTGACTGGGGACACGTGGAGGGTTGCGCTATTTGGAGACTAGCCTTTGGGCTGCGCCTTTTGAATTTGCACCATTGAGGCACGTGGCACCCTCACGGCTCTGCTCTCTGTGAATTTTCAATGGCCAATGATTGACCCCCTGTTTCTTTTCTGGGACACGGACATGTGGAATTGGCGCTTGTTTGGGAACCACTTTTTGGGCTTGATCTTTGAATGTGTCATTGAGCACGTGGCCGACTTCAGCCTCTTCTTATACTTAGTCGATTAAAATGGCCGGCTTTGTCCCCTTTTTGACTTTTGGACACATGGATGGATGGTGCAAGTTTGGGGCTTCCGCTCTTGACCCTTCCTTTGAAGTTACGTCGTTGAGACACGTGGGGGCTTCTGTTGACCCTCCTATACTTAACCGATTTCGGGGCCTCTACCATTTGAATTCCTTTGGACCTTGACTACATGGAGAGTTGGTCCTAATTTGAGTCTCCTCCTTGGGATCTCACTTTTAAAATTACGCTGAGCTGACACGTGGTTCTTTCTTCTCATTTGGAATTTTCAATGGCCAACTTTGTCCCTTTTCAGACTTGGGACACGTGGAAGCTCCGCGCACATTTGGGGTCTCTATTTTGATGTTCCCTTTTGGAATTACGTTGAGGTGACATGGCACCTTCATGAGTCATTGTTTGGCCCTAAGTTGGGACTTGTATGCGGCTAAGTCCAAAAACTTTGAGCCTTTCCCCATTTTCCTCATGTGAGCCTTTGGCCTCCTTTGACGTTGTTTGATCCTTTTGACTGACCCTGCTCCTCCATTGTAGAGTCCCACCTGTAACCTAACTATTGGATTTGAAATGTGGGCTCATGCAATACTAAGCTAAACCTTCGATTCTCTTACGTGTGGGTCATGTTTGATCAATTTTTCCATGGGGGAAAAATTGAGATAATAGTGCTTTCACTTCATCCCCAAATAGAATATTAAATGATTTTAATTGATTTACTGATGGAAAAAAATCATTTAAATGGTTTTATAAAGATCTTCCTTCTTGCATGTTTGAATTAAATAATTTCTTCATC
>CM031240.1:249476103-249564733 GCA_018340775.1 Taxus wallichiana var. yunnanensis | reverse complement strand
CTTAATTAAAATGAACCCAAGCATACATACACTTGTAGGAATTACTAATTTCCAACCCCCCCATTTATCACACCAACATATTGTGATTACATTACATTATCACAACACACATTCATCACAACACCTTAGTTCGATCATCATACATCATCTCTTTTTACATTCATTCTACTATCATCATCACACTAACTACACATTATAAATCCCATTTAATAAACATTTCACTTAGCTCATCACTCACATTACATATGTTATCTATTGCACATTCTATTTTGTCATCATTGCATGAATATTACATCAATAAACACTAACAATATACAAACACATCACATACATTCTAACACTAATCACCAAATCACACATCATTGATCACATTACAACATCGGTAAAAAATGAAATAAAATCATCATATATCAATACCATATATCCATATCTGTATCAAATAGAGTCATGATTACACAAAACCATTTCATCAATGTGGGTAAACTCCCTTACATCAGTGTACAATAATCAAACCTCATCACCACTATCGCTCTCGGGTACTACCAGAGACATGAACTAGATGCCTTGGACACTAACTTTGTGACATTTTACCATAGTCTCTATAAAAATAATGTTGTCAATCAATGTATTACACAAAAAACTCATGTGCTAAGGGAATACCACCTACCACCTCTCAAGTATTATCCATCCCTCTCACTACCTAGCACTTCTATAAAAATAATGGGAATTATTTCCTCTTAAATCAATGTATTACACAAAAACTCATATGTGCTAAGGGAAATACCACACTTGTACCACCTCTCCATTAGCTATATCCCAACAAGTCTCCTCGCATGTCTCATCCTCTCACCTATTCTCCATGCCCAACACCCTTAAATAATGGGAATAATAATACCCACCGTGTGCCGCCCACCACGCGCGCACTCCTATGTGAAAATGCATCTGCTACTACTCTACTACTAGCTCATATAAATGGGAATTATTTCCTCTTATATCATCCACTCACTCAAGTTTAACTCCACCAAGAACATATGGTCGAAACATTATACGCCAATATGTGGATATATGTGTCTACGATTAGGGACCAATGCACATCCTTGTGCTCAGCAACTAATACCGCATGTGATCGAGATGCTTGTAAAACCAATAATAAAATGTGTTATCACAAGCTAACCATTATAGTACAATCATATCCCAACAAAAAAGTACACAACATAAATATATAAATACTTTCATGCTCATTCCCCATATCACTGATGTTACATCATCGGGGGGGCACACATCTACACACTACCTTTGCATGGGATTTCCCCCCATCTCCTCATTCTCCCATCCCACTCATCATCTTACAGACCAACCTAAACCTTCAACTAGAAACCCTTAAATAATGGGAATAATAATACCCACCGGCCACATGTGCACGCCTACCATGCCCATCTATGTGGTACTCCTCATTTTTTCAAGTGAAAAAAATATACATCTATCAACTCTATTTCTTCATCTCACTCTCATCTGATGTGCCGAACTGCAGGATGTACTAATCTTACAGACTGCTCTACTATGGGCCCTAGTCTCGCTTCGACCCTCTACAAAAACTAGTTCACTTAAGATCTAATATCTCTCAACCATATATATTTCTCAATTAGTTTTCGAACTCGGGGTAGATCCCAGAGCCATGCTAAACTTTTTGTGATACTCTCTCCACCTTGAATAGTTTTGTCACTCCTAGGAATTGATCCTCTAACCACATAGTCCTAATAATACATAACATCTCTACAACATTTTATAACCAACCTCCATAATCACAATATAGCTTCCATAAAACTATATCGGGCCCCATCCTATCTATTAATTCCATGTAAGTGTATTTTTCCATCCTACGACCATGAATATTAATTCTTCTCCTCACATATATCTCTGTCAAGTTCATACCTAACTCACTCTCCTTGTGGACCTCTAATTGGTCCGAATGTTTTTCATTTACGTGATCATATGCCCACACATGTTTAGTGTAAGTTATTGTATCTCCTATCCAACCACCATGCTCATCATGACTAAATCAGTATATTTCCCTATATAGGTGGTCCAATACACACCATGCCCAAGTTTATCTAGTACCCTCCTCATCTATCTGCCAACATATGTCATGCATCTTATACAAGATGCCTACACCTTCTCCCTCCATTTCCTAAGTGGATTTTAAATAAAAAAAACAACTAAGTCCTATGAACTTCTATAAGTGCATAACCCTAGACCGTATGAAGGGGTATTCATAGAATCTAGACTAGTATGGGCCTCAACAAGTACTCGAGTCCCCTCAAAATAGTTTTTGCTTAGAAATTTGAAAATTTGAGTTCACCAAGTCAGCATGAAGCTGGGAAAGGAAAAGCTTTAATGCCATCTAAAAGTTTTGAAAGAGCATATTGTAATTTGGGCTTTTTTAAAAAAGATCTGCATATGTCTCTTCATATCCTCCAATGGCATCACTTTTACTCTCTCTCCAACAACTAGAAATGAAAATATGTGATACACATCCTTTAAAGTATGTTGTTTCATGTCGCTATCATCTCCCCTTTTTGGAAGGTAACCAAAATGCTGCACACATCTACACACTACCTTTGACATAATGCAAACAACATAGGAATATTATGGGGCACATCCCCCATCTATGCTATGTTTTGTAGGATGGAAGGGTCCATAACATCCCACTCATCATCTTACAGGACCAACCCAAGAAACGTACTCAAATGACACTTTCCTTTTTGAATGTGAAACTCCCTTGAATGAATCTCTCTTTGCACAACACAAAAATTCAACAAAAAATAGTGTTAGAACAATATATGCCAATTCGAAAAGTATTGATGCAATCACTTATCACATTATTATACACTAAAAATATGATTTTCACCATTTTAGGCCACATACACACTTTTCGGACTAGGGCACTTAGATGCAGGACCATGGGGCATCCATGAGTAGGACTAATTTTCCCTGATACGACTACGCCCAATTATGGGTGCTTTCTGCTTGTGATGATCACTATCACCCTCACAACTTTTTTCAAGGTCTCAAATGCTCAAGAAAATTAAAAATCTCAATTTTCAAAAATTCTATAGAAATGAATACTACACCATATATTTTTTGAAAAAAAATGCACTTACCAACTCCATTGATGTGCATAGGGAAACTAATCACTCGGACGGTCACCACCCTCTCAAACCAACTAGGATGCGCTGCTCTTTCTTTATGAGTATGTTCACTCAATTAGTGCTCAATTTAAAAATGCCTAAATAACAAATGAGTTGATTAAACACTTTTTCAATTCACTATTTATAGTTACTTTTTCTTCACCTACTTTACTATAGTCACTATTTCTTGCTTAGTATCACAACTAATGCACACTACACCATTTTTTTATCAAATCTTGAGTGTTTTTACTCCGATTTGCACCTATTTTGTGCAATTAGTTTTAGAACTCTTCCTACCATCATAACATACACATAATATCTCTTAGGTTAAACCATAAACATTGTATTCTATCCAATTCATACACATTTTTTTGAGATTTTGTCACTTTCATCAACTTCATGCTTACTTTCTTTCAAATTTGCAATAGTTATTCTCATTGTTGACTTGTTGAAGCTTAATTGCTTTACTCTTGGAATGCTTATACAGAGAATTATGGGACATTGTTGGAATAGATAGTCATCTTAATTATGGGAGACATCGGTTGTGAACCGATGTTGGTCACCCATGGAACGGTATTGGTCAAACAAGGAGGAACTGACATCGCTTAAGACTAACCAACATTTGTTTCTTGTGTGTGACTTCTATAATTATGTTATAGGAATTAGATCTATATTTAGTTGTAAAGTGAATCTAATGGTCAGAATTACATAGCTAAAGTACCCTAATATTGTAGATGCTTATATAAGCATAAAGATATGGTTAGAAGGGATGATAAGAGAGAATTCATTAAGAATTAAGAGAAGTTTCCTTTAGAGAGAAAAAAAGGAAACTTGTGCATAAGAGAGTACATGACATCTAAGAAGGTGTGGAAGATTGCAGATCTTTATCGCATTTCCTATGTAATAATAAATTGACTATTTATTGGTGGACGTAGCCCACAATGGGTGAACCAAGTTAAATTTTTGTATTGTTTCTTCTTGTTTATTTCCATATTCATTACTTGTATTCTTAAATTATATTAATATATTTCAGACAACCGGTATGCTAACCCCAACAACCGGGTATCAAAGATTTTTTTGTTTAAGGGTTGTGTGTGTTGATAGATTTACTCAAAGGGATTTTTAATTGAGTAAGAGAAAAGAAATGGGAGAAGAAATAAATTTCAAAGTAGAGAAATTTTATGGACATGATTATCTATTATGGAAGATTTTATAAAAAAGATCTATACTTACCATTAGATGAGTTAGTGAGACTTACGAAGATGATTGATGAATAATGCAAAATTCTTGATAGAAAGGCTTTACCATTAGGATCTATAAGATTGGGCACGAAAACATCTGTGGCTTTGAATATTACCAAACATGGATCTACAGTAGAGTTGATGTAATATTTAGAAAATCTATATGAAAAACCTAGTGCTTGAAATAAAGTTTATTTGATGAAAAATTTGTTTAATTTAAAGATACAAGAAGGTGGGTTATGCCAAGTAATATTAATGATTTTCAGTCTATTTTAAATCAATTAAAATCACTTAGTATTCCATTTGAGGATGAATTGAAAGAACTTTTATTATTACGTTATTTTCGAGAGAGTTGGGATAACTTGTAATGGATGTTAGTAATACATCGTCTACTACTAATGTTTTAAAGTTTGATGATGTTGTTAGTATAATCATGAATGAATAAATATGAAAGAAACATACAGGAGAATCATCATCTAGGAATGCTTTGAATTTAGAAAGTAGGGGAAGGAAGAAGGAGAGATCCAGAGACAAAATAATAGGAAATCAAAGTCTAAGAATTGTAGATCTAAATCAAGAGGTAGAGGTATAATCAGTTGGAATTGTGGAAAGAAAGGTCATGCAAAGATAATTTACTAGACAAAGGTAAAGAGGAAAATGTTGCTCAAAAGAGGTAATGCAAGATGCCCTAATTATCTCCTTTGATAATAAAATTTAATCACAAACTTTTAGATTCATGACTTCTTTCCATTCGACCCTAATAAGGGTTATTTCAGAAATTATGTGCAAGGTAATTTTGGGCATGTTTATTTAGGAGATGATGAACTTGCAATATTAGTGGTAAAGGTGAAGTTCATCTAAAATTGTAAAATGGAAATACATGGGTATTAAGAGATGTTAGGCTTGTTCCAAGCCTCAAGACATTTTTTTCCACAAAGACAATTGTGTGAAACTAGTTGCATGGTTAAAATCACAACCAAATCTTGAAATTGACCAAGGGATATCTTGTTGTAGAAAGAGGTAAGAACTTAGGATCATTGTATTATCTACATGTATTACAAATTTATTTTCTGTGATATCTACTTCAGATTAAAATACAAGCATGTGGCATTATCGGCTAGGCCATATGAGTGAAAAGGGAATGCAAATCTTAAAGGAAAATGGTAAGTTATCAGATCTGAAATGTGTAGATCTTTATTTCTTTGAGCATTGTATTTTTAGAAAGAAGAAGAGAGTGATATTTCTCAAAGTTGGGGAAATAAAGAAGAATCATAAATTAGAGCTTGTACACTCAGATGTGTGGGGACCATCCGAGGTATCTTCTCATGGAGGATCCTAATACTATATTACTTTCATTGATGATGCCACAAGAAAGGTATGGTTTTATTATATTAAACGCAAAATCTGGTGTTTTAAAACTTTTAAAAGATGGAAAGGCCTTTGGAAAATGAATCACATCTAAATTTAATGTTCTTTAGATCTGACAATGGTAGTGAGTAATGCAGCAAGGATTTCACTGATTATTGTTCATTAAATGGAATATGTAGAGAAAGGATAGTTCCTAGAATGCCATAGGAGAATGGTGTTAGAGAGAGAATGAATGACATAATCATGGAACATTCTAAAAGCATGAGGATACAAGCTCAATTTACCTTACAATTTTGGGCTAAAGCAATAGACACGACAATTTATTTAACTAACCATGGACCTTCAAGTGCACCGAATGGTCGAATACAAGAAGAATCTCTGGACTAGAAAAGAGGTAGATCTATATTTTATTAGAGTCTTTGGATCAAAAGCTTTCATGCATGTTGATAAGCAAAATAGAAAAAAATTCAGTTCTAAATCTAAGAGATGTAATTTTATTGGTTATGAATGTAGTGATTTTGGATTCCAGCTTATGGGACTTAGAGGATGATAAGATTGTTAAGATTCATGACATTGATTGGAATGAAAAAATAAGGTACATGGATTAAATTTTGGTACCCAAAGGTGAATCAATGGAGATGTTTGTGGATGAAAATGAACTCTCGGATATAAAATTAACACCTATAGGTTTACAAATTAACCAGTGTTAGTTTTCCCTTGACTAAAATTAGTCTCTCAGACCGCGCTTGGTTAGCCAACCAATGTCGATAGAAGGTGACCAACATCGATCACTATCAGAAGTAGATATAAGTCTACGGATGAGCAGATTGAGCGTCCAACACCCCAAATATCGGTAAGAAGGCCACAAAGGGTAAGTAGACCTCCGTAAATATTTTAACCTTCTTTGTCTCATTTATTATTTGCTAATAGTAGTGAACCAGAAAGATTTGAATAAGTAATGTAGGATAAAGCCCACAATCGTGGGAGCATGGCATGGATGAGGAGATGGACTCCTTAGAATAGAACCAGACATGGGATTTTGGTTAAGTTTCGAGCACATAAAATAGAATTGTAGAACAAGTGGGTTTACAGGATCAAGTAAGAAGAGGGTGGACAAAAGAGATAAAAGGAAAGGCTTGTAGTAAAAGGATTTGCACAGAAATCAGGTATTGAATTTGGTGAAATATTTTCTCCTATTGTTAATATGACTTCTATTTGTATTATATTGAGTTTACTTGTAGTAGAGGATTTGTAGTTAGAGAAACTTGATGTCCAAGATGACATTCCTTCATGGTGATTTATAGAAAGAGATTTATATGCAGCGATCATTTGGGTACGAAGTCAAGGGTAAAGAGAAATTTATGTGAAGACTGAAAAAAAGCCTATATGGGCTCAAATAAGCTCTAAGGAAATGGTATATGAGGTTTTATAGTTTCATGCATGAGAACAAGTTATTTGAGATTTGAATTTGACCATTGTGTTTATTTGAAGAAGGTTTAATATTTTATTACTTTGTATGTGAATGATATACTTATTACAGATCTAGTATGTAGGACACCGGTAAGCTTAAAGAAAATATAGCTCACACATTTTCAATGAAGTATTTAGAGCTGCAAAGAGAATCCTTGGCATGTAAATTAACAGAGACAGGAAGAACATGAAGTCATTTGTCTCAGGAGCATTATATCAATAAGGTGTTGGAAAGGTTTAATTTGTAAAATTCAAAACTTGTAAGTAAATCTATGGTTGGACACTTAAAATTGAGAAAAGATCAGTTTCCTACATCACATGAGGAGGTTGAGTACATGGCATGAGTTCTATATGCTTCAATAGTTGGGATCTTGATGTATGTTATGGTTTATACCAGACTAGACATTTCACAGCAATGGGAGTTGTGAGAAGATTTATGGCTAATCTAGGTAAAGAGCATTGGAAATAAGTCTAATGGATTCTTAGGTATTTGAGAGGGACATCCAACATGTAGTTATGCTATGGAGGGTCAGATACTTCTTTATGTGGCTATGTGGATTCAAATGGTCGGCTGTGATTTGGATGGTAGGAGGAACACCATTAGATATGTTTTCATAAGTAGCTAGCACAACAATTAGGCTGGATTTCAAGATTATATAAAGTTGTGGCCATGTCTACTATAGAGGCTAAGTATGTTTTAGCTATAGAAGCTAACAAGGAAGATGATATAGATGAGAAGGTTCATGGAAGAGTTGGGAAAGGAGCAAGAGGATTATAGATTGTACAATGATAATCAAAGTGTAATTCATCTAGAAAATAACTCAAGCATTTGATTTGAGAATGAAACACATTCAATTGATGTATCATCACTTCATACGACAGTGCATCGGGAGGATGGGAAACTAAATTTGAGAAAATTCATACAAAGGAGAACCACAATGTGGATATGTTAGTGAAACCGTTAGAAAAGGAGAAGTTAGATCTACACCCCACTTCTTTGGACTTCAAGTTTAAGACTTGAAGAGGGAGAAACAAGAAAAGGAAAGGATCGAGAGGAAGGAATTGTATGATATAGTGAATTAATTTAACTCTAAGTGGGATATTGTTGAGTTGTGGAGCTTAATTGCTTCACTAGCATGATTTTAAAAACATGCTTTGGAATAAACAATAACTTACGATGGTTGATGAATGGTCATTGTCACCCATGGACCAAGATCGCTAGGAAAGGAGGAACTGACATGGGTTAAGGCTAATTGTCATATGTTTCTTATGCACAAATTCTATAATTAAGTTGTGGGAATTAGATCTATCTTTAGTTGTAAAGTGAATCTAATGGTTGTAATTATAGAGCTAAAGTACCGTAATATTTTAGATGCTTATATAAGCATAAAGCTAGGGATATAAGGGATGATGAGAGATAATTCACTCGAGAATTAAGAGAAGTTTCCTTTAGAGATAAAAAGATAAACTTGTAGAGAAGAAGTTGTAGGACATCCAAGAAGGTGTGGAATATTGTAGATATTCATTGTATTTACTCTTTGTGATAGTAAATTGGCTATTTCTTAGTGGACGTAGCCCACATTGGGTGAACCAAGTTAAATCTTGTGTATTGTTTCTTCTTGTTTGTATATGTATTCATTGCTTATATGCTTAGATCTGATTAATATATATGTACAATTGGTGTGCTAACCCCAACACTAATCAATTCCACTTTCACCAAAATGGGGGAATATCATTGGGTTCATCATTTAATTCCCCTTATATCACCACATGTTTAAACAAACACTACCAAATTTACAATCCAAACATTTACTAATGCACTATGTGACATTGGACCAAGTGGTTCCCCTAATGACCTAAACTAAGGGCAACAAGAATTTAAATATTTTCCATGTAATAATTCACTAATTTATATAAATTACTCCTAATGACCTAGCCTAGGTGAAACTAATGAAAATATCTTTATGAGTAACCAATCGAATCATCAATTAATCAATCAATTTATGAGTTCAAATTTCTAACTCACAAAATCACATCATCAATACAATATAACACAATCAGCCTCCCAGATGACCTAACTTGGGAGTTACATTCATTACTTTCCCAAATGACCTAACTTGGGAAGTTATTCTATCTATTTCATGTTTTCATTCGATGACTTAACTTGGAAGCCACCATACATTTCAGGTTGCCTCTAGATGACCTAACCTAGAAGCCATCACATTGTGGTGACATCCATGGAGTGGGGACATAGTTCCTTTCCTATACCAAATTTATGTGGGTAAACTATTTGATCAAAATTATTAGAATCCAAAACCACAAGTATTTGATTTGAGTTTGTCTACAATGGCTACATCTTGAGGATGTAGTTAGAGATTGGAGAATAACACACTTTTCTCCCTACACTCTTCCTATGGAAGTAGGACACTAAATACTCTAGTTGATTATTCTTATACATGTATATGGGTCAAGAAATTGATCACTCCCTACCACCCCATATCATCATCATCATATAAAATTCAAAATCATCAATCATCTAAAATTTCTATCATCACTCTCATTTAGTGCACTTCATTACAACATTACAATTTTTACTACATTGTATGGATCAACACATTTATCCATGGTTAGACATGATATATGGTTTTGTGGTACACTTTTACTACTACATCTATGTATTCTACTATAGCATGGCATTATCTTGATTTATCTTAGGTACGCGTCTCTATCTACTTTATGTTATCGAGCTTTCTACCCACCAACATAAAGGTGGGGAAAATTTAGTTACAAAATAATGCACTTAGTATTACATTTATAACACCAAATATGTTAATTTACATATGGATCTCGCATAAGAAAAGTATTCACGAATGACATGTCCCTTAGTCCTCTCATCACGCTATTCATTTTTCATCGTCATTTTTCTTACATAGCTATTAGTTGTTTGCATGACAATTTGGTCATTTCTTAGGTAGTATCATGTGTCGTTATTTGGATGTTATTTTTCTCTCATCTTTAACTAGGGAGCTTAGGGTAAAAATGGGCACCCATGGGCACCACTTGGTCCTTATTTTACGTGCCCTCTTCCAATAACACTAGTGTCTAATTTAGAGTTTCGAGTCGTCATTGTAATTTTCCCTCTCTTTCCCTTAGGTACTATTCGTCATGTCGGGTCATTAGTATCAAAATTTGAGCAAGATATCCCTATATAAACATAACATAATATCTTATGGGCATACTATCTACCACCAAGGGATAGCTATCTACAAAGTGAAGGGAATACATGATCACACAATGCATTCATGCATCACCATTTTACATTACATCACACATTATCTCTGTATAGTCAGAAACAAAAGTCAATTCTATTCCATCCACCATTTTACATTACATCTAAGTCTCCATTTCCTATTTGCTTCTCTCTTTTTAAAGGTTTGATGCTTTTATGTATGGATTTGTAGGGCACATAATTACACATACTTGCATATAAAACTATATCGGGTTTGAGATGTAGTGCACTACTCAATCATAAGTCCATCCATGTGCCCTGATCCTCTCCCATCTCCCGCGCCCCAAATTGATCAAAGTTCATTTTCTACAATTTCTAGGGTTGTACCATCATACTCGCTTTATCCACACATCATCTTGTTTAGTTTAAGATCAAAATGACATAAGTCACTTCCATGTTAGTACATTATCCCTCTATTTCAATTATTTCATTTTAATTAAATATATTTTTTTACCGAGTATTCATATTTCACCATATCAGCTTATTATATTTGTTGCAGCTTTCTTACATTAACTTAGATAGAAAAAATAATTTCATATTTTAGTTAATTAACAACAATATATATGGATATATAGGGAATCGAGGATGAATCATTATGATATACATGGAATCAATGGAGAAACAATAATATGGCACAAAATCATAGGAATAATTATTATGGACATGCATGGATGGTGAGGAGGATCACATATGGAAATGGATGAAATGAAATGAGTGGAATTGAATATGGAATCAGGTTTGGAGAAGCATCACTCACTAGGATCTCATATGGGTGGTTGGATGATCAAGCATGATGAAAAGTATGGAATGATTTAAAGTAAAATCATTATATGGATTCTTCTTATTTTTGGGGATGAAAAATGTCAAAGAGGGAGGGAATGATATGTACCTTGGGATATGATATTAGAATATATATAGGTTGATGGAGATGCTTGACATGTAACACACGTCCCCTTATTTAGATTTATGGCTATAATATATGGGGTCATATAGTAATTAGTTGTATTGGGTAATGAATTGACCTACATTGGGATTAGGTGTTACACAACCATTACGAGTAATGTATGTCTATTTAAAGGATGTGAGTATTATTATGAGTCAGGTCATGGATGTATGAGTATAGTATTCGACTTGGAGAGGTATATTAGAGGTTTTCACCTCGAAGTGGATTCCCATCTTGGGTTATTGTGGAGTTAATCCTTCCTTAATGGGAATTCTATGGTGTTTCCATATGTTAAGGGTATTATTCTACATATATTGAATATTTTGGCATATTGGCTCACCAATATCTCTTGACTTGTGTTATATTAGGTAGATTATTCATGTATTATATGCAAAGATCTTATCATTGTACATGTTGAGTTTTATAGGTGAGTATACTTCTATCATTTCTCTATAAATGATTTTTTTTCTTTTATTTTTGTGTGTGTTTCTATAACTAATTTTTGCGACTATTGGGAGGGTAAAAAGGTTCACTCGATGTTTCCCCCCATGAATTTTTGGTACATGTGATGAAAAAATGTGAATGAATCCTATTCGAAGAAGATTGAAACTAATGTTCACATATGATATAAGAATTTTATAGTGATAATAGGGTTTACGATGGTAGATAATATGGTGTAATAAAATCAAGGGGAAAATACTAGCATAAAAGTGTTACTGACAAACACGTAATGCATGCCAAAATAGAAACTTGTAAAAGCATACGGAAAAATATCAAACAATGAATCAATGAGTAGTTGGATGCGTACATGGACATAACTTATGATGTCCAAATACAATCAGATCCATCAAGGCTTGTGCAAACAAGATAACATTGAAATATAGGGCGTAACCCATAAATAGTGATAAAGTATGAGAAAATAAACAAACATGATTGGAAGGAATCATGCAGGAAAATTATACACATGAAGCATCCTTTAACATTTTAGGAAAAATAAAAAGTATGTATTAATATAATATCCAAATATAGGAAACAAAATTTGAAGTATTTCAATAATAACAAGTGATAATAAGTGATAAAAATTAAATTCCTCAGGAGTCTTAGTGGGACTTGTAGTAAAAGCAGCCAAACATCATATGTCAAAGAACAAACTAAAAGCGACCTATTCACCTCAAGATAACATGTGAACATACATGTGTGTATGAAAAATAATAAAGAATATTATGAACCATATTAACATGATAAGAAAAGGTGCAACATAGAGTGGCAAAGAATAATTCATCCAATAAAGATGTTTCAAATTTTTTTTTTTTGAATTTTTGATTGTAAATGTTTGAAATAAAATCAACGAGAAGGGAGGGAGAAGGATTTTCCCTATTCTTTATGTGAAAATTAAGTTCCATATAAAGAAAACCTCAACAACCGAGTATGAACCAAGAAAAAGGGTACATCATCAGTCAGTGTGGGGAAATTAGGATTCCCAAGTGTGAATTCCAAAGAATCTATGTCGACAATCAATAATATTGTCTAAACATGGAAAAATTCAAAGTGGACTTGTTGAGATGTATGATATGTAAAACATTTGGGTTTTCCATTAGAATATCCCAAGATATGTAAATCATACATGCCTCGTAGTGTATTATTCATCAATAAATGGCTTATCGAGGCACTTGAGTGCATTCCATCATGTCACATTAGGAGATTAATTATAGAATGAATCATTACAAATAATAATAGACTTGGAATCAACTAGAAAAGTGAGAAGAGTATTATGTCGATCAATAATACCACCAATGTAATGGAGCCAAGAATGTTTAGGGTAAGGGGATAGATTTGAGGGTTAGGTGCAACCCAAGCTTTCATGTGAAATACATGTGGGTCTAGAGCTAGTAAGAGGAAGATATTTCCTTCATATTGAGAGTGAGGTGTAGGCAAAGGTATGATATGAGTAGGAGTAAAGCCCAATTGAGTGAGGTCTTCATATGTGTAAATATATTTAGCATAAGTAGGATCATAAGGAACATGTTGCAAAATGCTTGTGATCAATGTATAATGTGAAATTAAAGTAATGAAAAAGAGGAAATGGCGTAGGCACTACAACAAACAAGCCCTTTTTACCACAATTATTCCATAATATTGCCACAATTTATAAGAATTGTAGAATCCTTGTAGTATTTCTATGAAAATTTTCTTTGTTTATTTCTCTATATCGTGGATATTCTACACTTTATATATAGTGAAAATAATTGGTAGAAAAGTCACATATCCAACCATTTCTCATAGAAATACCACAATTTTTAGAAAATATAACTAAAATTGATATAAAATTATATTAGTACTACACTTTAATATTACATAATTTTGAAATGCCACATTATTAAATATTTATATTTGTTCACATTTAAAATAAAACATAAAATAAATAATATCAAAATATTATTAGAATCTAACCATATAAAATTATTTTTATTCTCCTATTCTTATAAATATATTTTTACTATTATAATTTTTTTTTAATCATTTATATAATTATAAATATTTTCCTAAAAATAACAAGTTCTTTTATAAATAGTTAAGTATGATTAAAATTGTTGTTTTTATTATTCATATCAATGTAAATAGTTTTAATCAAATATTTATTAATCTATTTGTAAATAATATTTTAAACATAACCCATTCTTTTATAAATAATAATGTATAATTAAAATTGATCTTTTTATTATTCTTATCAATGTAAATAATTTTCGTAAAATAATTATTAATTTATTTGTAACTAATATTCTAAACATAACTCACTCTTTTATAACTAGTAATGTATAATTAAAATTGTTGTTTTTATTATTCCTATCAATGTAAATAATTTTTTCAAATAATTATTAATTTATTTGTAAATAATAAATGTATATTTGTTATGCCAACTATTAATTTTTGAACTCAATTATTTCGCCCGCCTTTGAAGCCCAATAAATCAGCACCTTATTCATAAGCTTTTGCCACGTAACATGGAAGATCAACATGTGAGACATTTGGCACGTGAACTGTTTGACTCAGACTCTTCCATCTCCTATAACAGGGGCGCACCATTCCATGATCTGTATTGTTCACTAGTTAGGAGGTTTCCAAAATCATCATGGAATCTGATTAGTCCCATGTGCTCCAGAATCTCTTTCCGCATGTAGGCATGCATCTGCAGCCTCGAGAAATAATGGCGCTATATTCCCTAGACCAGCTTCTCCATACTTTGGATATCTCCTAGTTAATGGAAGACGAACCAGGTAATTGCTTTAGAGAATTTGGTTAGATCAGTTGATTTTGGCTCGAGTTATCTTTGTGAGAGCTAATAATGTCTTAGAAAACTTTAGTGTCCTGGATTTTCATATGCATTGCACTAACTCCATGGTTTTCCATAGCCAACGTGAACACCATTTACGATGCCAAAAAGTTCCCCATTATTGATTCCAGTTTATTTACAATACCTTGAAGATTTTCTCAGCTAGCTTCACCTTTGATAAAAAGGCATATGGTGACTACGTCCCAATAAATTCGACTATTTCTTTGTTGTTACCTACAGTGTGGGCTTTGCAGCACTTGTATCAATACTCAGCTAGGTCAATCAGTTTCACCGAAAGTATGACATGTTTATTTAACTTGGGTTTGGGGAAATTAAAATGATTCAAAGAAAACATTAAAAAAAAAATGTGGATGTGCACCCCAGATTGATGAATAAAAACTAAAGTGTGGATGTGCACACCTCCACTAAATTTTTCATACTACGTGTTAGCATGGTTCTATTGTTTTCCTTCTTTTTATTATTATTCCTTTAATGTTTATAACAATTTTTTTGTTTTTCAATTTTTGAGGATTCGTGTTTATCTAGGATATACCTAGATAATAATAAAAATAATAATTTGGTTTTACCAACCAACATAATTTTAGGAATAATTTTAATTTACTAATACCTGATTCTAAATTAAGTTTGATTAGAAAGTTAATAATAATATTAGAATACAAGCACAATTTTATTAAAATCAGGAAGTTCTATATTATGGGATTACAAATTTAATAATAATATTAGAACATATATTATCAAAAGTAAGAATTTCTATATTATTGGATTAATTTTATGTAAATAAATTTATTATTATTTAGTATGTATGGTAAAAATGTAGACAACTCACATATAATTTTCTAAAGGAATGTTCAATTGCTAGCTTCTTGTTTTGAAATTAAAAATTATTGTAAAAATAGAGAAAAAAATATTTAGATTGTTAAATAATTATATTTGGATCATTTAATATGAACAATAAATATTTCCTTATAATATATTTTACAATATATAGTAATGATTTTTATTTTAATTTTTATAAAAATATTCACATTTAATAATAAAATTATATTTGTGTCTTTCAAATGTAGACAATCCTCATTAAGAATTATCTAAATGAATATCAAATTGGTTGTTAATAGTAACATTTCTACATTTAAAAAAGATAATTCCACAATTAATTATTGTGGAAATTAAATTGTAGCTTCCACCTACAATTTTTATGTGGTAATGAAAATTGTAGAAATAAATTGTTGAAATTGCCACAATATAGCATTGATGAGAGTTACAAAACTGGAAATTGTTAAATTTCTACAAAAATGGAATAAATAGGAAAACTACAATCTTGTGAAGATTGTGGAATACTAACAAATACAAGAATTGTAGAAATGTTACAAATATTAAGAAATGTGGACAATGTACAAGTTTTAAAAATGGAGATTAGCTATAAATTTGATAAATTGTGGACTATCCATGGTATCATGAATTAAAAACTACAATAATTTATCAAAATGTGGATTAGCTATAATTCCAATGCCACAATTTTAATTTTTGTAATTCTATGTAACCTCAAATATAATGTTGGAAAATTGTAGTAAACTTGTCATGTTTGTTGTAGTGAGGAGAAGAAGTATAATTAACATTGCGATTAGGAATATTGGATGAAAAATGAATTGTAGAGGGGAAATAGGTTCTACTTGAATGCGATATAAGAATAAGGAATTTCATAATAGTAGTAGCGGGTTAGGAGGTGAGATATTTGACTTGATATTCACTTAGATCAACATCAATATAATGAGTATGAAAGAGATACTTGTTAGAATCCATGAAAGTGAAATCCAAATCATGGAAGGTATAATTAGGGAGATCGACAATTTCAACATCATCATTAGAATCATTAGTCTCTATGTTGAAGTATTGTTTAGACTATTCTACGGGCTTGGAAATATAAGGAAAATGTCGATTAGATATATACAATGATTTTCAAGCAAGATAAAGTGAAACAAATACAAGCAATAGTGATAGATAGGATTTCGAAAATGCCTCATACTATATTTGCGTGTCTTAATTGATACTATACAAGAGACCGATCTGGAAGGGGAGATTTTGTGCTATGTAAGCTCTATGTGTAGAACTATAATATGGAAACTAATAGGACACAATTGCCTAGAATGGGGTAGGGCCACCCGTGGTGGTGTTTGATCCGGAAACTTGTATCTATGAAGTGTCTTAGGAACTAGTTCTTTTGTGTTGCTTATTTTCACTCCTTGCTAACTTTAGGTCGTGTTAGGTTAACTATGTCATACTTGTACCTATAAAATAAACCCTAACTACGTGCACAATACTTAATCACACATCAAATGTATTAAAATATGCATATGCTTGTATCAGATTTGACCTTGAAAGTTACCACAATGTGCTTTTCATTGAGCGTTGAGCTACATTTGAGACTCAAAGGTAGTTCTAGTGTGTATGTGATTAGAATAGTATCCCTAGAAATAGGATGACCTAGTGTTGGTCATGTTAAGAAATTAATGCTCAAATAGGTATGGTTATTTATGGTTAGTAAATATTAAGGTTAATAGGTTATATATTATTATAACAACAATAAATGGTTGTACCGATAAATCTATTAACGGGGTACTTGTTATTCTCCTTCCTATGTTTTAGGAGGTTGTATCCATATGATATGTACTGGTTGACATAATACACAGAAATAATATAATTATTATCGTGTTCAAATCTATCGCAGCTCTGTCATCTGCTATCAGAGAAATTTCAGTCTTTTCTTGAGATGGGAAAGTGATTTGGTTGCAGGGGTAGCTTTGTTAATTTTCTTGTTGCCCCGTTGCATGAAAAGAAGATTTTCCAAGCATTCATGATTGAAGGGTGGACGTCATTCTATAGAAAGAGAACAGCTGTGTAATTGTTATTTGCGAATACGTGTTCTCGTAGGACGATCCGTATCTTCATCTCAAACATTTCACTCGAGTCTGCTACGTGGTGAACATCCATATCTCTATCTCATATATGCATTAAGATGGGTCTTGCGTGAGATAATAAATCGTTCCCAGCAACCTATCACCATTCTTCACGGCATTGTGTGTAACACATCTAAGTATTGGAAGTCTCTAAAAGAATTCCAATATTGCATCGTCGACCCAAGATTGCATTAGACGCCACGACTACATGCCATTCAACTATTTTTGCAAGGTCGACCCGAGAACTGTAATTGACGTGCACAATAAAGTTGTCGAGGAATCAATTATTTTTTATCAAGTGAGAGCTGTTCGGAGGACTGTCAGAAATTGTATGCATCGAATTACCTCCATTTTGATCTTTCCTCAAATCACTCTAGAAGAAATTGTTCGGAGGACTGTTAGAAACTGTGAGAAATGTTAGGAGAATCGAATGTGACGTGTTAAAATCCCAGGATCTCTCGCTCGAAGGTTTTCTCTCTGAACAGTTGGAAAAGTCTCATACTCTTCTTGCCAAACACGTGTATGCCAAGTAATGGTCAGATAACATTGGTATTCCATTTTTAATTTCTTATCAAAGTCGATAAATAGTCCCTTTAGTCTGTATGTTATCATTTTTGTATTGCAAGTCTATAGTGGTCGATGCACATATTTAGTCTTGTTTAATCTTAGTATAAACGTGCATACATGTTTAAAAATTTTGTTATATTTTGTTATGTAAAAGTATTTATTGTTGACAAGAATTTTTAAGTTGTTAGTATATCCGGTCATAGTCAAAAGTCAAAAGTTGTTAATGTATTTTTATGTCAAGTAGTTATCATCTCCTTCAAAGAGTAAAAACTAAGTCATTGTGAGTCAAAGTTGTGTCGAGAATATTGCCAGAGTCATTGGTAAGAGTTTCAATGATATTGTAGTGTTCATGTTTAGAGTCAAAATTTGTCAAAGTAGTCTCATTGTCAATGTTAGAGTCAAAATAATCAGTATTTGTGAATCTTTCATATTGTTCGAGCATGAGTCAAAAAATGGCATCATTATAATTGTAAAAATTTGTCAAAAATAAAAAAATAAAATTGCCTTACGAATGCATTATCGGTGGAATCTAACATTCGATTAAGGTATATAATATGTGTTGTTTCACATTGCGGGAGAGAAACTATACAATAAAACGAATGTGAAAAATTATGAGATTCATTGCTACGTTGATTGAGTAAGCAACACGTCAATCGGAGGATGGAGGAAATAGAGGATGGAGATCGACAATGACCTCTTGTCAGTCACCAATGATGGGGCCGCACAGAGCTGTGGTGGCATATATATAGTGTGAGTATATGTTTTTAGTGTGGTTTCATGCACTTCAATTTTTATAGTTTGCAATTTTCAATAAGTGGAAATTTCACATTGAGGGGGAACATGATCAACATGATCCAATGTTCCATTTCTAGTTTTTCAGTTGTGTATGTGATTATTCCTACATAAATTCCTAATGCAAAAACATAGTAAAGAATAGATAACATAGTGAAATGTAACATCATGAGTCTTGATGAGGTTGAACAGTCAGATGTGTTCATGTTCATACCTAGGTTTGTGGTTAGCCTATGGAAAACCATTAAACATTGTTCGATGTGTTCTGTTTGAGTTCTCACACCGCTTCTAGGTCGATGTGTTGCCTAGAGTGACCGGTTGATAAACAGATGATTCTTGAGAGTGTTCCCATCCTCATCGGTTAGATGTGTTCCCGATAGTGCATGGTTGATAAGAATTTTATGTGTTGTTTCTTCTAACTTCAGTTGAGTGTTGTACCAAGATCATGAGAAAGCAAGCGTCGGGCTATAGAGGAAGTGGGAAAGTTCTTTTATTAGCATGTAAACATTAAGGGGAATTTTAGAAATTAATGTTCACATGGCTATGGTTATTTATGTTTAGTAAATATTAAGGTTATATATTATTATAACAACAATATATGGTTGTACCAGTAAATCTATTAACGAGGAACTTGTTAAATTCTCCTTCCTATGTTTTAGGAGGTTGTTTAGCTTTTGTTATGGCTATATAATAGCCATATGATATGTACTAGTTGACATAATACACAAAATAATATAATTATTATCGTGTCCAAATCTGTGCAGATCACTGTCGAGTTCATATAAAGAATAGTAGGCTACAACTATTTAGTCCAAATGTACATGTGTGGTATGGAATTCAAAATAAACCCTCCTATGTAGTGAAGTACACAATCCCAAAATGAAATCATTGATGTAGTAGATAGAAAGTATTAGCTCCTTAGAATAGTATGTACCTTTTGAATGCCAAAAAGAGTGATAAAAGAAGACAAACAAGAAGAAACATACAAAAGATAAAAATAAGGAAAAGAGGACTCGAGGCACCTGGAGGCACCCGGAAAAATCCTATGTCTATTTTGAAGTCCTATATAAGGTGCTCAAAAGTTCGAGATAGTGAAATCGAGGTGAGTAAGATGTTGGACAATATTGAAAACTATATGTTGTTAATCATAAACAACAAACAATAAAGATGAAAATGATAAAAGAAATGTTAAACAAAAATAAACAGTGTTAATGACTAGTTATCTTGCTTAGGATTCATGTATATAAACTAAGTATTATGAGGCTATATGTACATAGTAAGAATCTGATGTAGTGACTACAATCACAAATAATCTCTTATACATATGTTACACATAATTTGAATGATATGTTGAATTAATTATTTGTGATCTTACACTCTCGTGAATGTGGGATAAAACCTACATAATTATGACAATAAAGAATTTTTAATATCTTTGAAAATGGAATAGATATCCTATTCAAAGTTGTGGTAATGCTAACATAATAATAAATAGTGGTTGTGGGATGGATATATAAAAATCCTCTAGAAACCATATTATTCATCCTCTCCTTCTTCAAACTTGGGAGTCATTTAGTGACTTAGCAAGTTTCTTTACAACTACCTTTTTTCTACAACTATTATTGAATCCAAACTAAAAATTTTACATCTTCTGTAAAGTGATTATAATTTATCCTTTGTCAATTTGTGATAATGTGCAATTGTCACTTAAACTTAGTTTGAATCTTTTTCACCAATTTGTATTGACATTATTTGTACAAATATAACTATAAACATTTCACATCATACAAGTTATAGAAAACATATAGAGTGTTATGTGTTTCATTTAGATAAAATATTTCATTATATAACATAATTTTAGTGAAGGGATCATGATATTCCCATATGTGGTATGGGATGCATGTATGACATATGAGACCACTCTATTACTACTTGATCCATCACATGTTTATAGAATATTGGAGATGAGTTGAAGGATTGATCAATATTGTGATATGAGATTAGTTTTTATGAGAGTGTGGTGAACACGAGAACATGTGACATGATAGGTGGGAGTGTTCAAATTTTGTAATTATATAAGGGATGAGTGTAAATTGTAAGGACTATAGAAACCAAGGTCCTTATGGTAGCTCTAGTGCTTAAAAATGAAATTCTTAGGAGGTAACTACCTTTCTCTAATCTCTTGACAAAAACATCAAAATTTTTAATTGATTATTAGGATCATTATGTACATCATATGTCATTTCATTGTTTTCACATAGATACATGAAGGTAGGTGAAAAATTAATATACATAAATGAATCACTCTTTTTCCACATAGATTTCATATCTACCTACTTCGTTGAAGGGTAAGGCCACTACTTGTGTATCCAAGATGTGTGTGGGGAACAAGTATGTCTATTCTTTGATGAAAAGTATTCAAATTTCACTCTCCTTGTCTTGTATTATTTATGCATCTTCATATGATCTCCAGTTGATTCTCAATACCATGCATTGATTGTTCATTCTTGTACTTATATTCTTATACCTTACAAGTTGGTAAAAGATTGTAATAATCAATATATAATGTATATTGTGTTGTATAATAAGATCTCATTGTAAATTTTTGAATGATTTGTACATTTGTAAAAACCCAATTTGAAAATATAGTTGCAAATTAAATACTATAATTGGAAATGATTTGACAACTTTCATGACTGAATTATTATCATTTATGAAAGTGAAAATGATAATTATGAAATGATTTTTGAATGTAATCATGCATAAATGTCCTCATTAGATGAAGTGTAATTATCAAATTGGTACATATTTTTTAATGGGTACATTTTGTAAAGAATGAGAAATTACGATTAAAAAAGACTATATTATTATTTTATTCTCTATAATGTGATTTAAATAGTTGATATTTTCTACTTGAATGTTCCAATTATTGTTGTAATTTATTTTGAATTGATAGAATTATGGATGTGGAATCAATGGTAATTCAATTTCCTAGTCATGTTGTCTTAGAATCAACCACAAAAAAATCTATTTTTTTTTGGTCTCCTATTGGGAGGTCATTATATATAATGCATATAGTAAATAGCATTTTGGTTTAACAATTCTATGGATTTTAAGTATTTTCTAGGTGGTCAAATCTAGGTGCAATCAAATATAATTTCAATAAAATGATCAAAGTTGAAAACTATATAGTGTGAATGGTTATGTTCTTACCTTTCCATAAGTTTTCTTCAACCTAATAAATGGTGTGTATTGATGAATTAATTTTCAATATAAACCTCACAAATACATTGAAAATTATATTTCATTAACTTAATCTCTATTTTTGTTCTTAATATATCTATGAATATCTTGATGCTCCAATCGACATCTCTATTAAAATTGACAAGCACCTAATTACTAGTGCAAAACATGTAGTGCCACTTGTAAATGTTAATAAATTGATAAACAATATAGGGGCAAAAGTATGAAGAATTGATTGTGAGTGGTTGGTAGAAGCGGTGGTTAAATTTGATGACCACTTGTCTGTCATATTTAAGTGACGGTAATTTCTAAATATTGCCTTTCAAATATAGAAAATAATGTTATTTTTTATACTATTAATAAAATATATAATATATAGTTATATATATATTTAACTATTTTTAATATATACAAGTATATTTTACATATAAATCTATATAAAAATGACGGTGAAACTTAAAACATGCAGTTAAATGTGAATTTGAAATATTTGCAAGTATTTTACAGCTAACATCATGAAAAATGTCTAAATGGACGTCAAATTTAACCCCGGTGGAAGTGATTCTTAAGGTGGAGGCAGGTGTTGATAGGGATGTGGGAGGATTTGGTGCGTGACAAGAGGATTTGGCGTGTGGAAGAGGATTTGGCATGTGGAAGGAGGATGTAAATAGGCAATAATCACGTAGAAAACCAAGGAAACATTGTAAATTTAGCATTGTTTGGGTAGTTTTAGCGAAGGCAATATTCAAGTGAAATAAAAAGAATTTGGTCATGTACTTGCTTATTGTGGTTTTGAATGGAGTCTTGGTTTGTACCTTCATGAGACTATTTCACCATTGAGCATATACAGTCTCCAACGTGATCACCGCACCCTTGCCATTTACTCCCTCTATGTGTCAAAATATGATCTTGAATCAGGTTATGGACATCCAACAGATCATAAAGATAGAGGATTTTTGTCAGGTGTTGTAGTTGCAAGTGTTTTAATGGGTATATATGAAAAATGTGAATGCTAGAATTGGAAATGAAGCTTTACCTAAAGCGATGTTCATTTTTTTTTCGAGGGTAAACTTTGCCAATGTTTAGTCTATCTAAAACTAGATCTACTTTTGATATTTTCTTCATCTTATATTAAAGATTTGGTTCGTGTTTTCTCATGGCGTAGCTCAACCCCGATTGGAAGACTTTGATCTGTTTTGTATTTGGTGACCTACATTTGTAGATCTCCATAGGCACTAGATGGTTTCACCTCACGATATGGGCATGCTTGCACATCTGGGTCGCCATTTTTGGTATAGAGACGAGCTTTGAATTTGTTAGTATTCTACCATATCTCACTTTGTTGTGATCTGTATCAACTCACTTGGAGTTTGAGATGTATATGGGTTTGGTGGGTAACCTTGTTAACAAATCACCATTTATGTTCATTTTATTGGGTTTTATATGTTCCTTGGCCTTTTTGATCTGTTGCCATGGGTTTTTTATTATGGAACTCTCTGTAAACTATGCACAACACACTGAAGTTTTCTCCTACTTCTAAATGATTCTCACTATATCAACTATGTAGTCCATTATTGTTTAATATCATTAGTGGTTGATTAAATCCAATTCCAAATAACTTCCCAACAATTCCTCAAATTGTGCTATAATTGGATATTTTAGACAGATTATGGACATCCGCCAAAGTGTATTAAATAATTAGTAGTATTCTAGCAAGTATTTGTAGGTACAACTATTAGGAGGACATCTATGCAAAATGTAGAACCATGCTCTTGAAATGAAATTACCTGGAGCACCTCTTATCTTGTGGACACAAATATCTCCCATGCATAAACAAAATATGACACTTATTTAACCTAGGTAACAATTAATAGCCAAGCATAAACTTGAACCCCTCTTTTAGACACCATTTGGATAACTTTGTAACTTGATCTATTAGTACGAAAACAATAAAATTCCTTATGTTTTATATTATTTAATTGTAATTTGACATCATTTGTGGTTACAACCACAACCTTCTACATGCAAGATCCATGGTGTCAAACTTAGGTGTTCATTTCCATTGGTATTGGCGAGAAATAGAAGAGTCACCAACTAAAACAAACTTTTCTATCTCCCTTGCAAAATTAAAAATTTCATTTTTAGACACTTTCAAAACAACACTCTCAGCACTGTAATAAAGGAGATGTCAAGTGTTGTCTATGTTATTTATTATGTAGATTGTCACATCAAGTAATATCTCAACCTTGTTTTAACATTTTCACTCTCTTCAAAACTCCTCTAGGAGTCCCTGATGCTCTGCTTTTGCACTTTTAGGAAGCTCCAAAAAAAAAAAATGGCTTTTGTTTTGAACCACCATTTGAACCCTCAAAACGAAATGCCTTTCAACCTTATCAAAACTCTTGTATATTTGTGAGAAAATTCCTTGTAACCTCCTATTTGATAAAAAAATTCCCTACTAGATATTTTGGCAAAGGCATTTTGTAGGCCTTTGGTTGTTGTTTAACTAGGTCACTTGGCTCAACTACAACTAGTGGCTCCAAAAAATGTCTATCCATTTGAAACTTGTTTACCAAATCTCAGTTCTGTCGACTCCGGTGAATTCTCCATATATACGAGAGTGTGTAGGATATTTCCCATTGCACATTCATCTATCGAAGCGTATTTTTGGTTGAGGTTTTCTTAGCCCTCGAACTAAAATTGATTATTGTTGCAACTAGACCGATTATGACCGGTGGCTCTGGAAACCTAGCCACCAATTGAAACCCATTCTCTAGTTTTTAATCCATCAGATCCTATGAATTCTTGGTATATGAGACGACACTTGGGAATCTACCCATTGTGAATGACCAAACAAAAGGCATCTTTTGAATGTGGTTTCTTAGCCTCCGAGCCTAAATTGTTATTTTTAACTAGTAGGAAAATGTAGAATAAATTTTCGGACCCTAGTCAAGTTAGTAAACCATCATGGGAACTTTTTAACACTTGTAAAGAATTTTTGTAACTCTATCATGTGGCTTGTCATGTGAAATTGAAATTTTGGAAAATAGGTTTTCTCTCTCTCCTACCTCTTTCTCTCTCCTTGGTTAAGAAATTAAGTGAAATGAAATGAAATCAATAAATGTCTCTAACTCTCTCCTTTTAAATGCAAATTATTATTATTTTGTAAATGGGAAAATAAAAACGTTAATTATGGTAGATGTAGGTGGATGTCATGCCAATGATTTATTCTGATTTTATGCTCACATGGTTTTCCGGGATGCATGAAAGATGGAAAAAGACGTGGTGTAATTAATTTTTATTATTGTAATTTATATATGTTATTGGAAAATTTACACATGTATAATGTATTTCCATGTTACGAGAAAAAATTTATTTTAAAATTGGTAATATGTATGAGAATCTAGTTAGGGTTTTTTGGGAAATGTTTACATAACCTTTAGTGTCATGTTGATTCAAAAATATGTATTGTTAAAGCTTGGGTATATGTGTTAAATGAAAATGAACTTCATAACTTATAGTGAAATTATTGTGTGTAATTGATGATTAAATAATTGGTGTTGTGTTTTTTTAGTTTTGTAGACACCTATAATTTAGCCTGAACAATTTAAAACACTTAAATTGTGCTAATTATCCTTTTCCTCACAAATTGATGACATATCATCAATAGTGCTCATCTTCTCTTCTATCATCGTTAATTAATTACAATAAGTGATTAATTAAGTCTTGTATTCAACAAGTACCCTAATTAACAACCTTCCATTAATTAATCCTCCTTCTATCTAAACTAATTAATTATTATTAATTAATTAGCTTCCCCTTTCATTAAACCAATAAATCATTATTTAATTGATTTAATCCCCTTCTATAGTCTAAATCATGCTAATATTCCTCTAAAAATCTTTTATAAGCTTGCACATCTATTAATTAATCATCTTGATCAATTAATAAACCCCTTTATCCACATGAGTCACTAAAGGACAAGCTAAACTCTCCTAAAGTTAACTCAACCCTATCTAAACCCCCTTATCCACAACTAACTCAACATCTCTATTATCCCACATGCAAAGGGATGTAGAGATCCCTTTATCCATTGGGCTATATAAAGAGCCCTCCTCCTACCTTTACACTTACACCTAATTCTTGAGAAACAAAAGTAAGCATATAACAAATACACTATAAGCCTTTTGTCATTCTTGAGAAATTCACCATTGGAAGAGCTAAGCCTCATTTCTTGCATTGCATTCATCCAAGTTCTTAGGTCATATGGGAATAATCAAAGTGGTCTTGTAGCCATGCTTTGATGAGCTCCCATTCCTAATTTCTTGAAGATCAAACAATCAACTATTGATTTCCATTGAATCTACATAGGTCCATTTGATTTTGTTGTCAATCTAAAGAGTAGAGGTTCTTGATAATTAGCATGTTAGTTTGATTTATGCTTCAAAGTTCTAATGCAATAATGTTGTTGTCTAACCTTGCTTAGCTCTTATCTTGATGGTGTTTTAGATTTTGATTTAGCTTTGTTATAGAACTATTTAGGTGTTAGTTCTCATTTTTCTAACTTAGCTAAACAAAACCATGCACACATTTGGCATGCCGGTGGGACGGATCCTTAGTCCCTTAGCATTTTAGCTTGAATTCTATTGTTTTTGGCTAACCTTTGATATACACATATAGTAAATAATGTTCAATTTCTTAGGATTTTTGCTAGTATTATATGTGTAGGTTCTCATTTATAGCTATCATTTTAATGGGTTGTTGCCAATTTCAAGCTAACTTGCTAAAATTTGAAGTATTGTGAGATTTTTTGTTTTTTTTTCCATACTTTGGTTGTAGGAGGGGCGCAGGCACACTAACCCTAGCGCAGAACACTAACCCTGGCGTAGGCACCTCTTAGGTGGCGTAGGCATGATGTCAGAGCTTGTATCTCTATTTTCCAACCTTGGTGCACATACACTAACCCCGATGCACATACCCTAACCATGGCATAGGCACACCAAATCAGCGCATACACTCTTTCATATCAGTACCTTCACTACAAATGGGAAAGCATACACTAGTGCATACACACTTTGTGTACATATATATGATAGCGTAGGAATATCTTAGGTGGCATAAACTCTGTCAAAGTATGGTACTAATTTCTATCTCCCATGGCACACACATGCCTAACCCTAGTGCAGGCAATCTCTTAGGTGGTGTAGGCATTCTATCGTAAATACTTCTTTCTATCTACCATGGAATCACACCCTAATCCCGCGCAGGCACCTCTCTAGTGGTGCAGCACTCTGTCGAAATTGACAGTTGTTTATCTACCTTGCACACACACCCTAATCCAAACACCTCCTCTCGATGGCGCAGTGCACTTTGTGATTCTAAAAACACAGAGGGGACATCTTTTAACTATCACACTTAGGTGCGGGTTTATTTCAATTTTCTTAAAATTAAAGGGTTATAAGCACACTTCTTTCTAACCATGGCACACACACCCTAATCCTCTCGGGTGGTGCAGGCACTCTGTCGAAAATTGATACTATTGTTTATCTACCTTAGCGCACACACCTAATCCAGCACAATGACCTCTTGATGGTGCAAGTGCACTGTGAGTCTGAAAAACACAGAGGGGCACATCCGCCCTAACCCACACGCACACACCTAAACCTAGGTACGGTTTATTTATTCAGTTTCTTAAAATTAAAGTGTTAAAGTGCTAACTTCTTTATAGGTTTTATCTAATTAATGCCTATTTTTGCAAGGTATGTTTACATGCTTTTGCTAGACTAGATAGACTTTGCATGCTTTCTTATAAGAATAAGGCCACACATACTCTTCCCTCATGTCCTTTGGGGCAATCTTGGGAATCAAAAACAATTCTTAGGTATTTTTGATGCTTTGAAATTGTTAAGAATATCTAAATTGGAATGAGTTAACTTGGTGTGTTTGAATTAAGTGTTTTTCCATTTGACATCTTCTTGGATTTTAGAAACATCACGTATGCTCTTCTCTTGTGTCCTTGGATGATCTTGAGAATTAGAAATGATGTTTACTCTTTTTATGGAAAATTACTAAACTCATTGTGCAGGACCAAAACACATGCTTGTCAAAGAAAGGTGGAATCGAAATAAAGTCAAATTACTAATACAGTTTTCATAGAAGTTTCCAAAAGGTGTTCAAAAATCACATTAAAATTAAACAAGATAAAAATAACACCATATTCAAAGCATTATTGCAAGTTTTGGAAAAGGGTACGTCCCTATCCGCTCAATTGGAACATAACCCCTTTGGCATAACACCTTAAGCTACAACAATGGGGGTGGTACTAGAAACCCAAAATAGTCCACGCAAGAGGGAACCTTGTGGATGAAATAGGAAGTGCTCCACACAACCTACTTGACTAGTCATTCCTTGTGAGTTAGCATTACCGGTTGTCCGTATGGTGACCCTAGTGATGGTACACATGTAGACACACTAGTTTCCTACTGTGCTTGAAGGGGGTAAAGTAAAGCCGAGATACTCCCAAACTAGTCATTGTGACTTTTTGGGTAAATCGAGCTCGCTTAAGACAACTTTGTAACACCTAGGAAGAGAGAACCACCTAGGAAAATATTCTTTGGCTAGGAGCCCACTTTGACCATTTCAAAATAGTGTTGAGTTGTGAGCCATCATTCATCACAAAATGTGGAAGCGTTACTTTTGTTTAATTTTTCACTTTCCTTAAGGCGAGGTGAAACTCTGCCAAAGTAAAGCCAACATTTTTCATCCCATTTTTATCTACTTCCTTCACATTCTTTTGAAACTTTGTTGATCAAAAGAAGGGTGACTACCTTTGCATTACCAATTGATTGTTTCTGCCACTTTTTTGTCCATTTACGCCCATCCATGTTTGTGGTTGGGTAAGTTAAACATCTAAAGTGTGTGGAGGTGTATTCATATCATTGGTGGCCTTTGTGATCTTGATACCCACATCAAGATCATCATCATAGTTAGGCGTGGTTCATCATCTTGAACTTCCTTGGAAAGGTTACCTTGTTTATATCGTATCACTACAATTTTGGTATTTACGTCTTGTTTCTTGTAAACTTGACCTAAATATTTGTATTTTAAGGTTATGCTATACACATTTTAACAATTCTTAGTTATACTTTAAGATTTTAGTTTGATTCCATTACTACCTCGATTTTGAAAAGTGTTATGTGTTACCACTTGTGTGTGTTATATCAATATCATCTTGATATCAATACCTTACTTTCTCACAAAGTTTGGTTAACATATCTTGGTGACATTGTTGTGTCACTCACAAATTGTAACTGGCACTTTTTGGGATATAGGTATTAATTGAATTTGGGCTTGCTTCTAGTATACCTTGTTAGGAGGTCACATTAACTTCTTGTATTTACTTACGTCTTGTTCATTCCCTTGAACTTGACATAAGTGAGGACATCTTGTTAATTATCTTGCGACACCAACTAATTTTTTGAAACAAACCTAGGAAGTACTTCATTCAATTGATAGGCTTAGGTACCAAACATTGTGTCATTGTTGACTTATCACTCTATCACATTGGTACTTTAACATTTATACTCATTCATATTCTTGGCATTCTTTTTGCATTTCACTTAGGTGTGATCACAAGTTTTTGAACACATTTACAACTTACCTTGGTGAAACTATTGCACATCATGGCTCTAAAAACATGATTAGGGCTCAAAAAGAAAACATTCAAAGCACAACAAGTGCAAGCTTGGGAAGCCTCAAACAAACAAGGGTCAAACCCTTTTATTGGTCATGATCTAGGGCCTTTATTTTCCGTAGAAAAAGAGATAGAAGACATGATAGATCATAGTGGTGATGAATTGGAATCCCCACATGTGGATTTTGACTTTGACCCCACCTTATTAGATGAATTCATTTTTAGAAACAAGGATAGGGTGTTAGCACGAGTTGTAGAATTGGGAGCCAAAATGCCCACTAAACATGAAACAATCCCACCTACAAATAATGCTAATGATGAGGAGTGACCTCTTATCAACATGGAGGATATTTTAACACATGGACATGCTTCTACCTCCAATGCGGGAAATGATAATGTAGTGGGACATAGAATACCCTTCATTAAAGTGCCACATAAAATCAGGTTAGGACACAATAATGTTGAAGAACCTCCACAATATGAAGAAGAAGAGGAACCTTTGGAAGAAGAAGTCACTATTCAGCAACAAATTAGCAACCTTAGTCGAAAATTAGCCTTGCTAACCTCTCATGTACAAAAAGAAACAAGCAAGAATGTCCAAAAGACAAGGCCTAAGGTCAAAATCAGTGAACTTCATAGGGAAAATCAAGGAGAAGACAATATGGAGCATCATCATGTATATATCCTTGCTTCTCCCACTAAAGAACAATTACTTGCACAAGAAGTACAATCTATGAAAGAAACACTCACAAGCCTTCAAGAGAGAAATGTGGGGAGCATCAAAAAATATCAATATGAAGAACTATGTCCCCATCCATTTGACAAAGCTATGACACTTCAACCTTTCCCTAAAAAAATTGACATGCTGAAATTTGACAAATATAGAGGAAAGGAGACCCACGAGATCATATAAAGGATTTCTATATGGCATGTCAAGAGGTGTCCTATATTGATAATTATCTCATATGAATCTTTCCCAAGAGTCTAGGAGGTCAAACTCGAGTGGTTTACCTCGGGGTCTATTTTTACTTAGCTTAATTGGCAGAGAGGTTTGTGCATCACTTCTCATACAATATAGAAAGTGATATCACCATGGCAGACTTATGTGGACACCAAACAACATCCTAACGAGACATTCTCCAACTTCCTACAATGGTGGAGAGGGATAGCCAGTCACTTCCCTTGCGCATTTCCTTGAAAAACTAGTTGGTAAGTATCTTTGTGCCCAACCTAAATCCAGACATCACTTTCCACCTTCAAATGCATTGTGTTCACACTTTTGAGGAGGTCATTGAAAAATGCGTTCAAATAGAGAAATCCCTTATTTCCAAAGGAACTCTTAAGTCACAATCTAAGGATAACCAAAGTGTTAAACCTACGGAGAAGCTGAAAATATTTAACAAAAAAAAAAACGTGGTGGGAGATGGGATCACAGATTCCAAACACATGCAAACGGTTCAAATTGGTCAACCTTTTAAACTAACCAAAGGACCTATTCAACCACCACCTAAACAAAGAATGTTCACTCCTCTCAATGAGCCTTTGTTAGTTATATTGAAACAATTGGATGCAGCTCACATGGTGACTTATCCCATGACACAACCCTTTGATGAAAATGCTCCAAAACCATCATGGTACAAAGAGCATGACTATTGTGAATTACATTGTGTCAAGGGACATAAAATAGAAAAATTATGTGACTTCATCACTACATCCAAGACCTCATCAATAATGGGGAGATAGAAGTGGACAACCCAAAAAAACTCAGATGCCCAACGAAAAGATGGGGATATACAAAGAACCATTCCCCAAACATGGTAAGTCAAAGAAGTCAAAGCCGGATCGAGGAGAGTCATCCTAGAGTTATAAAGCAACAAATTATTTATATACCAAGAAAGACAAACAATCATTATGATTCACTCATTAGATGTATTCACTCTCCTAGTGACCATGTGAACACCATTTGAATCAAGGGAAAGGATTACGTTGTACTGCAGTAACAAGGCATGCCCACCTCATGATTCCTGAACCCTCTCCATCAACCCCACAAAATGGTAGGTACAACCTCTTAGAACAACTTGAGAAAATGTCTACCAAGATTTTGATCTTGGATCTTCTTAAGATATCAAATGTACATAAAGAAATTTTGTACCAAACTCTTCAAGGGTCAGGAATGCCAATAGAAGTAGATCCTACACATCTTTAGGCCATAATGGCAAAAATTGTACCAAATGAACATATTTCCTTTAATCATAGTGCAATCCCTACTAAAATCCAACATAACCTCCCCTTGTATATTGAGGTATTATTACTTGCCAAAAGATCAAATGAGTCCTTGTGGACAACGGATCAGGGTTGAATATATGCACGTTGAAGTTGGTTAAACAACTGGGACATACTGAAGCATATCTTGAGTCAAACATCATTACCATAAACACTTACAACAACACGAAAGGTATCTAGCTAGCACAATCACATTTCCCATGGAAGTCATTCCCACTTGTCATCACACAAAGTTTCATGTCCTAGACTTGGAACTCCCATACAATATGCTTCTAGGCCGACCATGGATTCATGCCATGTAGGTCATTCCATCAATGTTCCATCAATGCATTAAAATGAAGCATGAGGGACACACTATCACAATACAAGGAGATTTAGATCCCTTCACTCACTGCAGAGATCTCTTAATAGTTTTACACGTAAGGGTACCTATACGTGTCCCTCGATGATATAGTTGTTCCTCTTCAATCTGAAGCCATGGAGTCTCGAGTAGATTTAGATTCTCTCAGTTCTTGTGCCCATGGTGCCTCTACATCAACTTCTCCTTTTGATTCATGGGAGATGAAGGTTCTAGAATACGGTTGTGGAGAATATAATGTGCAACAAGCCCTTTTAGTTTTAGACCTCTCATTGTCACCTAAAACTAGAGGTCGACCCAACTATCATTTCAGATGACCTAGAGATGAGAAAACTATTGGGTCATTTTTACCTGGAGGCTTACTGGTTGAAGAAAAATTGTTGGATCCACCTACGACTTGGGTCCCAGAAGATACTCAACCAACTTGCTACCAAACCCTTGAATATGAGAAATCTAGTCGAATGATGTACTCCATGGGCTATAAGGGTCTAGGATGTAGAAGGAATGAGCAAGGACAGTGAGAACCAGTGCCTCTCCCACATTTTAAAATAGAAAGGTATGGCATTGGAATTCACCCTTATGGGGCACATCCCAATGATCAAGATGCTACCTTCTCTAAACATGAGGATAGCTCTGACTATTTAGACAGTGATACAGATTCCCAGTAGCCAATATGAGGATCTTACCTCCACCTATTCATGAATACCGCTATCCTCACCATAACCCCTACGGAACCTACACTTGACCTCGTTTACCCTTTCCTTGTTGAATGGGACCAACAACGTCATATGTCACTAGATCTATTTGAGAATGATGAAGCTATTGCAGAATTCATGGGCATTTGGGATACAATCCCCATTGGAGACCACAAAAAGGGCTTCTATATTGACTTAGATACTCCATGCCTACTTTGGAGAGGAAGCTGAGCTTCGTGGTCAAAAAATTTAAGAAAAAGCGAGGGAAAAGTTCTAATGAAAAGCCTCGAAAAAGTCAAAGTCCAAGTCGCACAGTGAAAACCTCTTTGAGGCACTGACAGAAAAACAGGTGCAAAAATCAAAGGACAATAAAAGTGACCACGCCAAGGATGAAAATCTCATGGAGACATCCTTGGATGAAGATATCAACCTTCCTCCCAATCCTACGCGTATGGAGGATTTTTCAAAATTACTAGTAGAAGAGACTATTGATGTAAACATTGGCACAAAAGAGGACCCAAAAATAGTCAAATTGGGAGCTTCACTCTCAATACAGGGAAAAAAACATTCACCATGCTGCTATGGGAGTTTATAGATGTATTTACATGGTCCTATAAGGATATGTCAGGATTAGATCCAAATTTGGTCATGCACAACTTAGTTATACATGTAGACACTAAGCCTATTAAGAAAAAGCTTAGAAAGATGCACCCAAGGGTGGCTCTCCTAGGTTAAGGAAGAATTAGAAAGATTGCTTGCGGTAGGATTCATTTAGCCCATTGATTACTCTGAATGGATATCCAACATCATCCTTGTCTAGAAAAATCCTGTTGGGATCAAAATCTGCATGATTTTAGAGACATAAATAAGGCCTACCCTAAGGATGATTTTCCATTACCAAATATTGATATGATTGTGGATTCAACAACAGGATATGAAATGTTATCTCTTATGGATGGATTTTTAGGTTACAATCAAATCAAGATAGCCAATGAAGATCAACACAAGATGGCTTTTACAACTCCTTGGGGTACCTTCTATTATCAGGTAATGTCATTTGGTCTTAAAAACGCAGGAGCTACCTATCAAAGGGAAATGATGGTAATTTTCCATGATATGATCCATGATATCATGGAAGACTATGTGGATGATATCCTCGGGAAATCTAAGACAAGGGAGGATCACCCTGCTATTTTGTGGTATCTTTGAACCTATGAGAGTACAAGGTCCGTCTGAACCCAAAGAAATGTGTGTTTGGCATGCTATTAGGAAAATTGTTGGGTTTCATTGTATCAAGAAGGGGAATTGAGGTAGACCTTGCTAAAGTGTCTACTATTACTGAGATGCCTCCTCCTAAAAACATTAAGCAACTACACAACTTGTAGGGAAAATATAGGCTATTCACTACTTCATCTCCCAACTTTCCGATAAGTGTCATTCGTTCACTCACCTACTTAAAAGGATGTTTCCTTTATCTAGGGACTAGAGAAATAACAAGCCTTCTCCTTGCTTAAGCAATACTTGGCCAATCCACCTGTCCTCATGCCTCCAACTCCTGGTGAGCCACTCCTACTTTATATCTCTACTACTCAATTTTCTATTGGTGTGCTACTCACCCAATATGACCTTGGTCACAAAGAAAAAGTGGTATACTACCTCAGTCGCACTCTCATCGCTTATGAGCTCAACTATCCCCAAATCGAAAAAAATATTGTTTGGCTGTAGTTTTTACCTTTCAAAAACTTCATCATTATCTATTGAATACCAAAACCAAGCTTATATCAAAAGTTGACCCGCTCAAATACTTGTTGTCTAAACCCACCCTCACCGGTAGAATGGCTAATTGGATCATTCTACTAAGTGAATTTGACATCAAGTTTGTGCATCAAAAGTTGGTCAAGGGACAAGTACTTGCTGATCAATTAGTAGAAGCACCTTTACAAGGAACTGAACCTTTGAATTTGGATCTACCAGATGCCTCATTATTGTACATTGAAGAATCTGTCATGTGGTAATACACTTTGATGGGTCTTTTACTTTTCATGGTTCAAGGGCAGGTGTGGTCCTCATTACTCCTTCTGGTGACCCCATACCTCAGGATTTTTGTCTTGGTTTTCCTTACATGAACAATATCACAGAGTATGAGGCACTCATTGCTAGGATGAAGCTTACCATCAAATGGGACATTCATCATGTTAAGATTGTTGGTGATTCTCAGTTAATCATCAAGCAAGTCAATGATGAGTACAAAGTTAAGGATGAGAAAATCATCCCTTACAAGAAGTTGGTAGAAACTCTGAAAGAGTATTTTGCACATCACATTTAAACAGATTCCAATAAGTACAAAAATAGATCTCAGTAGATGCTATGACAACTATGGGTTCTATGCTCCACATTCCGTCGAAAAGTAATGACATGCCATTCTTTGTGGAAAATCTACGCCAACCTGTGTACGACATGCCAGAATCCTGTTTGGCTTGTGATGTTGTTGGTCCCAATTCCCCATGGTATGAGCCCATCTTCACCTACCTCAAAGACAACACATTCCCTCTCGACATCTCCTGTTCCGAGAAACAAATCCTAATTCTCTAGATAGCCCACTATACCCTTTTAGGAGGTATGCTTTATCATCATGGCTACAATGGGAATCTGTTATGTTGTCTCGATATGACAGAGTCGGTCCAAGTGATTAAAGAGGTGCATGAAGGGGTTGCGAGTCCATACTAATGAAATGGTTCTATCCAAAAAATTGTTGAGAGTAGGCTATTGTTGGCCTACCATGGAAACCCAATTATTGCAAATATGTAAGGAAGTGTGTACTATGTCAAAAGTATGGAAATTTCGTCCATGATCCATCACAACCATTCAGAACCCATCACCACCCCTAGCCATTTTCTAAATGGGGACTTTATTTAATAGGAAAGCTACTTCATCCCACCTACACATCAATAAATACTTTACCAAGTGGGTGGAATTTTTCCCTTTGACCTATGTAACGGGGGCTCAGATTTCCAAGTTCATCATGAATCATCTTATTTTTTGGTATGGCATTCCTGTAGCCATTGTTACTAATAACAAAAAATCATTCAAGAATAAAACCATAAAGGATCTCTATCATCGGTTTCAAATAAGGTTAAAATGGTCTACACCATATTATCCCCAAGGTAATGGATAGGCCAAGGCCACTAATAAGACTTTGGTGTGAATAATGGAGAAGATGGTAAGTAAGACAGTCGTAATTGGCATTTGCAAATCCACCCAGCTCTTTGGGCTTACAGAACCTCTATTCACACTCCTATGGGTGCGACACCATATTCCCTGTATTTGGAATGGAATCTATCATCCCGTTAGAAATTGAGCTTCCTTCCCTAAGAATTTCTCTTAGGGATTATCTGGATAAAGATGAAGATTACCGAGTGGCTAGACTAGCAGAGTTAGAGCTCCTGGATGAGAAGCACATCCATGCCCTAAATCACCTTAAAGTGTATCAGAAACAAAGTCTCTAGAAATTACAACAAAAGGATCATACCTCATCAATTTGAGGTTGGTGATTTGGTCATGAAGGAAAATCAGTTCAACACAAGGGCAGAACGAGAAAAGAAAGGAAAGTTTGAACCGCATTGGTTAGGACCTTATGTTATCATGGCCAAGTATGGCACAGGAGCATACAAACTTTCCCACCCCAATGGTGATGAGCTCCATGAGCCCATGAATGCCATGCACCTTAAGTGGTTATATGCTTAAACATGGCATGAAAATGAAAAAGAAAATAAAAAATAGGGTAAAAATAATCAAAATACAAAAAATATATATTTTAAAATAAGAGAAAAAAAAAAGAAAAACAAGTCATTCATAAGTGAAAACCACGCAATTATGGCACTTAGGGTAGGTCCTTGGGTGAAAATCAGTTTCCAACACCTTGGGAGGATTCGTTGTTCACAAGAATCTTGCATCTAGAGGGTACTTTTACTTAGCCTAGGGCTAGTTCCACATCTACCTCCGAGATTCCCTGTGAGCCTAATCTTGTCAAGCCTTGATCCGGATTTGTCTCCTTTTATTCATCTGTGAAGGCATGGTATTTTTCTATTCCCCATCTCACACAGGGTCACTTATGTGACTTCACCTTCCTATTTTTAAGTGTGGCATTTTCCCTTGTATATTCCCTGTCTAACATTAGGGGCATCCATGCTTTCTTGGTTACCTATGCATAGCTCTGGAAAACTATTAGAAAAACACAAAAACATTCAAAAATGTTAGAAACTCTAAACAATAGAAAATTGTTTCACAAAAATCAAAACAATAGAAAATTGTTTCGCAAAAATCAAAACAATAGAAAATTGTTTCACAAAACCCTAAACAATAGAAAATTGTTTCACAAAAACCCTAAACAATAGAAAATTGTTTCACAAAAATAAAAAATAGAAAATTGTTTCACAAAAAAATCTTACAAAAACATTCACTTTAGTTTACTTACGTTATCTTGTTTCTTTCTTTTCTTGATTGCTTGTATAGTTGCTTCATGTTTGTACATTTGTATTGTTTGTTTCTTAGACATACTTTGTTAGGATTCATCTTTTCTTGATTAGATCAGATTTATTCTTACTTGTGCATATTGAAGTGTGTTTTTGCATGTTGGTGAATCATGGTACATTGTTGTATTGGTTTATTATGTTCTTTGTTAGCATCCGATTGTGCTTTCTCTTGCATGTGCATCATTTTTTATCACATCATCATATTTCCATCAATATCATCACATCTAACATCATCTATACATCATATATCAAGAAAATGATAAGTATACATCATACATGAATGCTAAGCTAATCATCACATATCGTATCATCAAATGGGGGCAAGAGGGATCGTAAATATCAAAATCTATCCCCCCACACCCATATCATCATATCATCCCATCCACTAAATCTAGCACATCACATGAACAAATACATTTGATATACTCTACAAATATATCATCTAGAAATCAAAGCACATGTGATACATCAAAAATCAAGATACATATACATGTGAAATCAAAACAACTAACATCATAACACATCCATATATCCATGTACTCAATCAAAAATAACAAACAATATCTATCATCTCATAACACATGTGTCATGTCAAAAATGTCCATATATACATGTGTGTGGTATATCTATATCAAAAATAGATATACATTACTAGTATACATTCAAAAATGCCTTCATCAGAGGCATACAAAAGGAGGATATGCATCGATCAAAGAATACAACTTCATCGAGGCATATGTCAAAACTATATAGAATGTTGTACATCAAGCAAAGATACTCATGGCCTTCATCAAAGAGGCACATGTATCAATACAATAATCAAGGGTGACTCACACCCTCGGATGGGCTAGCTAGTTTGTCTCATGGTGGAGGCATGACATGAGTGCTCACTTGGTCCTCAGATGCCCCCATGGCTGCTCCACTGAGGCATGAGGCCTCTCTAACCTCATTCCTCTACTCGAAAGCTAGCTATAAAAAGGTGCACACCACTCATCCGGAACTACCTCGAATATAATTATCTCGTAATAAGATGATCTAGCCTCTTCTTTAGCTATATCTCTAAGTCCGTGCTATCACCATGGTCATCTATGCGTTATCGAAGGATGATATCTCTAATGATGCCCAGAGTAAGCTCGTCCCTAACCCACGACTCACTCTCTTAGCCTATCTCTCTCTAGTATCACAGGTTGTAGTTGAGCCTATGTCTATTGATATAGGCTCATCACCCGAGCTATCGTGCTTCCATCTTCCATATTCTACTGGAAGTGAATGCCACCATCACCTCCCCTAACCACCCTACGCCCGAGTCCTATCTCACTTGTTTCACCGCTAAAGTTTGAGCTCGGGCCTATTCTCTCTCTCGCTATAGCCTACCGCAGCTACTGCCGTGTAAGGTGGCTATCTATGTCACTAGCTGCACACAAGGGCATGTCCTCCTACCTTTCCCTATACCGGTCTAGAGGCTTGTCCCTGATCTCATAATCTAAGCTTGGGAACCTATGCATGTGTATACTGGTCTCCTCATGCCTTTGTCCTTGCACCTATGTTGCACCCTGCTCGTCATGTGGCATCCCATCAAATGGATCATCTAGGATGTGGGCTGCTACATCCTCCCTCTTGTCACCACTATAATGAAGCTCTCATGGCCAGTACCTGTTGCCCATGCTTCTCTAGAATAGTCAAATGTCATGGTAAAATAGTGGCATAAAAATCCATGTAATCGATAGTGGTACTCGATCTCGACCTTTGAGTGGGTCCCATGCCCGTGTGTACCACTTGTAAAAAGATGGCCTAGGTCATTCACGCCTATGTATGTGGCCATGGTCTACCTCTCAGAGTCTCGGTGGGCATACCACAAATCTGGCATGGAACCCCCTGCACCATGCCCAACTATCACTGACATCGGTCTACTCTGTATAACTCAATAATGTAACTATGACTACCGAGAAGGAAGTGCTCCACCACACAAACACTAAGCTCTACTCCATCCTCTGGCCACTGTATCTACCTGTAAGGCCTCCATATAATGTCCTTGTCTAATAACTTGTCAAACTCTCGTTGATAACGGTACAAGCTACCTAGGTTCCCTCGTATGTCGTCACCTATAGAAACCCAAGCCATGTATGATGGATCCTCTGGGACTTAGACATGTAATGTGCCTATAGGGTGCCCGATAGCTATGTGGTCCCAATATCAAATCTGCAATAAAGAGGTAGGCCCCACCATCTTCTGATGGTGGTATGTAATCAAATGCAATTCCCAATAAATATGTGTCAGTATGCACTATCCCAAACTATAACACTTTTCACTAAAAATCTCATGCACCAATGTCATCAGACCCCTAGGGAAGGATGTTCCTAGTCTTATCAGTGAGTAAAAACCCACTGATAAGTGACATCACATATAATGGCCCTCGGTGTCAATGTCGGATCCGCTATGCACTCATGTAATGAAACTATCATGCCATCATGCGGTATATCATCATGGTCAAATAGGTCACTGACCGCCACCCTGATCCACCCAAGGTCACTCGTATACTCAATCAACTGAGCCTAGGATAGGTACAGGAGAATATACCATACTTCCTCTTCAAGTAACTGTCATCTCTCCAAAGAGGAATCCAAAACACTTGGCTCTCACTGTGCCACCACTTAACCAATGCAGTCAGTAGACCATGATCCAAAGTAATGGAAGGCATTCGGGATATGGGGCCTAGGCCCACCACCTCTAAAAGTATCATCACCACATGCCGATCTCATCTTGCACATGCTCCCCTCTAGCTCTACTATGTGTGAATGTCACTCATGCATCTAAAGCATGGGAAAATGTCTCTAAAATCATTCCATTTGTCAGCTACTAACATTTCTTCTAAATTCTACCTATCATTTTTTAGGGTTAACCCAAAAATCCTAATTTTCTTCTAAATGCCATCATTTTTGGCATTTTTCTATCTCTCCTCCATCTCATTGTGCTTATGTTCACCCTTTGGGGTGTATGTTGTTTGCACCTCCTTTTTCACATGCACATGCGCACATCCACCTCCTGGATGCTTGCGCATCCTATGGGTACCTACAAATGTGTGCGTGCATGTGCCATGTTGTGTGTGCACTACCATGTGTGGTGCGTGCATGTGTGCGCACATATGTTTTGTGTGTGTTGTTTGTGGGTGTATATGCATGTGCATATACGTATTTTTGTGCCTATGCATGTGCGCACATATGCTCCAAGGGAGCTGCACAGCCACTATTAGGGCACTTGCGCCCCACGCATTGCATCGTGATTTTAACCCTAGTTTCCTACTTCTACGAGCATTAATTACAAAATTGACAAAGAGGGTTAGGTTACTCACAAAGATGCCATCATCCATGTTTGTGTCGTCATACTCGAACTATATTTTCTCATCTCAAACGTCTCATGCTCTCACCATCGTCCTCGTTGCTATTAGAGCCTCGCGGTAAAAACTTGGCAGTGGTTAATAACAAATGAATTGGTTGCGGTGATTTACCCCCCCAGTGGGGTATATCAAGCTATTTTTCACCAACCGTGATGCCTGGAGGCTTGTTTTGATCATTGTTTTCTCCTCTATTCACCGTCAAATAATTATTTTATTTAAATAATTATTTTTCTTTCATTTTTTCATCATGTTTGGGGCATTTTTTGCCGTCTAGTACTCTTTCTTCTCACTAGGACAATTTTTATTGCTCCTAGGCAATTTTTCTTCTTATCCACACTCTCTCGAATAATTATTTAAAAAAATAATAATTCTCTTAGTAATTTTTCCACTATACATGGACATTATTTGTCACCTATTTCTTCTTTCTTCCCCTTGGGGTATTTTCTTTTGCATCTAGGCACTTCATTCTATTTCTTCTATTTTCTTCTACACATCCACTGTCCACCGCATTTTAGACAACACAAAAACCAATACATATATATATATATATATATATATATATATATATATATCACTTCAAAATCCCAAAACAAGGAAAAATTTCCAATAAAATCCAAAAAAAAAAACACTTGCAAAAATAGGTAACCCACTTATTATGGCTGAAACTTGTGTCTTGTGTATGGTATTCTTTATGTATCCTACTGGTTTGTTTCACATCTTCACCGATCAACACGAATTGTGGATCGCCAGATTCACAACCATTCACAAAGCTAGTTGCTTGCTTCGTCTGTACTCTAGGGCACGTCTTGTTGCTGGTGTTGTTTCGTTGCGCACAAAGATTTCTCCTTGGACCCAATGTCCATCATCATTTCCCCTTGCATGTATCCTTGTTTGGGGAATCATTTTTAACCCTTGTCGTCAATCACGAACATGTGGACCTCTTTAGCTTGATAAAAAAACATTTTTACAACTATCTTGACCATTGTTGGGTTGGATATGTGTGTTCGTACTTGTTTTCCCTGTTAAATGAGCTTGTTTCCTTCTCATATTGCATTGCATTTTGTATGTTGCATGGGGTTGGTGTTTTTAGCAATGGACAATTGTTCGTAGTATGGCTTTTCATGTCATTCTACTTTTGTCATATGCTTATATTTTTAATAAGGACCGATGATGTAGATCTTTTGGCAATATGATGACAATAAAGTTGTTTCAATACACTGGATGAAATCTGGTCTTTTCTTCCCATCTTCATTTCTTCTACATGTCTCCTTTTATCAACATTATTCTTTCTTCCATCCATTTCTCACCTTTTTCACCTTTTCGATCGATCGATCGTCTTCCTTCATCACCTCATTGACACTCGAGGGGGCATCTCTCACTTCTACTAATTTTTTCTCTTCTAACCCTTCAAATTTTTATCTGTCTACTATCTTTGAATGGCGTTGCTTAGTCCACCCCAAAGAGGGGAAAATGTAGAAACCTATAATTTATCCCAAACAATTTAAAACTTACATTGTGCTAATTATCATTTCCTTGCAAATTGATGACATATCGTCAATACTACTCATCTTCTCTTATATCATCATTAATTAATCACAATAAGTGATTAATTAAGTATTTTATTCAAAAAGTACCCTAATTAACGACCTTCCATTAATTAATCCTCCCTTCTATCTAAACTAATTAATTATTATTAATTAATTAGCTTCCCTTTCATTAAACCAATAAATCATTATTTAATAGATTTAATCCCCTTCTATAGTCTAAATCATGCTAATATTCCTCTAAAAATATTTTATAAGCTTGCACATCTATTAATTAATCATCTTGATTAATTAATAAACCCCCTTTATCCACACGAGTCACTAAAGGACAAGCTAAACTCTCCTAAAGTTAACTCAACCCTATCTAAACCCCTTATTCACAACTAACTCAACATCTCTATTATCCCACATGCAAATGATGTAGATATCCTTTATCCATTGGGCTATATAAAGATCCCTCCTCCTACCTTTACACTTACACCTAATTATTAAGAAACGAAAGTAAGCATATAACAAATACACTATAAGTGTTTTGTCATTCTTGAGAAATTCACCATTGGAAGAGCTAAGCCTCAATTTATTGCATTGCATTCATCCAAGTTCTTAGGTCATATGGGAATAATCAAAGTGGTCTTGTAGCCATGCTTTGATGAGCTCCCATTCCTAATTTCTTGAAGATCAAACAATCAACTATTGATTTCCATTAAATCTACATAGGTCCCCTTGATTTTGTTGTCAATCTAAAGAGTAGAGGTTCTTGATAATTATCATGTTAGTTTGATTTATGCTTCAAAGTTCTAATGCAATAATGTTGTTGTCTAACCTTTCTTATCTCTTATCTTGATGGTGTTTTAGATTTTGATTTAGCTTTGTTATAGAACTATTTAGGTGTTAGTTCTCATTTTTCTAACTTAGCTAAACAAAACGATGCACACAAGTTTTATAATGTAGTAAAGAAATCTAAGGAAATAGTAGAATCTAGTATAAAATTCATACATAACAATTATTCATTTGTGAATCTCGTAACATAGAAAAATAAAACCTTGGGATGAACCTAGCTTAAGTAAATAAGATCCCTAGTTTGAGTTTTTCATCGAACCTATATGCTTAGTGGCATCATCTTGAACTTGACGAATAGGAATGATGTGGTAAACATTAGATTGATTATGTGGTCCCCTTCTAGGATTGGTAATCATGTGTGTTGTAAGGAGGATTTGTTTTTCTTAAGGTAATACTTAGTGGGTGACCAAACTCCAACATAGTGTAAAACCCTCTTAGTACAACACATAAGTTGAATGGTGAATATCACCAACAAACCTTAAAGTCCCCTTTAGGAGTTGGGTTTATAAAAAAACATGATACCCAACCAAAATTATCCTTTTGGTTCTATGGTGCAATTTTAAGAGTCAGTAGTGAAACTTAACAACATCCTAATTTATGATTTGTTTGTGAAAATGTATCCATAAGATGATATGCTTGGAGAAAGGTGAAATTTAGACCATTCTTATATTGTGTATAAAACCTCTTTTGGTGAGTGACTAAACTCTTAGTGTTTCATCCCTAATGTGATCCGTAATCATTTAAACAAAAGAGTATTCCCTCTTTCTTCCCACTTTTCCTAATGCGTAATAAATGTATTATATGAAATCATGTAATCATGCTTTTGAGATGAAACCCTAGGACAAGGACTAGTGGTCTCATGAGCATACCAATGTCCCTATTAATAAATGGGTTACACAACAAATTTTAAAAGGGTAATTAAATCAAGTTAAGTGAAACCATTTTAAGATGAATGGAACAAATCGAGTGGGCCTATGTTTTAGATACCTATACATGAGAATACTAGTGTGAATCCCTTAGATCCATCTCAAACAAGAGTGTCAAATTCTCTAGAAGTATTGAATGTACCTGGAGTTACTAGATGATTTTTGAGATAAGGGTGTATGATAACTCTACTCGTGACCTTAGTAAGGTGTGTAAAATTTATAATTGAATATTTATTATAACGCAAATCTAATGCTTAATTGTTCAGGAAAGAAAATATGGTGGAGTGTGAATTTATAACTATTAGTACCTTGATGAATAAAAAATTAAGTGAAGCAGATGGTATACATGGTTATTCATGATAACGTAAGATAAAATAGACTAATGATAAAACTTTAATACTAATATGAAAGGAATGCATAACCTATCTACTCTTGAATCAACAAAATTCCTCTTCTTCATTAGAAGCTCCTTGTTGCAAAATGATAAATGGAAAACTTGATCAAACAAGAAACTTATAAAATGAATCCTTGGAAGAAACATTAAAAGGATCATGTAGGTACATATGTTCATTCCAACAACCACGTTACGACATTCTGGTGTGATGAGATAAACAAGAAAAATTAGATGGGATTGCTACAAGTGAAATGTTAAATAAATTAAAGATAATGTAGTCTAGTTAAAAAATAATTGATAAGCAATTTCCAAGAAATAAGGTCAAGAACAAAATATGAATGTAATAAATATGTAAACCAGGAAAGTGTTGTTATGGATGGTGCCTATGTTGTATTCATAATATAGTTGAATCGTTATGTTGTTTCTTATCAATAAAACTTGTCTTTGATGTGCACACATGTTTTCATGTTGCCTATGTGGGTTATTGTTCATGAAAATAGATCTTGTGTTGTGTGTTGTCGTAAGTGATCCCTTGTAGAAAAATGTCGTCGAACTACAATATGAGTCAAAAAAAGATCTAGTATTTTTAGTGTTGTATTAAGTGTGTAAAATGTGGGTGTTACATTTGGTATCGAGCAAAGTTTCATGCTCTCAAACCTCTGGATGGATTGGAGTTGTTATGATTTTGCATGGTGATGGTGGATATTGGAAGAGTAATGTGATATATGCTATTATGTGACAATTGTTGTAATTGTGATATTATGAACACACATGTGGTGCATGTCGCTTAATGCGTGCTCTTTGGTTATCATGTTGATGTGCTTATCATGAGAGTATTTCCACTTATTTTTCATGGATTCAATGAGGAGATCACGTGTAATGTGCTGCCTTAGAATGTGTGAGAATAGTGTTTTTATTGATGGCGGTGTGTTGGAACATCTTATAATTTTGTGATATGTAGGTGTGTTGACTAGTTGTATGAAAAATATTGGTGTATAGTGGATTGTATTGTATACTAATGTTGTCGCCATATAATGACGAATTGTGTGTCACCATGTTGTCCTACAATTGATTCTATGTTGTAATTTTATTCACTGTGTTCATTGTGTGTATAATTTGTGTAATATGAGATGATTCATGTCATGAATTAGGGGGAATATGGAGATTGTATGACCCCTATTGTGTAATACTTGCAACTTGGTCGCATTATGTGGAAACATGATATATCATAAACCGTGAAAGTAATGAATGTGTTGTACCTTGTATATATACCATGCATAATACGCTATGGTTAATGTGTGTGAATCACCATTTTGTTAGTGATGTATTTATGTGTTATGTTGTGAACCTTACACTTGACAACCCTAAGGCAAGTAATTGTTAAGAGTGTATGTGTGGAGAGAGGAGGAGTGGACAAGATTTTCATAATCTTGAGCCGAGTATGACTTAGGAAGTGGAGTCTTATATAGACTCAAACCCACCTTTATTGGTTTAGTATACTTTGATCTTTCTCAAGTATATTATGAATGTACACCACCTCCAGCTAAACTTATGCAAACTAGCATCCCCTGCTCTCTCCTATTGGGTTATCCATTGAATAATCCTCTATGATTTTGACTCTTTTGAGCCTTGAGGAAGTACGGAGGGATGATTTAGACAAAGATGATCACAGTTGTATTATTTAATATGTTATTTCATGAGCTGAGGATCGATGTATGAGTGCTAACAACTTGTTGAGTACCCCTTTGGTGGTTGTTTAAGGCCGCATAGTTATTATGTTGTGTTATTTTTTTATATGTATTTTATTCGTAAATTAAACATTTTCCTTTTTCTTACTAGAACAACAATTTTCTTCATTGATGTCTTCTTATATTTTAGGCATTTTATTTGGTTGTTGTACTAATATGGATTTTTTTGCCAACTATGGTTATTTGGCCATTTTATTTACTTAGATTTAAACTTGATTTTTGTGTTTAAAGGTTTTATAGCCTATAAGGCTTTGGATTTTTTTCTACTTCGTATTTGAAACGGATTGTTATGTTGGTTCTAATTTCGTAATGTGTGGAATAGGGTCATGGGATGCACCATGGAGTGGTTGAACCTATGGACCTGCTTCATTGTATGGGGGTATTCCTAAAGAGTTATATATAACTAGCGGGTATTAAAACAAGAGTTATTACGTCACTTGGGTTAGAGGTTCCTGGACTCTATGTGCCTAGGGCCATAGGGTGGCTAACTTGTTTGAGGGAGATGTAAGAGACTTGAGGGAGATAAAACAGACTTGAGGAAGGCATAAGAGACTTGAGGGAGGCATAAGAGACTTGAGGGAGACATAAGAGACTTGAGGGAAACATAACAGACTTGAAAAAGGCATAATAGACTTGTTGTGTGTGTGATTAGCACACTTTGAGTTTTATGTTTATGTTGTGATGCTTTAGGAAGCATATGTAGTTGTTGTTGATGCTTTGGGAGGTATATGGAGTTATTTTGTGACGTTTTTAGAGGTGTATGGTGTTGGTGTTATGATTTATGTGTACTCTTGTGAGTTAGGTTGTGTTATGTGATGTTGAGAATTGATGTTCCTCATTGTTTTTATAATTTTGTTTCCATCTTGACCCTATATAGCTATAGTTATGATTTTGAGTTTATGAAACCTTTATATGTGTACTTGTTGGGAACTCCATGTTGTTATAGTATGCTTATGTTATGAGTGTATTTGTGTCAGGAGAATGTGTGTGACAAGTATTATGTTGTGTGGTATGTGCATGTTCTTTCCATGGTTAGGTGGAGTTCGTGTATGTGTTATAGTCATGAAAGTATGTAGTTATATGTCTTGTGAACCATTAGTGTTGTGTTGGCCATTGTGTGGCATCGTGATGTCAGTATCAGATGGGCACCCACGAAAAGTAGAAAAAAATCCTAAGGATTGAAATACTAAGAACTTGAGTTTTAGAAACACTTTAGAGGAAGAATATTAACTAAGTAACAATGTAAAAGAGAACTACCAATCTTCACAGAATATTAAGAAATCGTCAAGACTTTCCTTTTACCTTGTGGTCCTGTTTTAGTGGCATAGTTTTTTTCCCTAGGAAATATTTTTCATTGTTGATCTCTTATTGTAAGCACTCTTGTAGCCTTTCCTTGTGCTACATCAAGGATGATGATCTTATTAGGGAGGGAAATGTAGTGCCACCATAAATGTTAATAAATTGGGGGAAAAAATGGGGGAAAACTTATGAATAATTGATTGTGAGTGGTTGGTGGAAGTGATTGGTTAGGTGGAGGTAGATGTGGATAGGGACATGAGAGGATTTGGTGTGTGATAGGAGGATTTTGTGTGTGGCAAGATGATGTCCAGAGGTAATAATCACAAAAAAGGAAACATTGTAAGTTTAGTATTGTTTGGAGAGTTGTAGTGAAGGTAGTATTCTGAGTCTTGGTTTCTTCCTTCACAAGACTGTTTCACCTGTGCAACATATAGATCTCAAACATGATAAGTTTTCCTTTCCATGTACTCCCACTCTATGCCAAAATACGATCCGAATCAGGTTATGGACATCCAATAGAGCATAAATATAGAGTATTTTTGGTAGGTGTTGTAGTTGTAAGTGTTTTAGTGGGTATATATGCAAAATGTGAACGTTGGAATTGGATATGAAGCTATAACTAATATGATATTCATTGTTTTGAGGGTAAACTCTATCAATGTTTAGTTTGTCTACCACTAGATCTACTTTTGATATTTGCTTCATCTTGTATTGAAGTTTTGGTTCATGTTTTCCAATGGCCTAGCTCAACCCTATTTGGAAGACTTTGAGTTTCATTGTATTGGGTGAGCTATATTTGGGCATGCTTCAACTAGCTAGCTTCACTTCAACTCACGGTTTGGGCACTAGCTAGCTTCAACTCATGATTTGGGCATGCTTGCACATCTGGGTTTCTATTTTTGGTATAGATACAAGATTTGCATTTGTTAGAGTTCTCCCATAGCTCACTTTGTTGTGCTTTGTATTAACTCACTTGGAGTGCAAGATGGATATGGGTTTGGTGGGTTACCTTGTTAAGAACTCTTCATTATTGTTTATTTTCTCGATGTTTCTATGTTGGCTTGGCCTTTTATGATCTGCGGTCATGTGTTTTATATGATGGAACTCTCTTTAAACAATGCTCAACACACTCAATTTTCTCCTACTTCTAGACAACTTTCACCGTATTAACTATGTAGTCCATTATTTATGAAGATTATTAGTTGTTGTAGTAAATCCAATTCCAAATATATTCCTAACAATGCCTCAACTTGTGTTGTAATGGGATATCTTAGAAAAATTATGGACATCCTCCAAAGTGTATTAGAGGATTAGTAGTATTCTAGAAAGTATTTGTAGCTACAACTATTAGGAGGACATCTATGAAAATGTAGAGCCATGATCTTGACATGAAACTACCTGGAGCACCTCTTATCTTACTGGACACAAATATCTCCTGGGCATGGTTCATGTAATTCCCATAAAAACACACATGAATGACATGGAAAATGTTAGGAATTTTTTTTTTTGAAGTTTAAACGAAACCACAAGTGATCACAATGGGCCACAACTAACTCGCGATATGATTCAAAAACATTGACTACCTAGGCACGAGTGAATGTATGACACCATTCACGAACAAGACACAACATAATGGTCCATCCATAAACGTAATTGAAAATTTGGGGCATCCCACGGTGTAAAATCTTTAAGGTTCGAACTAAAATCTTCTTTGTGCAAGGATCAAAAGTTTGACATTTCTTAAGAAAGATTACAATGCACCAAGGCAAGGGTTAAGAAAAAAAGTTAGGGGAAGAAGGTCAAATTGAATTCATCTTTAAGATCTCATTAGTTATTAACCGAGATTTTATTGGGGCTTAATAATTTATCTAGAATGGTTAAAAAATTCACTTAGGCTTCACTTGACGAGTTTGACAAAAGTATACAAATTACGTTTCAAATAGGAGAGAAAGATTGAATGGTTCCTTAATTGATTTCACCTTAATATCATTAAAGACTCACCACAATAAGGATAAATTTTATTATTTTAGCTTGGGGTAGCAAGGTATATGTTTTTAAAACAAAGATAGTTTCCTCTTTGATCGCTTAAGGACTCAAATGTTATCAAGTAGATCACATATACATTAATTTATTCATATGTATATATATGTTTTGTTTTAATAAATTTTAAAATGATTACCCATACATTTTATTATTATTAGAATTGCATTATAACCATGTCCTAGAAGGGTTTACAACACAAATTTTTATCTCAAGAGAAATTTTTATCATTACTTCTTTTGTGAAAACTACATATGGTTAAAAAATTCTTTCCAACATGACGCACAAACCAAAGGGATGAAACACTTCTATGGAATTATGACTACGGGGAAATAAGGTAACAAGATATATCAAACCACTAATTGAGGAGGATGTTGTGACTGTAGTTGAGGACAAGGCACTTGAGGTGGAGGACACAGATCACAGTGATGATGAGGAGGAAGAATCTTCAAACTGTGGGTATTCTAGTGGGTCCGAGGATGAAAATGGTTCCTCCTCAGGGTCTGTATCTGAGGTCGAAAAAGATATGTTATCCCCTGCCCCTATGCTTTGGTTTGGGGTTTCCTTTGAAGAATATTGGTGGGAATTTTATGAGGGAAAAATGGATAATCCCATTAGAAATAGTATCGAAGGAAACATTGAAATTTTTCTTGATATCGAACCAATCCCGAAGAAGGTTGTCTCTGGGGTTTTAGATCCCAATAAACTCAAAATTTTGGACTTCTGGAAGGGATCTCATTATAATAGCTATCTTCATGAAACCTTTGGTTTCATTAACCACGCTACGCTCATTAAGCATGCTTTGGAGGACGAGGGTTGGAGTCTAGTCCGGTCAAGAAAATTGAAACATTCCTCTCCTCTTCCTTCTATTAGGAGATAGTTTTCTCCTCCTTTGGTGTGCCTTTGTATCTGGTAGCAGGTAGCCTTTGGTGGGTTGGGTTGTCCCTATTTTGGCTCCCCTCCTTCCTTGGCGTTCTTATGCTTGGGTTTCTTTGGCTTCTCGTTTTATCTCTTCTTTGGGCTATTGTGCCCTGTTTTGTGTTGTTTCTCTCTTGTGCCTCATTGCCTTTATTTCGGTTGTTCAGGGTTCCCGATCCCTTCAAAATTTGTTTTTACCGTATCTAATAAAAAACAAGATATATGAAGCAATGTTATACTATCACAAAATTCCTATAATACATTAAAACCACTCATAACAATACGGTGATCAATTTTATATTTTCCATGATAGTAAAACAAGTCAAGGTTTTAGTAGTTATGACAACATTACTCCACAAAACATAATACTAAGGCACTGATCCTCTTCTAAAATTTCCACAGAACCCATTCCAGAGTTTTACAACATAAAAAACATTCGTACAAAAGAACTTCATAACCAAGACTAATGAAATTTTCTACAAGTCCTTCCCTCATCTACTCAAATAAGGCATCTGTAAAAATTATTAACCCATTTCGATTATAATAATTGAGCAAGATAAGACTACACATAGCAACAATAAGCTAATATCTAACAATATCATGAAAGGAAACATTATATTTCAAGAAAGGAAGACGAGGCTCTATCCACTGATCCACTTCTTAACAAAAAGTAAAGTTTCTACCATGCTGCTAAGAAGGAAGCCATATGTTTCAAATAAGACTAGTGCCTTTATTCAACAAAAGTGTAACAACCGATCAAGAAGGTCAAAGAATTTAAGAGTTAGCAATAACATGTCGAGTGTAAGGGGTTTTCAATCATGTAATCATGTGGATTATATGATTGAAAATCTTCTTACTTAACTTTTAAGAACAAAAATAAAATCTTCACCATACTGTCTTAGGAAGTCATAAGTTGCCGATAGCAGCAATTTCCTAAAAGCAACAAAATTTTACTCCCAACCAAGGAGGAAACATAGCCTTAGGAGTTAGAACAAAAGGACGAGAGTATTGAAATCTCAACCATGTAATCATGCATATTATATGGTTGAAGTCTAATACACCACTAACAATCCGAAATTATCAAGAGACACCAAAAGCACATGCTACGATACTAGATTTCTATAATGACAAAATTTAGATAGTCAATCCAAGAGGAACCACGGGATTCAAAGGTTAAAAATGAAAATTTGAGTGTATTAAAATTTCAATCATGTAATCATATAGATTATATGATTGAAATCTAATACATGACCACCACTCAACATTATTTTCAAAGGAAAGGAAAATAAATACTAGTTTTGGCCATTGACTCCAAGAAATTTCATAATCATTCAAGAAGAGGCCATTGCCCTTATAGGCTAGTAACAACAAGCGAGTGTAAAAGAGAGTTCTGTTAAACAAGTTAGCATTCTAAACATCCATCCAAGTTTTATAACACTATGGATTTGCAAACCTCCTCAATAAGTCTATAGTTTTAGTTTAATTAAATGGAATTATCACTTTCTCAACACAAGATCTTTTAAAGTAACCCTCGATAACATAATCAAAACCGTTCTTACATAGGCATTAACATATATTACTAAATTTCATTATCATAACAACACTTTCCATCATAAATCAACAAGGTATCGATGCATATTTAATTTCCCCAAATGTCATTAACTTTCATATCAATTTCCATCGTAAACCATCAAGGTATTTATATGTATAGAATCTGACCAATTTTAAATAACAACATTAACATTATAAAAGAGAAAACAATGAGATAGAAAAATAGAATATGCCTCCAAAAGTCTTCCCGAAAGGGAACTAAACCAAAGTAGTTCTAGTAATAACTGGGTACTAGAATTGCACAATTGTATCTTTGAACTTTGGTGATCCAAAACTAGTTATGGTTCAAGCTTGATAAGGATGGTCAAGGTACCTCATAAGGAAGGCTTTAAAAGTCTAGGAATAATTCTGATGATCAACGGGAATTTTAAACAAGCAAGATCTGAATACGTTGCACTCAAACTTCTACATTCTAAATTTTTATACCAAAACTCCAACCCGGCTTACAAAAAGTATGACTCACTACAATAATACAACCCTTCTTTCCTAGGGAGCAAATGTTATCGAGACAAGTTTTAGTGTGAGTCATCCAAAGTAAACAAAATAGACGTAATTGTTATCCTCCTAAACCTGTTTAATAAAAGACAACTTTTATATACATACCCATAAACTAAAAGTAAAACCAAACTAGCCTTGATTCCAACTAAACCAGTTTATTAAGGAATAACTGAGAAGGGGGGAGGGGGTTATAAACCTTTGATGATTAAAACAACTCGCATACCCTGGAAGAAAGTAAAATCTAAAATAATAAGCTCGTATGAAAAGCAAGAGGTTTATAGTTACAACATGCTTGCTTTCACCACAAAATTTACTAGCTATAAACAACTTGATAACCTTGTTACTCAATCAAAGAAATGTAGATAATAATGGTAGAAGGTTGTTCACTCAAGTATGAAAATGCAATAGCCAGAGTAAGAGGGATAAATCTATGTTATACAATATTAACACTGACAACTATTATAGTTCTAACAAGAAGATTTCAAGGGAAAGGGGATACTTCTCAACAAGGTGTCCAAACCCACAAAAAAAACCCAAAGACACCAATTTTAGGAAATAAAATGTTCAATTTCATAATACTATTAAATATTAACAATTATAGCAAAGGGTAGATTTATCTTGCCTGATTTTCCAGCTTCTACAAGTCACCCAAACACCTCATAGACCCACAAATGCAAACCCCAAAGTTGAAGCTATATCCACATGTACATGTTCGTGCAAATCTCTACTCACTCCCATGTTGGCACGGTGCAGGGAGCTCCAAAACCATGAGTTGTATATTCCTGAAAGGACTGTGGTCTTAAGGACTGCAATGATTGCAATATATACACCAAATGGGTTTAATGAAAAATCCCAGGAAACATCAATTAAACATGATTGTTAGGATGAAAAATAGACTCCACAACCTTGCTAACATCCTCCCATCCTGCGTCGAAATGGGATGCTTTGAGCAAGAAAAACTATCAATCGAGCACAATGGAAATCAAATTTTTTTACAGATGTAGTCACAAGTGTCTTAGGGGCCAAGTATGCAAAAGTGGAAGAATACAAAAGGCAAGAAAAATATAAGACAAAAATCCTTAAAGAGTTGTGGTCTCATGGAATTTTCATGACTATAGGATATGCACAAAAGGACCTACAACATGATTTTCTTACCGCATGCAACAAACAGTGTCCAAACTGCTTAGTTCGCCATTGCCGACATACACGCAGCCAACACTAGGAGAGACATTTTCTAGCTACAATCAGAAACTATGGCATAAAATTAAGGATACAACCATCCAAATGCATGTGGTGAGAAAGAAAAAAGGAACTAGGCACTTTAGCATCCACAAAACAAGGCCCCAAAAATAAAATAATGCCTCCGACCATCCCTAGCCTAGCATGCCAAATAAATGGCCATAAAGAAAATAAAAGGGAGGGTAGGTGTCCCACTTCAAAGCACCTCCACACACCCACTTGTCAAAAAACAAGGAGAAAATGAATCCAATAGTCCCCATGCCAAACAAGAAGAATAAATTGCCATAAAGAATGACAAGTCGGTGGGTGAAAGAAAACTTTTCCCATTACATGACTATTAAATCCAAGGCATGCATGGGGCTTGGCTCGGTGAAGGGAGGAGAAACAACGAGTGGTTGTGCTTTCAAAGCAAACACTAGACAACGACCAACCAAGGTGCCACAACATGGTATCTTCTTCTTTTACGTGAATCGAGGATCACCTATGAGAGTGATCAAGAATACAATAAAATAGCTTAAAGATAATTAATAATAATATTGATAACAATCGATAATAAAATAATAATAAAAATAATCATCGATCGACAATTAAAATAATATTATTATTATTATTATTATTATTATTATTATTATTTTTACAACTTAAAAAAAATTAATTATTAACCATATTAATAATGATTGACAATCAAGTTTGACAAATAATAATAATAACCAATGATCAACAATTCATAATAATAATTATTATATAGATATTTCTTTTAAAAGGACACGCCCTAACATCCTAAAAAAATGGATATTCTATTAGAGCTACAACACCAAATCGTCATTCAAGCCACCTCTTTGAATTCGAGAACATGATTTGCCTTTAATAGGATAATCGTAAAGGATGCTACAGAGGCCCACAACTAGAAGCATCGACCATGACACGAGAAGGCAAGATGGAGAGGAAGGATGCTAATTTTTCTCTAGCAACAAGGTTGAAGCCAACTAACGATCAATGAGAGCACACACAAACGTTCAACACTTAGTAACAGGGTCAATGAAGCAAGAACTGGAGTAAATAAAGAATGGGGCATTACAATTCATTCCTCCTTATCTTTCATAATTCATGTTCTTTAGTTTTCATTTGCAAAAAAATTAATTTAAAACTTTGGAATGTCTCGATTTGATTATTTTTATATAAACTTGTTTTGCAAAACAATAAAATGAAATATGACACTTATGTAACCCAAGTAACACTTAGTATCCAAGCATAAACTTAAACCCTCCTTCTGACACTATTTGCAAAACTTCATAACCATTCTATTAGCGTGAAACAATATGTAACACCCATCAAAATGACATTCTAAAAATACACTAACACGCAACACTTATCCCGAAAATTACAACCTTTTTTTTTATTGTTACAAGATAAAGGTAAAAGGATAAAACAGTTACTAGGATGTTAATCCCCTAGGGTACAACAACTAAATTACACCATTAACCTCCCCTTATTGACTAAAGAACCAGGTCTAGATAAGAGGCTATCATGATCTTAATTTATCTCTAAGGTTCATAAATTAATTATTCATTAGGAAGGTACCATAGAATAATTGACATAGCTAAATGTTTTCTTCTCTTTAGTTAATGTTCAATCTAAAAGGATAACCTTATATTAATTTATTTAAATTTATCATCCTATTAACTTGAGTCCTCTCCATTGACTTCTAAGGCTTGCTAAGAACTAATAAAGGTTTAGCACTCTAAGGAAATTAAATGGCCCCACTCCCAATTACACATACCCTTAAGGATTTAATTTAAACATTTAAATTACATTTCTACCAAACAAAAGTATGGTGAAACCTCCACCTTAGATCAAATCAACCTTGGCCACTAGATCTTAGGGTTCCCATCTAACCCTAAATTTCCTTATGAGTTTTTATTAAAGCCTTTCCTTTGTTCATTTCCCTCATTTGGTCTATTTTCTTTGTTAAAAATTACACGTTGAACAAGAGGAAGACATGGGAGAAAAGGAAGAATAACTACCAAGGATTCTACATGGAGATCTAGTTTAGATTAGTTTAGTTGTAATTTTATTGTTGTTATATACTTTCATTCAAGGATTGGGAGGGTTATTCCTTTTACCAATCTAGTTTTGTTTCAAGATTTTGTATTTAGGTTTTTAAATTTGGGGTAAACCCTACCCCCATGAATAAAATGAGAAGAAATGTTTTAGATCCACCATTTGTATATTTTATTACTCAAATCCATGGGATCACACATTGTTTGCATGCTAGTAGTTATTAGTTAAATTTTCCAACTTTAAAATTAGTAAAAATCGATTAAATTTTTCACACATGCACGGATCCACGGGAGTTTTCTAAGTGATAGAACTGACCACTTAGACCAGACCGGTGGTCCTGGGACTACCGCCCTGCTTGGGTGACAAACCACGGACCACCACCCTACCAAGCAGCGCTTTGAGACCGCCTTAACCTAAGTGGCGGTTATGGGACCACCTCTTTGCACAGGTGGTGGTCCTATTTCTGAAAAAAAACTCTAATCCGAGGTTTTTACAAAAATTAAAAGTACTACAATGTTCCAAAACACATTCTGAACTTAATTTTATGCACCTAAAGTTTCTTGTTTTGAAATTTCATTCCATTTGTTCATTCCTTAATTAAATATACTCATTTTAAAGTATTATCTAATCCAATAAAATTAAAACATCTACTTTAAAATTCATTTCATTATGTTCAACTAGTCTTTTTTCAAATTCAAAAGCAAAAGGGATCTAAATCTATTCTTTTACATTTTCATTTCCTTGCTACAAAATTCTTACATAAGATTTTCATTTTGATACTTTCTCTTTCCTATTACATTCTAATGAGAAGGAAATTTCTTTATTGATGATTCTACAATGAACTACTATAGTTATTAATATAACTTATATTTCAACATTTCCTTTAAAACATGAACAAATTTACAATCTTCCACTTTGAGAAGGGAAATGAAAAGGCTTCTCTCAAGAAGTGATTTCTTCAAGACTCCAATAAATTTCTAAGCCCCTCAACACGAACAAGAAGGCTCCATCATAATTTATTTGATTCACAAAGTGAAAATGGGGGAGAGGCAATTTCCACCCAACCAAAAATAACCAATAAAGAGGAGAAACCATCCTCTTCATTGGACCCCGAGCCCCAACCACATTACAATGGGAGATAATTCCAACACATGGCAACAACAAGCTTCCACAACACAAACAATTTTTCACAACATATTCAAATATTCAAAGAAACAACAACATAAGAATAAGAAGAACAAGACAACAAAACAAGTCTTAGAATGAAAGCCAAAGGAGCAAGACCTATGGGAGGCCACTTATGCCTCCCAATGGGAATGGGTGCCAACCTTAAAGCCTCCAATGTATATCTCAAATCCCCTACATACTCTTATATGTCCCTCAAGTACCCCTTATACCTCCCACATACTCTTATGCCTCCCTCATAAAAGAAACAAGAAAGAAATGCAAGTATTCCTTGTATAATGGTGGGCATCCAACCCAAACTCCTCCAAACAAGAAAGTAATATCTTATGCTTCCTACAAAAAATCTCCCCATAGTCTCCTCCTACTCCAAACTTAGGCAATCTACCCACACCCAACAAGCATTCCAAAAAAACAATATTCAACACAAGCACATAAACACAAAATAAAGAATAACATAAACAAGGTAAAGCTCATACCTTTCCATAGTACAAATTTATCCAAGAGTAAGTCCCCATCTCCTCAAAACCAAGAAAGATCGACAAGCTCAAACAATCAACAAGAAGTCCCAAAAATCCTCTAACTCTCCAAAATACAAGAGCACAAAATGATCAAGTAACCCCCAAACAAGAAAAAGATCTTCAATAAATAGAAAATCGAGAGAGGAGGATGAGGTGGCTCCATGTAGGATGTCACATCACTCATCATAAACTCCACCCAAGAAATCAAACCTCAACCCAATGCAGCATAAATTAGTGGGTGAGAGGAATGACAAGAAACTTACACACACAATCTAAGCCCACACCCCCTAAGGACAAATTAATTAATTAAAAGAAAGTGCAATAAACATTTCCCCTTTTATCTTCCCAAAACAAGTAATGGGCTCTAATTTTTACCCCCAACCCATAGGTAGGGTTAGTGTAGAAATTCAAGATGTGTGGGACAAGTTTAACTTGTCCCACAAGCCTCCAAAATTGGCCCTTAAGGCCAAATTCGAGTTTCCCATGAAGGGTAGAGTGTACAACACTCAAATATCTCAAGAATTCAACACACAACACAAAATCCAAGAGCAAATAAGTCTAATAAATGAACTTATTTTGGTCACATCTTTAATTAGTTTAGATAAGATTTATTAACTTTAATAAGACACTTAGACTCACTAAGATAAAGGAAAACATACATCAAAACTAAATAATTAAAACAAGTAAATTATGTCACTAAAAGAAACACATACTAACATTAATAAAAGAGAAACTAAAATAAAAAAACACATGACCCCTTGGTCACAATTTTCCCCTAACCAAATAATTCTAACACACACAATTACATGTTGCCATGGTGACCCTAGTTGAATTCATCTAGAATTCCAATGTGGTTGGTCTCTAATCCCCCATATATATATATATATATATATATATATATATATATATATATATATATATATATATATATATATATACATTGACATAATGCTCCTTTGGCCTCATGGCCGCATTAAAACATCCATGCCAAAATATGCAATATAAATCTAAAATCATCTATATACGAATTAATATCATCTAGGCAATTACGAATCATTTACAAATTTCTAGCAACATTTCTATCCAATGTTTCATCCATGTCAAAAATGATCACAACATTAATTCAATTATCAAAGCCTACTCATGGTGACAAAAGTATATCGCATGTCAGAAATATATATAAATAACCATGTCCACAACATATCAACATCAATATAAAATGTCTCTAATAATCCACATGCATCATATATGAATTGAATTCAAAAAAATCTAGTATCTCTAACATCTAGTATCATGCTAAATCAAAAGCTACAACCATGTCCATAAGTGTAGTTGATAGTATCAAATCAAAACCAAAAGGTGTCGAAGGGAAGTGGGCACTACAAAATAAAACTCCTTATGTTTTATATTACCAAATTGTATTTTGATCATCATTCGTGGTTTCCACATCAACCTTCTACGCTGATAGACCCAGGGTGTCAAACTTATGTATTTGTGTTCATTAGTATTGGCGAGAACTAAAAGAGTCGCCAACTAAAAAATGTTTCCTATCTACCTTGCAAAGTTAGAAAATGCCATTTTTAGAGACTTGCAAAACAACACTCGAGCCTCGTAAAGGATATTTCAAGCCTCGTATATGTTTTTATCATGTAGAGGATCATCAAAAATAACTCAACCTCATTTGATCATTTTCACTCTCTTCGCAGCTCTTCTTGAGCCCCAATGCTTTATTTTGCACTTTTAGGAAGCTACCAAAATTGAAAAGATGGCTTTTGTTTTGAACCACCATTTTAAACCCCGAGCAATGAAATTCCTTTCTACCTTCTCAAACCTTTAGTATATTTAATAGATAATTCCTTATAACCTCAGTTTGAAAAAAAAACACAGTTATAGATATTTTGGCAAAAGCATTTTGTAGGCCTTAGGTCACCTGTTTGACTAGGCCAACCTAGCTCAACTATGACCAAAGGTGGCTCTAGAAAAATCATTCCCATTTGAAACTCATTTACCAGTGAATTCTCCATATATAGGAGAGTGTGAAGAAAATTTCACGTTACACGTTCATATATCAAAGGGTAGGTTTGGTTGAAGTTTTCTTAGCCCTCAAGCTAAAACTTATTATTATTGCAACTAGATCAATTACAATCGGTGGCTCTAGAAACCTAGCCACCAATTGAAACCCATTTTCCAGTTTTGAATTCCATTAGTTCCTATGAATTCCTAGTATATAGGAGGACATGTAGGAACTCACCCATTGTGAATTGTCCAATAGAAGGCATCTTTTCAACGTAGTTTCCTAGCCTCCAAGCCAAAATTGGGCTTTTGTAAACTAGTAGGAAAATGTAAAGGAAATTTGTAGGACCCTAGTCAAGTTAGTAAACCATCGTGGGAAATTTTAACACTTATAAATAAGTGTTTTGAACTCTATCATGTGGCTTATCATGTGAAATTGAACTTTTGGAAAAATAGTGTTTCTCTCTCCCCTACCTATTTTCTCTCCTTGGTTAAGAAATGGAGTTAAATAAAATGAAATAAATGCATGTCTCTAACCCTTTCCTTTTGAATACAAATTATTATTATTATGTAAATGGGAAACTAAAATTGTTAATTATGCTAGATGTAGGTGGGTGTCATGCCAAAATTTATCGCTAATTTTATGCTTACATGGTTTTGCAAGATGCATGAAAGATGGCGAAAGGGTGTGGTGTAATTCATTTTTATTATTGTAATTTATATATGTTATTGGAAAATGTACACATGTATAATGTATTGCCATGTTATAGAAAATTTTAAATATGAAAATTGGTAATATATATGAGAAGCTAGTTAGAGTTTTTTTGGAAATGTGTACATAACCTTGAGTTTCATGTTGATTAAAAATTATATATTGTTAAAATTTGGGTATACATGTTAAACAAAATTGAACTTAATAGCCTATACTGAACTTAAAATGTGTAAATGATGATTAAATAATCAATGTTGTGTTTTTTTACTTTTAAAATGTAGTAAAGAAATCTAACGAAATAGTCAACTCTAGTATAAAATTCATACATAACTATTCTTCATTTGTTCATCTTGTAACATAGAAAACTAAAACCTTGGGAAGAACCTAACTACTAACACTCTATGAAACCTCCTAGCTTAAGTAAATAAGATCCCTAGTTCAAATTTTTTCATCATAACCTATATGTTTAGTGGCACCGTCTTGAACTCGAACGAATAGGAATGACGTGGTCAACATTAACTTGAGTATGTTGTCCCCTTATAGGATTGGTAATCTTGTGTGTTGTAAGGAGGATGTGTTTTTCTTAAGGTAATACTTCATGGGTGACCAAACTCCAACAAAGCGTAAAACCCTCTTGGTATAACACACAAGTTGAATGGTGAAGATCACCAACAAACCTTAGAAGTCCCTTTTAGGAGTTGGGTTCATAAAACAACCTGATAACCAACCTCAATTATCCTTTGGGTTCTATGGTGAAATACTAAGAGTCATTTGTGAAACTTAACAACATCCTAATTTATGAATTGTTTGTGAAAATGTATCCATAAGATGATATTCTTGGAGAAAGGTGAAATTTAGACCATTCTTATATTGTGTATAAGCCTTCTTTTGTGTGTGTGACTAAACTCTTAGTGTGTGATCCCTAATGTGAGCCGTAATCCTTTAAATGAAATAGTATTCCTCTTGTTTCCCACTTTTCCTAATGTGTAATGAATGTATGATGTGAAATCATGTAATCATGATTTTGAGATGAAACCCTAGGACAAGGACTAGTGGTCTCATGAGCATACCAATGTCCTTATTAATAAATGGGTTACACAAGAAATTATTAAAGGGTAATTAAATCAAGTTAAGTGAAACAATTTTAGATGAATGTAACGATTCGAGTGGGCCCTATGTTTTATATATCTATACATGAGAAAACTACTATGAATCCCTTAAATCCCTTTCAAACAAGAGTATCAATTTTTCTAGAACTATCGAATGTACCTGAAATTAATAGATGATTTTTGAGATAAGGGTGTACGATAACTCTAGTAGTGATCTCTTAGTAAGGTGTGTAACATTTGTAATTGAATATTTCTTATAACACACATCTAATGCTTAATTTTTTAGGAAACCAAACCTGGTGGAGTGTGGATTTATAACTGTTAGTACCTTGATGACTAGGAAATTAAGTGAAGTAGATGGAGTATATGGTTAGTTGTTATAACATAAGAAAAAATAGACTAACCTTAGAACTTAAATACTAATATGAAAGGAACACATAATCTATCTACTCTTAAATCAATAAACTTCCTCTACTTTATGAGAACCTCCCTTATTACAACTAAGATAAATGGAAAACTTAATCGAACAGAAACTTAGAAAATGAATCCTTGGATAAAAATTAGAAGGATCATGTAGGTGCATATTTTCATACCAACAACCAGGTTACAACATTTTGGTGTGATGAGAGAAACAAGCAAAATTAGATGGGATTACTACAAGTGAAATGTTAAATAAATTAAAGATAATGTAGTCTAGTTATAAAATAATTGATAAGTGATTTCCAAGAAAATAAGGTCAAGAACAAAATATGAATGTAATAAATATGTAAAATGGGAAAGTGTTGTTATGGATGGTGTGTATTCAAGATTCATAATATAGTTGAATCATCATGTTGTTTCTTATCAATAAAAATGGCCTTGATGTGCATCACATGTTTTCAAGTTGCCTATGTGGTTATTGTTTGTGCATGCAAATCATGTGTTGTGCGTTGTCATAAGTGATCCCCTCAGTAACATCGTGGAACTATAGTGTGAGTCAAAAATATAAAATATGGTATTTTTAGTGTTGTATTAAGTGTGTATAATGTGGGTGTTAGAAAACACCTTATCTTGAAATGACTTTAAACATGAGTAAAATCACAACAATTAGTTAATTAATTAAGTTGGAATACATGTAAAACCATGAAGAAACATAAATTTCAATAGTAAACATATATGAGGAAAATTTTTATTGTGACAAATAATCATCCATTGCCTTTGTGAGTCCTCTCATGATTTATAAAATAACATATTGACATGTATTTATCATTTCCATTTATTTTAAAAATAGTTACATAAAGGACTTGCCATATTCATAACTCAATTATCATGTTCATGGGCGAAAACAAAGTTGCAAAATTCTATTTACATTATTAAAAGTAAGTTATCAACTTTAGTATGACATGTTTAATGCTATATACTTATATATAGGGGAAAATAGGGAAAATAACTTAATAATGATAATTTAAGACATAATCAATCTTAGAGATTTTTGAATCAATATTGATACAATTGAAGTTAGTTTATTCATGGAGTTTGCAACTAAAAACTGCTTCAAGTTTTTGAAAGATAGTTAGGATAACATCTTTAATTAAAGTATTTTGTGAAACAATATTTAACATCTCAATATTACAAATTAAATTAACAATTTGTATAGATAAAGGTTTTGCAACCTCCTTCCTAAATTAATTTGAAATTACTATTAAATAATATAAATCCATAAAGGATTGTTATTTTTTTAATTTTTGATTTGATTAAATTATACTTATTATAAGCATCCTTTTTAGTGTATTTTAATAGTAATCAATAAAACTAAAAATTATCAAAAAATTAAAAATAAAAATAAAAATAAAAACCTAATCATATAACCTTATTTAGTAATTATGTTTAAACATAATCGTGATCATCATCATTTATATGTAGTTTTATGTGAAAGCGATACACAAATTTGAAGATGTTGGACCTTAAACGCATAATTATTTTATAACTTGAATGAGAAGTTCCATGATAATTACAAGCTTATTAGTAAATGATTGAGTAGAATGTCTAGCTTCATGTTATTCTTATTTTTCTTGGGATATCGATGGCGGTACACTTTACTGGTATTGTATTTCCGATACTTTGCACTTTTGCATGCGACAAAAATCGCCGGCTACCACTCCCGAAGGAAGAGTCAAATGTACATCAATCAACTTTATACCTGTGCAGGCAAGGCAGGTTGGTGCTGCAATCAAATGTTATTGCTTTGCTTGTGTTCACGCGACGTGCCTCTGATTTTCTTGTATGTCACTTGACCGATTTGTCAGAAGACCCTGTATCAACATCACAAACAAGAATAAAATGTTTCGATGTCACCCAATGGAAGAGTAAGGTTGATGGTCAACCAATCAATGTGATGTTTATCACTTTTTGTGGTAGATTTACCATTAGTTGGTTGACCAATCAACTTTATGAACATATGTGATGTTTAGATTGAACGAATAAGAACTCAATAAATGGCAAGGGTGTTAAATCTACCTCATCCCCGCAACCAATGGCCTGATTACGATACTTCCGATCAATTATGATTGGGTTCAAGACATTTACCATTTCAATATTCTCAAATGTTATATTACTTGCAACCCGTAACCACCCCATACAAAATATTGTCATTTAATTTCTATAGTTACATCAAATCTTTGACTTTAATCTCAATTTTTAAAAATTATTATAACTTTTATTTATCTGGTATGATTCATGGAAAGAAGACAGCACCTGCCATGTTTTAATCCTTACTCCATTAGTTGTTCCTATAAACTTGGCATCATCAACATGCACTCCACGGACAAGTGCTTTGAGTGCCTCCTCTCCCTAAGCTTCCAACACTTTGTAAAACAAAAGAGTTATATACTAGCAATAGCACATTTGGTGTTATTAAGAAGCGAGATAGGCCTCTTAATTATATATTAAGTTAGATCGCACATACTAATTTGGAAAGGAAGAAGAAGAAACAAGTGCGATATATACCCAACAACATCCAAACAAAAACCAACAATGCTTGTACTAGCCCCATTGGCTCTTTCACCAATATCTAAAGAAAATTAAAATTGTTTACAAATAAAAAATAAAGTAAAATGGTCTATCATATCCCTAATGTAATTCTTAGTGTACACTAAATTTTAGGCTTTGTTATTAAGACTTGAGGTATTTTCATTTTGCCAAATTTATTCATGTCACAATTTCGACTTCATTCCTTATTACGTAGTATCTCCTATAATTTGTAACTTTGTGCATGTATAGGAAACACCTTTTATATTATCCTACACACTCTTGGACAACAATCCATTTGATTAATACCATCAATTTAACTCAAATTTATTTCAATAAATTAATTGAAAACCAATTTAATAGAAGTTTAGTTCATTATATTAATTGAAAATATAAATCGAAATGAAATCACTAAATTGAAAGTGTTTGGCCAAGTATTTATAATATTTTGATAGTGTTTCACAATATACTTTATTGTACTCACTCTAAAGTGAAAGTTTAAACCTGATAAAACTGGATACTTGGCAACGTTTATAAGATTTGTTTTTTACTTATATCCCTCAACAATTATTTAATATTGCCCTTAAAGAATAAACAATAAAGTTCCATAGGGTACATAATTGAGTATTAATATAAACAAACACATATATACGTCAATTATTTTTTAAATGAAGCTTACATCATTTATGTGCACAGAATTTTTAGTTTTAGTTGTTAAGAATTAAGTGAAAATTAATTTAAGATCATTCTGAACATTTTCACACATTTATTGATGTCTTTCAAGATTAAAATTGAAATTTTGATGGATGGTTGGACAACACCTTTTACACAATCATTCAAAATTAAACCAAATCTTATTTAACTACTGTCAAAATTTAACCTCATACCAATTAAATTGTTTTAATAAATCTAAACCCATCTGGACCACATTTTTCACACGCTTCAAAGCCATAATATAAATTTGGATATGTTCAACATAAGAATCCAACTGTAAAAGCTATTAAAAACCTGGCAACTGTAAATACTTTTAATAGCAGCAGAAATTAAGTTTGTTACCTAATTCCATGGCCTGGACCGCACTGCACATGCTTAATGTCGATATTGAAAGATCTATCGGATATCGCTATGCAGTCGTCCCCTGATCCATTCACAATCCCATGTCCTTAGCAATTCATAAATACCCAACCCCATCAATTTTACATTAAAAAAATATATACCTGATCCAATATTGGCGCCTTCTATCACAATGTTTTGAGATCGAAGTATACTAATTCCGTCGGTGTTGGGACTGGTTTGTGGAGCAGTAATACTAACGCCCGACATAAATACCGTGTCAGAGCCGTAGACAACTATATGAGATAGAGGACTGTTCATTACATGCAATCCACTGATTCTAATGTTTTGCATATTGTTTAAATGAATCGCCTGAAAGTAAATCAAATCATATGATCAGATTTGTGAGTACTCTATAACATTTACAAAGTCACCCCTAATAAAATCATATAATGAAAACAGTGACAGTTACCTTAGGCCTCCCTGATCGTTACAAACTTTCTGCAATTGAAAAGCAGCAGTCACAAACCCAATAAGTTAATGAAAAGTAAAAAGATTTTAGGCCAGTAATTTATCAGATTGAAATCTTCTACACTCTTTTTTAAGACAAAATCCCTTTACGCATAATAATAATGTAATTCAGAATAAAAGCATTAGATCTTTCATAGATGTATCCTCATTTTTAAGGAGGAAGAGATTAGTATTTACTCTGCCTAAGGATGTGATGCATTTCTTGTCCCACCACTTAAATCCTTTTCCATCAATAGTGCCTCCTCCAGAGAGAACAAAATTTTGAAGGTTATCAAACGATAACCACATTTCATTGTTCAACCACCTGTGTGGATCTTCAGGCGCAATTATTGCTCCATCTACCTGCAAGTGAAAATGTAATTGTATATGTATGTGTGTGTATATATATAGTTACTGAATCAATACTTACAATATTGCAATCAAATTTTAGACCTGAAAATTGAAGCCAGGTTGACAGGGTCCCATGAAAGTTATAGTGTTAACATAAAATGTCCTACTGCGCGGAACTAGCAAAATTGCAGACGGTGTTTTACATGCCGCACTCCATGCTTGTTGAAATGCCTGCAAAATATTATGATATAAACGGGTTTGAGAGTTCAAGGATTATGATATAAGTGCCTGTACACAGAGTATTAAGCGATGACATTTAAATATGGAAAAAATAAGGTTAATTAGCTTTCATGAAACTGTAGAAAGCCTTCTAAACAATATAGAAAAATGAAAAAAATTTACATCTCGACTATAAAATCATCAAGTGTTCATACTTTAAACATTTATTTTATAAAATAATAATAAATAACATACATTTTCTAGATCCTATATTTTAAGATTTTGCAACTCAAAAATATGAAATGTTATAAGCTTCACTAGAAACAATTCGGTCAAATAAGGAAAATATTTATGATTTTATCGTATTGGGTAACTATGCTACCCATTAATACAATTTCAGTTATTGATTTTGATTTAACTACGCTTGGCTCTTTGATCTGAAGAATAAAATCAGTTAAAACTTTTACAAGATCAAATTATTTGAATAATAACAACAGATTATTCCTATGGATTGTGTGTGGTGTAATGGATATGAATCAGAAAACTGGCAAGTCAAGAAATACTGGCTCCTGCAGGCTGCCTCTATCAATCGAAAATAACTTATATGGAGTAAATGTGACACATAATTATGGGTATCTGCACAAAAAAAAAAGAGAAGAGAGAGACAAACAACCTTAGTAGCATCATGTTGCCCATCACCCACCGCACCGAATTGCTCGACATTAAAAACTTTAGCAGCTTCTGATGACACTGAGACGATGATGAAAATGAGGGCCAAGAAGGCCAAATTATTATTCTGACGAGCTATTGATTTGATGGCCATTTCAACAAAGGTTAATTGAATGGCTGAAGGCAAAGAACAGTTTGCGCAAGTGAGAAGTATATGATCTGTGCTCAATTTATGAGGTTAGTCCTTGCTATTTTAGGGCTTATTGCAATCAATACAAACAAGTCGACATACGAGGAAACGGATAAATCTTTCTTCACACCTTGGCTCCTACAAATTCTGAGCGGCCCCGTCACTATAGGTTATAGTAACCACACCATTTAAAACAATGTGTTGAATAATTATTTTTATGAATATTGTAGAGCGAAAAACAGCTGCTATTATTTATTTCATGTTTTAATTAATTTACTAAAGAGAATAAACGTAATATATAAATCAAAATGTTATAAATATTAGTTGGGAAATATAGGCATTTTAAATTTTTATTTTTTTTGAAGTACACTTGATATTTAGATTTTAGGATATATATATTTTTTAGTTTTAAGAGATTACATTGTATAGTTTATTTACGACTTAATAGATAGAGATAAGGTTTTCTATTTTCATGTTGTATATTCACATAAAAATCATTTTTAATAATGTAAAAGTATACTTATAAAATATGTTTTTTTTTTTACAAAATATTTTATATAAATGTTGTTTGATAAGTATGTGTATAAAATAGTGATTTAATATTTAAGTTTTAATGTTTACAAGTAAATGGTATAAAGAGATGTGGTCTTTAGATTACAATGATTACATATTATGCAAAAAATATGTTTGGTGATAAGATTTGGAAAGTTTTTCAAAATGCAAAAGTTATAGTTGTAAACATATATTCTACAACCTCTTATAACATGTTTCCAAATTGTGTCAAAAATATATCTTTAAAACATTATAAAGACATCAAAAAACTAAACTAAATTTATAATTTTGATAAATGCCATTATTGTAATGGGGAAGCATATAAAATATAAATGAATTATTTTAAAAATTCTTAAACAAGTGGTCTTTTATAAGAAAATATACATAAAATGGTGTTTTTAATGAAGATTTAAATATTTTCAAATGAATTCATGACAGTGTCTCTAATGATTTTAGAATATACATTAAATTTTGTTATTTGGAAAAAATAAAATTTAAAAAAAAAAAAAACAATTGAAGGTGTAAATATAATCTCCGAAGAAAAGTTCAACAAAATTCCTCAAAGTCAAGGAAATTAAAGAAAATTTATTAAAATCATCATTAATTTTTTTTTTTGAAAACAATTATTTGTTTGGAAAAAGTAAAGAAAATACTATTTAGTAAAAAAAACATTCGTAAAGAAAAAATATATAAGAAAATACTATTATTAAAAATATTTTTGATAATTTATTGTGATGAATCTTATCGTGTAGAATTATTTTTAATAATCTCAAAGATCAATAATCTTTTGTTTTAGGAATCCACTTCTTATTGCATAGATTATATATGAAATAGGCATAAATTATATGAATTCACATATTATTTATGTAACGCCCACATTTTAAACACACAAATACAATAGTAAAAATACTGGGATAATTTTTTTTTACTTACATTCCTCATTACACAACATCACAAGGGTTCCAAGTAGATAAAATCAACAACGCATAAGACACTTTCATAAGTCATCGACTCACATACAAACATGATAACACCATATACATGTCAATGCCACACTTTCCCCCAGTGAATGCATGATACTAATAACCTAGCCACAAGAAAGGGAGTCAAGGATTGGCAAACCCACAACAAATCATTACCATGATTACATCTTAGTTATGATTTACATTCCAAGAACATTATTATGCAAGGATAATTTTATCATTTTTCCACCTATAGGTTTTTAAATTCATTTCACATTCAACTTACAGTTTGACCATTTAAGTTGGCTCCTTATCCCTTACAACAATCTCCATAACTTAAATAATTATTTTCCATATTTCAAATTGCATACAAAGTACCTAATCCTCGCATTCTTATGTTAAGATTATGCTTCCCAAATGTTGATTCAAATAAATCGGACATGATACCAAGAAAGAAATCTTAGGATTTAAGGAAGATTTAGATTCAAGATACCTTTTTCCCATAAACATTCTTTGATCATGGTACATTTATTTCCCATCATAGTTAAAAATAGTTCAAAAAATTGTTGAATCCATTTGACATTTCCACATTAAGAAATTCTATTTAGATTTATATATATCTTTTGTTTTCTCAAAGTTTGATCACACCAAGGAAAATCATATTCTTTTTAACACAAGTAAATGTCTAATTGAGTTACAAGGACTCCAAGAGTGACATTATTCCTAACCTCGAATATCGTTTTACTCTTATATGCTTTACTCTAACATCACACTATGGTCTCATTAATAGCATCACTTTATAAAAAAGAATTACAAAGGTACTTGTCTAACATCTTGAATAAGTACATGATTGGAAGTATTATAAACTACACATGAACCACAAGTGATTTGTGTTCAAGGTAAGATCCCATGATTCTACATTTCACGATTCCGCATGTGAAATTTATTTTATTCTTAATGTCATAAAAGGCATAACAAGGGATTACGGGACAAATTTTTTGGTTTCTTGGGTTCTCTAAAGTCAACATATTTCAAATCAATTTCGTTTGCAAGGAGTTACTTACCATTTTCTACCCACAAGTTAACCCCTTAATTAGCCAAGGTTTGGCTTGATTCCAATTGCACCTAAGGATCTACACCTTAAATATATATGATTTTAGGGTGAGAGTACATATTTATGCTAAAATACCTTCATTAGGTGCTATGTTGTTAGTGACCCAGGGTAACACATTTATCTGCGAAGAACTAAGGAGATCATTAACAAGAGTTTAAGTCAAAGCACAACTATTTCCCTAGCTCCATTTGTGTCATCTAGATCCAAAAATGAATTCATTCAATGATAAGAAAAAAGTTATATATCTAAATTCATGAGGATCGGGAGTCCAATAGGATACTAAGGGAGTAAAATCTCTACTTACTCCATTTAGGTTAAGGTTACACTCCATAGTCATTGCTTTGAACAATGACTCTTAAGGTGACTTCCAGAGTGGTCTTCACCACTCAACACGGTGTCGACCTGAAGAGAAGACATTCCCCTTACCCTATGCACAGCTACCAAACCTAAAAGGAAACTAGATACTCTGGATAAAGTTTGACCACGTCATTCCTAAAAGATGGTTTCACGAAAAAGTCATTAAACATACAAACTATGATGGTAAATCAGACTAGGAATCTTGAGTACTCAAACCAAAAGGTACCATAGAGTGTGAATTTTAAGTTCATTCTACGTTTTCAATTCATTCTATGCTAAGGAGGAACGTGTGATATAGGGAAATATGCGTAAGTTCTAAACTAAGGTCGATTGTCTTATTTAGATTTCTCTACTACATTTTTAAGGTAAGGAACACAACACCAATTATTTAATCATCTATTGTACACTAAAACATACTACAAGATATTTGATTCAAATTTATTTATATGTATATACAAATCCTTTTTACCAAAAGTAACCTATGAATCAAGGTATTTTAGCACCTATGATTAAATGCACTGTTTCCTAAGGTATCCCTAAAACTAGCATCTAAGACATATTAGCAATATTAAACACAACCTTTACGTAACATTGGACAACATTATAATATACATTTTACAAGGAACTATATAAATTACAAAAATAAATAATAAATTACACAACACCTTTTCGTCGTCTTTCTTGCATCCTGCAAAACCATGTGAGCATGAAATCAATGATAAATCACTGGCATGGCATCCACCCTAATCTAGCATAATTAACATTTTTAGTTTCCCATTTACATAATAAAATTAATAATTTTGCATTTGAAGGAAAAAGGTTAGAGACACATTTATTTCTTTTTTATTTGCTTCATTTCCTCACCAAGGAGAGAGAAGAAATAGGGAAGATAGAGAAACACTATTTTTCCAAAAGTTCAATTTTACACCACAAATCACACAATAAAGTTTCAAATAGTTATTTATAAGTGTCAACAACTCATCCAAGATGGTTTGAGAAACCTTACATGGGTCATACTACTTGCTTCTTACATTTCCCTGCGAACTACAAAAATGTTCAATTAGCGCTCAGAGGCTAAGAAACCAACTTCAAACATTGTCCTCTAATGAGAAAACACACTCCTTGTAAGTTTCTACATGTCCTGCTATACACCAAGAATTCATTGGGCCGACAGAGTACAAAATTGGCAAATGGTTTACAAATGGAGACAAGCTTTTTGGAGCCTTCGATCGTAATTGGTCCCGTTTGACCTAGTCAACTACGACCGAGAAGCCTTCAAAATGGATTTGGAAAACTATCAGGAAAAATATTTTTCCTCAAACTGAAAGTACCAGGAAATTTTCTAGTAAAAATACTAGAGGTTTGTGAAGATGGATAAGCATTTCATTGTCTAGGATTCAAATGGCGGTTCAAAACGAAATCCAACTTTATAGTTTTAGTAGCTTCTTACAACTACAAAATGGTGTAACATTGCTCCCAGTAGGGCGTCAAAAAATCACAAATGTTCATTTGAGGTCAAACCAAAGGTTAAGGTGACTCCCACATAACAATGTACATGAATGAAGCTTAACATCCCATTTTCAGAGTTGCCAAGGGTACTTAACGAGTCTTCAAAATGTAAATTTATCTATTTAAACAGGGAGATGGTCAACATTTTTACTTGGGAAGTCAATTTTGTCTTGTCGATAAAACAATATTGTAGAGATCTAGTTTGGGCAGGAAGTTTTCTAATTCACCTCAGAATGATGGTTGAAGTTCATGGTTTAATACAAAATGGTTATTTTGATTGTGTGAGTTATGATATGACATTTATTGATTTGTAACCAGTTAATATAAAAAATTAAATGTATGATAATTCTAAGCTTTTAAAATTATCTTTCGTTGTAAATGAGAAACTAAAGTATGATAATTACAAAGACAAGGAGAGATGAACCATGCTCAGAGGAACGAAGCCAGTCGAAACCATGGGATTTGGTTCAACATCTCACTTAAGCAAGAGGTGCGCCAGGCAGGTATCTGTAGCCACATTTCCTCATATACTGCATATATGTCATTCTCTTCTTCACATATTTCAAGAATAATTCACATATGTAAAGCCTATGATAATACTTTCATATTTCATAAATCGAGAAACCTTGTCTCACAAGAAAATATTACAGACATTGAGATTTAATCACAGGATAGTGAATAAACATACAGTTACAACTTTTGAGTTCATGGTATGAACATGATGAATGGCATAGCATTTCAAGGATAAGAAAAGACATTTTAATCAATATGTAAATGCATTAGCCACTCTCTCGATCAAAATCATAATGTCAAATGTTACTCCACATCCTGTCTACTTCAAATCTACATAGTTTAATAGCCCTAAAGGCATGGGGTGGTATCGTAAAATAAAGACAGAAATGAATAGCGAAGTTTATTCTGGCTTTCACCTGTTGATCTCTTGATGATATTTCTGACATCCTTGAATTTCCTACACTAAGATTATTAAAATCTTCCACATCTCTTTCCACTCCAGATGTAAATGAACTCAAGTCAGGGTAGTAAAACAATAAGACTGTATTTCATATAAATTCTCCTCTTGAAATGTTGGTCGTAAGAGTAGCACCTAGCTCAGACTCCTTCAAAAATGAGTCATCTTGAGCATTTTTACCTTTAGTGATTCTTTTGTGTGGAAGACTCTTGAATTGACCCCATTTCATCCAACCTCTTTAATTGAGAAAGCTCAGCCTCCTTGTGTTGTAATGATATTTTTAGTTGAGAGCATTCAGAACTTAGATGCTCTATCTCTTTCTTCAAGGTTTTGACATTTATCATACACATTTACCAAAGGATTTAAACTAAAATGTCTAAAAAAAATTCTCTTTCTTTTATGCTTTAAGGGATGTCCATACCCTGTCCTAGAGCTAGTATTTTTCACAGACCTGGAGAATGTAGGAAAATATAACCCGCTCAGGTTAGAGACTTGTTTGTTGCATAGAGAACCGTTTGACTATCTCAAGAGGAATCCATGTTTCCTGAGCGCTGCAACTATCCAAAAACTATCAAATTTACAATGTAGACCTGGGTTTCAACATGGTAAATGTTCCTGGGTATCAAATGAAGTGAATGTATTATTACTCAAGGGGAGAAGATAGGTCTGAGCGGGCATACAGGGTGGCCATACCCTGCAAGACCCCTGCCACGGCCAGTCAACTGAAAGAGCCCTGCACACGCCAGCTCCATCAATTCTCTTTTAAATTATTTAACTGCCTCCCCACCAAACACATTCATTTCTTCTTTTATTTTTATTTTTTATTTATTTATTTTCTTCTCTTATTTGTCGGGCACTACATTTCCCTCCCCTTATAAGAGCATCATCCTCGATGTGACACAATACCAAGATAGAAGAGGTTCTCATGAGCAAGGAGGGAACAACCAACGTATTATGTCATCAAGCGAAACATTACTTGTTGCAAAAGTGTGACCACGGGAAGAAGGGAAGGTTTGAAAATTCTTAAAATTTTAATGTTATGTGAAGATTGGTAGTTCTCTTTTACTTTATTACTTAGTATTTTCCTTTAAAGTATTTATTAATCTCAATGCTTAGTATTTCACTATTTAAGAGTTTAGTTATCTTATGTTCATAGGTGCCTAACATAAATTGACATCACAATACCACATCAGGGAAAAACAAAACACTAATGGTTCACAAGACATATTTCTACATACTTCCATGACTGTATCACATCGAAGGACTCAACTAACCCATGGAAAAAACATACATATCTCTCACAACATAGTACTTGTCACACATGTTCTCTCGACACAATAGTACCCATAACATAAGTAGACTACTTCAACATGGAATTCCCAACAGTACACATATAAAGTTTTCAAACAACTCAAAACCATAATTGTAGCTATATAGGGTCAAGATGGAAACAACATCATACCAAAATGAGGAACATCAATCCTCAACATCACAAAACACAACCGAACTCACAAGAGTACACATAAATCATAACACCAACATCATACACCTCCCAAAACATCACAAAAAAACTCCATATACCTCCCAAAAGATCACCAAGATCAACATCTACCTTCCAAAGCATCACAAAACAACTCCACATACCTCCCAAAGCATAACAATACAACCACATAAACCTCCCATGCATCACAAAGCAACTCCATATACCTCCTAAATAATCAATCACACCCACACAATTTCCTTATGCCTCCCCCAAGTGTCTTATGCATCCCTCAAGTGTCTCTTATGCCTCCCTCAAGTCTCTTATGCCTCCCTCAAGAAATAAAATAAAGATAAATTTACCTTTTCACTCCCTAAAAGAGGTAGGTCACCCTATGGCTCTATGGCCCTAGGTGCATAGAGTCCAGATACCTCTAACCCAAGTGACATAATAACTCGTGGTTCAATAACCCGCTAGTTATCTGTAACTCCTTGGGGCATACCCCATACAACGAAGCGGGTCCATAGGTCCCACCACTCCATGGTGAATCCCATGACCCTATTCCAACACATTACGACATTAGAACCAACATAAAAATCCATATCAAATTCCAAGTGGAAAAAATCCCAAGCCTTGGGCTAGGCTATAAAATTTTTAAACTTGATACGCAATTTAAAACTAAGAAAAGCAAATGGCTAATTAGCCATGGTTAGTGCAAAATCTGAATGTTAGTGCAACAACCAAATAAATTCCCAAAATATAAGAACATGTCAGTCAAGAAAACTACTTCTAGCAAGAAAAGGGAAAGTGTTCAATTTACGAATAAAATACATGTATATGAATAGCACATTACGATAACTATGTGACCTTATATAGCCACCAAGGGGGTACTCAACGAGTTCTTGCACTCGAAACATCGAGCCTCAGCTCATAAAATATCATATCAATAATATAACCATCGTCATCTCTCACGAATCATCCCGTCACCACTTCGACAAGGATCAACATAGTAAAAATCACATAGGTTTAATCCATATGATAACCATATCATGAGAGATAAAGGAGTACAAGTCTCCATCTACTGAGCCTAACGTGTCCACAAAACACAATATGTATGACATCTATTGAGCAAGTGCCACACATACCAAATGAACAAAAGTGATTTTTCATCCTATGTAAAGCTCCACTTCCTATCTCATACTCAGCTCAAGTGACTAGTCAACGGTACACATTTACTCACTCCAAACATGCAACTTTTACCTATTTCCTTTAGGTTAGGTTAGTGTAGGGTCTACAACATAACATGTAACTAGATCACTAACACAATGGTGATTCACACAAATTAACCATAGCGTCTTACATATGGTAAATATACAGGGTAAAACAAAAACCATTACTTTCATGGGTTATGATACATCACATTACCACATCTACACCCAAAGTGCAATCACTATATAATAGGGACCATATGCTCACCATATGCCCCTAAATCACGACATGAATCATCACATATTACATGAATTATATGTATGAGGAATACAATGTCTAACTTTACAACATATAGTCAATTGCAATACAACATGGTGATACACACGATTCCTCACAATATAGTGATGACATCATGATACAATATATGTAATGCCCCGTTTGTCGTTACGCATGTTCATACTTTGGCGATCGTGTGCTAAGCGTGGAACGTAGTTGTGCCCCATCGATCATTGGTGGGCTTCACCTTTATGGTAGGGAATATTCAACCTTCTCCCTCTTTATCGTGTTTGTTGGTTTCGTGTCGTTATTGCCGTTCTTTGGCCCCGCACGCCCAAGCACGCTTTCCCCTATAACAAAAAAAAAATGTGTGCTCAAATTATCGAGCTTGTATGTTGACCCTTCTTAATATGATTAATAATTTTTATTAAGTTGTAATAATAAGAGTATTGAAAATATCAATAATATTATTATTTTAATTCTCGATCGGCGATAACTTCAGTATCTCATTGTCGATTGTTATCAACGTTATGATTAATTATCGATAAACAATTTTATTGTTTGGTTGGTTGCTTCACAAACCGAGCCCCATTCACGTAAAGAAGAGCGTCTCCTTTTGTGATACTTGGTTGGTCATTGTTCTGTGGTCTCTGTCGAACGTCAAGCCCTTATCTTCTTCCCTAGGATGATTAGTCCTACTTGCATGAGATGATTGTGTTTCTTCTCTCTCTCCATGTCAATGTGTATGTCCTTGTTGTTAACCAAATTGGTTGGGGTAAGTGTTGGTTACCCGTCTTCTTTGGTGTCCATCGTTTGCTTGGGTAGGGAGGTTGCGTGTGTGGTTGGGTACGAATACTTTCAATACTCAACTTAATCCTTTCAACTACCACCTACCCCGCCCTTACAACTCTAGCTGCGTCCTGACCTGGTCACGTGGCTGTCATTAAAGGAAACTAATTGCTAATTGGACGTTGGCTTGTTCCTTGCTGTAAAAAGATCCTTGTTTGGTGCTGGCGAAGGTATGGTGTTTGGTGGCCTGCTACCATCCATTAATGTTCTTAATGAATACATATTTTCATGCTTTTGGTCTGACTTGTGCCAGTCTTGGGGGCCGCATGGGTTGTAATCGTTTCAGACCTGCTCCATTGAAGTTTTGTTGAAATAAAGGGTGAAATTTGAAAGTTCCTGGTAAATTTTTTATTTTTATTTTTGCTGTGCATCACACCTTCCTTGACTCTCTGGCTGCGTGAGCTGTCCTTGTGAATTATTTTGCTTAGGGGTCGATTTTTAGACCTGGAAACTTCTGCTTTGCTGGACGCGTGGGTTTGGTGGGAGAGTTAGACTGTGTTTTAGGTAAAAGCATCCGACTCCTTTGCTAGTATGATTAGTCAGTGAAGAGCCTCCTGTCTCCACTGCATTCTGCCTTGCTTGTGCCCAACGAGGAATTTAATGAAAGTTTCAGCGCCCAACAATCTCGAGGGAAATGGAATCCGACCTGGGGTTGCTGTTGCTGGCCGATCTGATAGGCGTGTTACCTCCACTTTCATTGGGTGCTGTATGGTGTGTTCTTGTTGGGGATCCACAACAACTACCTGCAACAGTAATTAGCTAGGCAGCAGGCATGTTGCAGTATAGTAGAATCCTGTTTGAGTGCTCCAACAAGTAGGTGGTCCAACTTTGTTGTTATCCGTTCAGTTTTGACTGCATCCTCTAAGTCGGGATTCTCCTTCAAGATATTTTGTATCAAAATCGATTAAGTGACAGCAGGAGTGAGGCAGGCTCTCATGGCGAGGGGTGAAAGGAGAGAGAGGGTGCAGGAAGGAGATCGATGAAGGATAGAGGAATAAAAAAAAAAGAAACTTGGGTGTAGTTGGTTTAAAGGCAATAAAATGGTGCATGCTTTTGTGTAAGTGGCAGATCACACCCACGGGCACAGGAGATCTTTGCAATGTTGGAGAAAATGTCTTGGGAGATGAAGGTAGCAGGATATTCTTCAGATCCAGAGCTTGCATTGAGTTTGTATATCCAAAAAAAAATGATTCGTGACAGTGGGAGTATTACCAGTAGACCTGATGAAATTTATTTCTAAGATTCTCTATTGCCTCTTACTTGTCTTTCGACGTAACCCATGGAGGAGAACCTCATAGAGGCCGACCTGTTTCATATCAGATTATTCATGAAGCACGTTTTACCTTGCAATTTTATGAGCTGTTTCAACGAGTCACTGATTTGGCAGGCATAAAGGTTTCTGTTGGAATTATCACACCTTACAAGCTACAGCTGAAGTGTTTGCACCGAGAGTTTGACGCTGTCCTCAAATCTGATGAAGGAAAAGGTTTAATTACCATTGCGGTAGATGCCTTTCAGAGCCAGGAGTGATGTTGAATCAGGAGGAACAGGCATGAGCTACTTTTTCCCTTTTTCCCAGCTATTTCCTTTTATAATTAAATGCATGATTATTGCTTGTTCTCCTGGTAATTGTGTGCTGTGTTGGTTTGAGATAAGCTCTGCGTGAGATTTTTATCATTTGAAATGTTGTGTGGCTTTTGCACGCCTTCCCCGCCAAGAGTGTATTTTCTTGCTTTTGCTAGATGTGTGAGGGGTCTTATTAGATACGTCTGTGTTATGCCTGTAGGAGCAGTTTTCTTCCTTCTGCGACCTGGTTTTGGACCTTCCTCAGCATGGCAATGAGGAGTTGTTTGTTTAAGTGCTGTCCTCTTTAGAAAACAAAAAAAATGATTTTCTTTTTACCTCCGTTATGTATCCCTATGGTTATAGAGGAGAGCAGGTGATAAATGAGTAAAACTATTTACCTCTGGAGAAGAAGTGTATTTATTGCCCTTTTGTTGTTATCACGGTCTAATATTAATTCGTATTGGAAATGATACTAGAGCGACCCTTGCTCATCCTTTTCTTTTAGCAATCTAGTTTGGTATAATCTCATCCCAATTTCATCCCTGGGAGGTCGACTGCAAGGTTGGAACAATGTAAATTTCTTTTTCCTTTTTGAAGCTTTAACGAACTGTGCATTATGCTTGTCGGATGTGACTGGCTATGACTAGATAGTGGGTTTGCGATGCCATCTTATGCAAACATGTTTTGGCCGAATCTAACTTACTTACCTAGCTTATGGTGACCTTAAAATTTTTAGTACCACGCCAAGGATATCCTCGTCAGTCCTACATTTGTATTACTTCCCTAACTGGTCTTATGAAAGGTCCATCGGCTTCTTTGAGATAGAAAATTTGAAGGTTTGTTATAAGGAAAACCTTACTCAAACCTTTGGAGAAAATGCTTAAAGTATTCAAGGGACTCTCGTTTTGTTCATGGGATACCCTATGCGCCCGACATAACTGTGTAAGTTACTTAAATCTTTTTATTATTATAAAGAAAAGCCTTTCCTTGTCGGACGCCCCCACGGTAGTGAGTGCAGGAACAATGTTTTACCCCTTCCGAGCAACAAACAATGAAGTATATGTCGGATGTGGTGAACATGGAATTAAGTCTGAGGCTTGAGATGCTTTCGGGGACCCATGAAAGGTAAATTACATTTACCCCCAAGCAACAATGTTTTATGAGACCCTTCTTCGTCATATCGGTAAGTAAGTTAGTAGTGTATAACATTGAAATATTTTATTATGTTGGGAATGAAGGGGTTTTTCGTTGAGGGATGTGCGGAGTTGGCACTTGAGGCTTGAGAGTGCTTTCAAAGTTTCAACTTATCATACGTGGACGTTGTTTAACCTTGAATATATAAATAAATATTGGGTATAACAATCAAAAACGTCAGCTACATTCTTTAAGGTGTACGCATGTGCAATGCTTTCCTTTTTACATGATCTTTGAATTGGGTCCTTGAGTGGCCATAACCCCCCCCTTAGGCTGTATGAGTTTTAGTAGACTTGTGTGGCATTCTTGCTCTGAGTAGGGATGTTCGGAATAATAAATCTTGTTACTTTTTTTTGACATTATCAGGAGAATTTACTATTTCTATATCGGGTGGTTGTAGTACGATTCCTTTATTCTGTTTTGTGAATGTGAAGCTGCTATCGCTATCTTACTTAAGGAAAATAAAAAGGTGTATTATGTGGGAAATTTGTTATAATTTAGAATGTATGGTGTAAGGGTAACCTTGGATAGAAAATGCACAATTTTGGCTTTCATATGTTCTGCAGTGTGCCTTGTGTTAACTAGATATCTATTTTGTTTACATTCATACAAATTGCTTTTGCTTATGCCTTGGAATGGAAATCATGCACTAGTCATTCAATTGATTTTGATGAAATATCTAGGAAAAGGGAATGCATGCTCATGCCAGTTCTTTTGAACTGACAAAAGCTAACATGTTTTTGCAGGTTGTTTTTCCGAGCTCAAGTATGAAAGAAGTGGCTGTTGTAGTTGCATAGATGATATCCACTTTGGTGCTTGTACGTTGTCTTTTATGGTTAAACTATTGATAACATCTAGTGGAAAATTTTTAGAAGAAGGGTCAGTGCCTTAGTAAATGTATTGTAGAATATTGTTGTTGTAACTGTCAAACTTTGCTCTTGAGTTAAAATGTTGAGTTGTAAATCCTCCTAAGGCTTAGTAGCAATGAGTTTGTAAACACTATAAAGTGGACTGGATTTTCCTTATAAAAGTTAAACGAAAATTTATGTATATGAACATATTAATGTAGATGTGATCCACTTGAAACCTTTGAGACCTGGAACAATCAAGAGGAATCTGTCTTTTGTAACAAAATATGATTACTTGTTTTTCCCCCGAGCTAAACTAATAAACACTATATTTTTGGTGAAACCTTAAATGAACTCATGGTGAAATTAATGGTTAGATTTTAGAAGATGATAGGATTCATTGAGTAGGAGGGAAATTGATTAATAAAACCTTAAATATCTCCCTATCGTTTGAAATTTTCTCCTTTGTCAAACTTAATAAAGTAAAGTCTAGATGGAACATTTAACCAATCTTGATAAACTCTTAGCCTCAATGAAAGACGGATAGTAAACCATGTGACCCTGAAGCTAAATTCTGTTGTCCTGTTCTGTTAACCCTTGCCTTGATTCATGGTGACATTTCTTAAGCAAGGTCAAAGTTTGATCCTTAAACAAGAAGGTCATTGTTATGAACCCTAAGCGGTACTTTCCACTCTATCAGAGCTTATGCCTTCACCTGTGCAATAGAGTTGTGGAACAGGCGTTAGTGGCTTGAGTAAGATTAATTAACCTTGTAAGAAATGGAAAATGTTCTAAAATCAAATGAATAAGAAAGATTTGGACATAAAATTGATGATCCCAGTTTAGAAAGCTTGGCTTTAAGCTATTTAATCAACCGTTGAAAAGAAAGAAGTTCTCCCTTGTGAAAAGAATTGTGTGAATCATTACATGAAATTTTATAAGAACGTAAGTTAAGAATTAAGAGACACTTTAGTAAACAAGAAAATTTAACAAGAAATTCCTCATGGGATGCCCTAGCTGTGAGTGTGTCATGTGGATTGGACTTTCATGTTGTCTTGTCAAAAGAAGAGTTCATTGTCCTTGATAGGTGTGAATGTTTCCGTGCTGACCTTGTGGTCTCCCCCGTATCAAGTGGTTCCTAGTGTTGGTTGTAACCTTGTGACGACATGTTGTGTTGTGTTGAGTCAAAGAAAGTCAAAAAAAAAAAAAAGTTATCCTGTATTTCACTTTGTGTTGTCCTTGTGTTGGTATTTTTGGTGTGTTGCAATATAATTCACTTTACACCAATTTTTTTCATGCAATACATCAATACACCTACATATCACATAATGACAAAATGCTCCAACACTTCACAATCCACAATAACATTCTTTTTCACACACAATAAGGTGGTACATCACATGTGAACTCTTCATAGAATCCATGAAAAGGAGAGAGAATACTCTCATCACAAGCACATCAACATGATAAAAAAATGTGCACTAAGTGACATACACAACATGTGCGTTCACATTTTCACAATTACGACATAGTTCACATCATGCTTATATCACATTACTCTTCTAATATCCACCACCATCATGCAACACCATCACAACTCAAATTTGCGCCTAAATTTTGAGAGCAAGAACCTCCACTCGATACCAAATTTACCACCCACATTTTACACACACAAATACAACAGTAAAAATACTGTATTTTTTTTTTGACTTACATTGCTCACTACACAACATCACAAGGGCTCCAAGTAGAGAAACTCAACAACGCATAAGACACTTTCATAAGTCATTGACTCACATAGAAACATGATAACACTATATACATGTCGATGCCACACTTTCCCCAATGAACGAATGATAGAAATAACCTAGCCAAAAGAAAGGGACTCAAGGATTGGTAAAACCCACAACATATCATTACCATGATTACATCTTAGATATGATTTACATTCCAAGAACATTATTATGCAAGGATAATTTTATCATTTTTCCACCTACATTTTTCTAAATTCATTTCACATTCAACTTACAGTTTTTCCATTTAAGTTGGCTCCTTATCCCTTACGAAAATCTCCATAAATTAGATAATTATTTTCCATATTTCAATTTTTCTTACAATGTACCTAATCATCTCATTCTTATGTTAATATTATGCTTCCCAAATATAAATTCAAAGTTTAAATTTTACCCTTGCTACACAAGTAAATCGGACATGATACCAAGAAAGAAATCTGAGGATCTAAGGAAGATTTATATCCAAGATAACTTTTTTCCCATAAACATTCTTCGATCACGGTACATTTATTTCCCATCATAGTTATAAATAGTTGAAAAACTTGTTGAATCCATTCAAAATTTCCACATTAAGAAATTCTATATAGATTTATATAAATCTTTTGTTTTCTCGAAGTTTGATCATACCAAGGAAAATCATATTCTTTCTAACACAACTAAATGTCTAATCGAGTTACAAGGACTCCAAGAGTGACATTATTCCTAACCTCGAATATTGTTGTACTCTTATATGCTTTACTCTAACATCATACTACGGTCTCATTAATAGGATCACTTCATAACAAAACAATTATGAAGGTGCTTGTCTAACCTCTTGAATAAGTACATGATTGGAAGTATTATAAACTACACATGAACAACAAGTGATTTATGTTCAAGGTAGGGTCCCATAATTCTACATTTCATGATTCTACATGTGAAATTTGTTTTATTCTTAATGTCATCAAAGGCATAACAAGGGATTATGGGAAAAAATGTCCAGTATCCTAGGTTCTGTAAAGTCAACATATTTCAAATAAATTTCGTTTGCAAGGAATTACTTACCATTTTCTACCCATGAGTTAATCCCTTAATAATCCTAGGTTTGGCTTGATTCCAATTACACCTAAGGATCTACACCCTAACTATATATGAGTTTAAGGTGAGAGTAAATATTTATGCTAAACAACCTTCATGAAAGACTAAGGTGCTATGTTGTTAGTGACTCAGTGTAACACATTTATCTGTGAAGAAATAAGGAGATCATAAACAAGATTTTAAGTCAAAGCACAACTATTTCCCTAGCCTCATTTGTGTCATATGGATCGAAAAATAAATTCATTCAATGATAAGAAATACATTATAGATCTAACTTCATGAGACTCGGAGTCCACTAGGTACTAAGGGAGTAAAAGCTCTACTTACTCCATTTAGTGTAAGGTTACATTACATAGTCATTACTTTGAACAAGGACTCTTAGGGTGACTTCTAGAGTTGTCTTCACCACTCAAAATGGTGTCGACGTGAAGATAAGAAATTTACCTTACCCCATGCACAGCTACCAAACCTAAAAGGAAACCACATACTGGATAAAGTTTGACCATGCCATTCTTAAAAGATGGTTTTATGAAAAATTTGCTAAACATACCAACTATGATGGTAAATTAGACTTGGAATCTTGAGTACTTAAACTATAAGGTACCATAGAGTGTGAAATTTAAGTTCATTGTATGTGTTTAATTCATTCTATGTTAAGGAGGAACGTGCGAGATGGGGAAATATGTGCAAGTTCTAAACTAAGGTCGATTGTCTTATTTCGATTTCTCTACTACATTTTAAAGGTAAGGAACACAACACTAATTACTTAATCATCTATTATACACTAAAACATACCACAAGATATTTGATTCAAATTTATTTACATATCTATATCAATCCATTTTACCAAAAGTAACCTATGAATCACATTGCACCTATGACTAAATGCATGTTTCCCAAGGTACTCCTAAAACAAGCATCTCGGACATATTAGAAATTTCAAACACAACCTTTATGTCACATGGGACTATTTGGAAATATACTTTGTTAGTGCTCCCATTTGTATGGATTGAATAATATTTGTAATATATTATTATTATATGAGTTTATAACTCAATAATAATAATATACATATAGTGTGTGAGTGAAATAGTATTGTTAGTATATTATGTTATATGGTTGTTATATAAAACAACATATAACAATTATTTGTTGGTGAGTTTTAACCACTCACGTATATAGAGTGTGGGAGATATTCGTGGGAGAAGTAGTTAAGGCTACCTCCTAAAATATAGGAATTATATGTCCTATATATATGTAAATGTATCTGAATGTAAGAGATGATGTGAATAATATATTCGGTGTTTCTGCTGTGCAAACTTGTGCATTTTCAAGATTTGGTATCAGAGCAAGGTTATGGAATCTTGAGGATTGGTAGGGTAGTCAGTTTGATCTGTTGCCCTTGTAGATGAGAGTCGAGAGAAGATTATTTTGCAGAGTTTAGATAGTTAAATTTCTATGTGAAAATTAGTGGTGGATGAGTGTCAATCACCGTGTATTGATAATAAAATCAATTTGATAATATGTATTGGTTTTTTGAATCAAAATTATCTCCAAATGAGTTGATTGTTTCATCCATTTCTTTCACCTACATAGAAATTAACGCGGCTGCATACAATAATTCTCATCAAATTGTGATACAATTAATCTAGACTTGTATTTGACAGATTTGAGGTTTTGTTTGTGGTTTTCAGCTGTCGTTTATTATATCTCAATGCTATTCTCGAGCAGATTTATATTCATGCATTGATTTTTTCTATCTACGTTTGGAAGACACTCCTGGGAGGTGATTGCACAACAGATCGGTGGCTGACATGTTCAGTATACATTCAACAATGTTGACTGATCCAAATCCCTGACAGCCTGTATTGACATCTCCTCTCATCCTGCGCGTGGTTGATCAAGTATTTAGCTTCACTTGGCTTTGCTCTGCACTATTTTTCACATTTGGATTGGTGTTGGAGATTATTTTAACTATGCAAAGATTGACAGCCCATATGAAATGGTGCTTTAGTTTCATGGAACAACATTTGGCTTGACTCATATTGGTCAATATTCACGCCGCCTCTAATCTCAGAAAGAATCGATATTAAATCCGCATGCAAGGAGATGTTGAAGCCAATATATTTATTTTTCATCTCTATCGAGATGTCTTTAGCACTCACCTATCTCCATTCTATCCTATCTATCTAGGGCACTCACGAGAAAAGATTCTCATGCGAAGTGGGAGGAAAAATATTTTCTACATATCCATTGGCGGCACCTTTATACCAGATTGGAGCTTGTTTATCGCGAATAGATGCTCGTGAGTTTGTATTCACCACGGATTCCAAGCTTAGAAATTAACGACACCGGTAAATTGAAATTCCATGCCCTCGAGACATGTAAACAAATGTAAGGTGTGTAGTTTCTTAAAAAATCCATAAGCCACATTTTATAATAAAGCGATCGATGTTGTCATAGCTAATATTGAAGTTGATTATAGGTCAATTAGTATCTTTTTGGTCCAGTGATCAAATCCCTTAAATCATTACATTTTGGCCAGAAGGTCCATTCAAGTTGTATTGTCGTCAAAAAATTGTGTCATTGTATTAATTCAAAAATTAAAAAAACTTACCCGCATTTCAATTTTGGACGCATTTTCGCTTGTACGCGACGTCCAAATTATTGAAAGGTATTCTGAGCTTCATGATCACATCCACTAAGTTAGCAGCTTGTTACATGAGGCAGGAGGCAAACGTAGGTTGGAGGTCATTCAGCGACCTCTCGTCAGTCGCCAACAACGGGGCCGCACAGATGATTTGGTGGCATTTGTTTTCAGTTGTGTGTTTGCTTCAGTTTGTAGTGATCTTGTTTTCAATAAGTGGAAATTTCACATTGAGGGGGGAACATCATTCCAATGTTCCATTTCCAGTATGTCAACTTTTTCTATGTATGTATGAGCAACAGATGTCAACATAATTTCCTATGTTATTCCCTACAGTGAAATGTGATGAGGGCTGATGATAGTACTTTGCATATCATGATGTGGTTGTAGGTAAACCACTTGAAAACCTTCATTTGTGGTTTGTGGTAAACCAATAGCAAAACCACCATTCTTGGTTGTTGGTAATCCATTTGCAAAACCATCACTTTGTGGTTTGTGGTAAACCAATTGCAAAACCACCATTCTCGTTTTTGGTCAACCGTTTGCAAAACCATCCCTGAGGTTTGTGATCATCCTGTGAAAATCACCAGATCATGAGCAGGTGCAAGTACAAAGGCAGGTTTTCCCCATGTTCGCACTAAGGGGGGGAATGTTGGGAAATATACTTTGTTAGTGCTCCCATTTGTATGGATTGAATAATATTTGTAATATATTATTATTATATGAGTTTATAACTCAATAATAATAATATACATATAGTGTGTGAGTGAAATAGTATTGTTAGTATATTATGTTATATGGTTGTTATATAAAACACCATATAACAATTATTTGTTGGTGAGTTTTAACCACTCATGTATATAGAGTGTAGGAGATATTCGTGGGAGAAGTAGTTAAGGCTACCTCCTAAAATATAGGAATTATATGTCCTATATATATGTAAATGTATCTGAATGTAAGACATGATGTGAATAATATATTCGATGTTTCTGCTATGCAAACTTGTGCATTTTCAAGATTTGGTATCAGAGCAAGGTTATGGAATCTTGAGGATTGGTAGGGTAGTCAGTTTGATCTCATACCCTTGTAGATGAGAGTCGAGAGAAGATTATTTTGTAGATTTTAGATAGTTAAATTTCTATGTGAAAATTAGTGGTGGATGAGTTTAATCACCGTTTATTGATAATAAAACCGATTTGATAATATGTATTGGTTTTTGAATCAAAATTCATCTCCATTGAGTTGATTGTTTCATCCATTTCTTTCACCGCATAAAAATTAATGCGGCTACATACAATAATTCTCATCAAATTGTGATACAATTAATCTAGACTTGTATTTGACAGATTTGAGGTTTTGTTTGTGGTTTTCAGTGTCATTTATTATATCTCAATGCTATTCTCGAGTAGATTTATATTCATGCATTGATTTTTTCTATCTACGTTTGGAAGACACTCCTGGGAGGTGATTGCACAACAGATTGGTGGCTGACGTGTTCGGTATATATTCAACAATGTTGACTGATCCAAATCCCCTTGATAGCTCAGTATTGACATCTCCTCTCATCGTGCGCGAGGTTGATCAAGTATTTAGCTTCACTTGGCTTTGCTTTATATTGTTTCTCACATTTGGATTGGCGTTGGAGATTATTTTAACTATGCAAAGATTGACAACCCGTATGAAATGGTGCTTTAGTTTCATGGAACAACATTTGGCTTGACTCATATTGGTCAATATTCACGCCGCCTCTAATCTCAGAAAGAATCAATATTAAATCCGCATGCAAGGAGACGTTGAAGCCAATATATTTATTTTTCATCTCTGTCGAGATCTCTTTAGCACTCTCCTATCTCCATTCTATCCTATCTATGAGGGCACTCAGAAACAGATTCTCATGCGAAGTGGGAGGCAAAATATTTGCTACATATCCATTGGCGGCACCTTCATACCAGATTGGAGCTTGTTTATTGCAAATAGATGCTCGTGAGTTTGTATTCACCATGGATTCCAAGCTTAGAAATTAACGACACCGGTAAATTGAAATTCCATGCCCTCGAGACATGTAAACAGTGTAAGGTGTGTAGTTTTTAAAAAATACATAAGCCACATTTTATAATAAAACAGTCGATGTTGTCATAGCTAATATTGAAGTTGATTATAGGTCAATTAGTATCTTTTTGGTCCAGTGATCAAATCCCTTAAATCATTATAT